>CM069908.1:70931054-71243357 GCA_036172215.1 Camellia granthamiana
CCCACGTTTTATGAGCTTACCGTACCACACCTCGGCGGTCTACTGGCGAAACACCCTTTTCCTTGGCCTATGGCATGGAAGCAGTAATCCCACTGGAAGTTGGCCTCCCTACAATTATAAGTGAAAATTTTAACCCAGACTTAAATGGAGAAGCCATAACATTGGAGCTCGATCTTGCGGAAGAAAGAAGAGAAAGAGCACTGGTTCACATTGCCTCGTACTAGCAAGAGCTGTCTAGAAAATATAACAAAACAGTACATCCAAGACAATTCAAAATCGGAGATTGGGTACTGCGCAAAGTGATGGGAAATACCTTGGTACCCGGAGATAGTAAGTTAGGGCCCAATTGGGAAGGACCATACAAAGTGGTTGGATTAGCAGGAAAATGGGCATACCACGTGGAAGATAAAGACAGCAAAGCCATTCCAAGGCCATGGAACACTGCCAATCTCAAGTTATTTTATTTTTAGCTTTTCTTTCAAATATTTGTAATTTTTTCCTTTCTCAATAAAACAAGCAGTTTCTTTTCAGAATAGCTGTTTCCTTTGTAAAAGATTATTTTGGTGAGTTAGGAAAATTAAAAGCATAGCTGGCCGGAATAACCAACTATGCACCCCTCCTAAGCCCAGGATAAGGATCCAGGCTGCAGGACGTTTTGGCTGGAAAAACCAAACACTTTACTCTAGGTTGGCAGGAAAAACCAACTTAGAGGTTGGCTGAAAAAACCAACACCCCTCCTGAGCCCAGGATAAGGATCCAGGTTGCAGGACGTTTGATCGGAATAACCAAACACTTTACTCTAGTTTGGCAGGATAAACCAATCTAGGGGTTGGCTAGAAAAACCAACACTTAGTACTCTTCAACCGAGATAAAAATCAAGGCTGCAGAGTGGTTGGCTGGAAAAACCAACACTTAGTACTCTTCAACCGAGATAAAGATCAAGTCTGAAGAGTGGTTGGCTGGAAAAACCAACACTTAGTACTCTTCAACCACGATAAAGATCAAGGCTGAAGAGTGGTTGGCTGGAAAAACCAACACTTAGTACTCTTCAACCGAGATAAAGACCAAGGCTGAAGAGTGGTTGGCTGGGAAAACCAACAATCATTGTTCTTTAGCTGAGTAAGGGTCAAGGCTAAAGACGTTGGCAAGTATGGCCAGTTAAAATGCAATATTAAGACCGGGATAAAGTATCTCGGCAAGAGAATGTTTTACCTCATCCAAGACAACAGTTGGGAAGTAAAATACCAGCATAAAGGTCAACCGAAATAAGAGTTGAAACAAAAGAGGCATTCATTCAAAGTTCAAAAGTACACAAGGATGTTACTTCAGCCTAGTTACAATTGTCCAAAAGTAGAAAGAGGAAAATACAGAAATCAAGCAAAAAGGTCATCTATTTCAGCGTCAAGTTCAACTCGGAGCCCGGTCTCATCTGGTAGTTCGGTCGTCAGATCTTCGACCGGTGGCTCCAATTGAGCTGATTGAACAGCAGGTTCATTAACAACCGGGGTATTGTTTGGCTCGGTCTCTTCTTCGTCATCCTCAGCCTGAAGAAATTGTTGCTGAATGGCTGCAGCGTACTCCGTCATCGAACCCGGGATAAAATACGAAGAAGGGTTGAAGACCTCGGTCTCTGACCCATGACCGAGCTGTGCCACGGCCGCCCTCCATCCGCATTTAAAGAATAAGTCTTTTGCCGCCTCACACTGCTTAATGTACAAGGCCTCACCTTCTTTGAAACCGCGGTCCTCTGCATCCTCGGCCTTCTTCTCCCACTCCTTTATCTCGGCATTCTTCTTCCCTTCAAGCTTTGCAAGCTCGCACAGATACTTGTCTTTTACCACGGCCGCGGCCTTTTTCTTCTCTACCTCAGCCGAGCTGACAAGCCTAGTCAGACGAGCTATCTCGGTCTGTAGCTCGGCCATCTGCTTCCTTGACTCCTGTAGCTTAGTTGTTTTGGCATCAACCTCTGCCATGGCCTGCCTTGTGGCTTTTCGCAGTTCTAACATTCGCTTGTGAGCGATGTGGTTTTTTTGTATGGCCTGCAAGAGGATGGTAAGAAACTTTTAAATTGAAACCGAGCAGAAAGTTGTAAAGATTAGAAAGATGAGCAAAGGGGCAACCTACCAGCACCATGGACTTTGTGGAAGAGCGAATTACTTTCAGCTCAGTTAGGTGGTCGTGGTGTGACATGTTGGCTGGAAGGCATACACCTTTGGCAAGATTGAATGCCATTAAGTGGTCTTTTTCAGCGACCACTGAATCAGTGTCCTTGATGGCTCGGTTCTGGAAAGTGATCTTTGGAGCCCACTTGGAAGAGCTAGCCCAGTCCGAACACTCCGGTAGTGGGCTCGGTGGGGGGCTTGGCGGAGTTGTTTGTGGAACCACGGTTTCGTCTTCGTCAACAAGGTTATAGACGTCCCCGAACGTCCCGGGAGGAGATCCCGTTCTGTTCATATTTGGGTTCACTACAGTTCAGGACTCAAATTGTCACGGTTCTTAATCTGAACCAGAGAGTCCAAATCCGGCAAATTGTTTTGAGAAAACTGATTTTTGAAAGAAGTGCCAAACATGGACTGCTTTGCCAGATACAGAGTCGCCACCTAAACATTTTTTAATGGGAAATTTAGGAAACCCCGACTCGTTTGCCTAAGGCCACGTGTCCGTTATCACCAAAGTTGCCTCGACTCGGGGACTTGGGTACGATTGGGGAAGGTCAGCTATAAGCACCCCCGCTCGCCCGATCCGAAGATCGGCCTCTACTAACTATGATATCTTGTTTTGAAAACATTATGCATTCTTATTCTGGTTATTAGCCAAGATTTACTATGTGATGCACGCAGTAGATAAGTATAGACTGAATCGCCTGAATTGGAACAAAACATTTCATGTTTGTTTTTTTTAAAGTGGTTTGCTACTCGCAAGTAGGCTGAAAATGCAGATTTTGCCACCCTCAAGTGGGCTTTAGAAAAAGATGGTTTTGCCACTATCTAGTGGGCTTAAAACTCACAGTTTAATGCCTTATTCCAATTCGGGCAATTCAACCTCCACCCACAGGCATTCAAGCAGTTATATCACATTAGCAAATAGCCTCATGGTAAACATGTTGTCATGGCAACACTCACACACATGCAAGGATGCTAAAGCGAAAAGACTTACAGAGTACTCCAAGCCAAAACAAAAGCTATGTTAGAAATCCATGCATGATCCTAACTATACAGAAATGCCTAATGCAACACATGCAGGAATGCAACTGCAATAGGCTCGGCTATTCTAAAATGACATGTGAAATGCTACAGCTAACACGTATTCAATTTGGGATTGAAATACAAATGCAGTTAGTATGATGCGCCAAGCCCGGTGCATGTAAAACGAATGAATGTATGCAATCATGTTGTCATAAGTATGCTAATTGAAACATGACTTAAACTAACCATTGAAAGCTAGTAAATAAAAGGGAAGAAAGAAGTAGGGGTTGGAAGACATGCACACATGCACCCACACTTATTACAATTACGCCCTCGCTCGGAGGGACCAAAAGAATAATACAGTCCGAATAATGAATCAACTATCCTAGCTAATTAATTATTACAGACCCTCTAATTAATTAACAAATTAATCACAAAAATAATTTAAATGTGAAGCTAGAGAGAGTGCCACAGCTCTGCCTTGGAATGCGCGAATGATGCATGCTTGACTCGCCCCGCTCAGAAACTCGCTACCATAGCACTGTTGCCTCTGTTTACATTGCCCTGCTCCTTTGAAAATTTGCACAAGTCCCAAGGATGCTTCTCTGAACACTGGGGAGCATCATCGACCAAGTGGGAACACCACCGGCCGAAGGGAATGGTCATCGACCATTGGTTGGGCCATCGGCTAATTTTATTTGGTCAGTCGGCACTCCAAGTAGCCTGCCGGCTATTTCTTCCTGCAGAATCCTGCAGTTGACAATAGCAGAGGGCAAGCAGTGTATGGCATGCAATTTTCAAGCAAATGTGAGCATGGCCACACTCCCTATCATGCAATGGACTCAAGGGAGCATGGACCTCAACCCTCGGGCCATCAATTATGCATTTCGATGCATGATGGCCTAAGAGGCCAAGTTTGCAACTTAATGTAAATGGATGGAACAAACAAATGAATGCCAACACCCTATCATATTGAGATCAAGGGCACCGGCGACCGAGGATTGAGACGTGTTGCATCACTTGGAGTACGAACACTCCTCACCCCTCATGCTTGGTTTGACACCCCAAACCAAGCAATGCAATGCATGTATACAAACATGGCTCAAAAATGCAACATGAGGCTAAGATGCAAAACATGCCAAATGCAATGCAATCTATTATGCAAGCATGCAATGTGCTAATCATGCAAGAGGCAATACAATGTAATTTAACATGTGATACAAACATGGTGCAATGCAAACATGTAACTAGAGACAATATGTCAAACATACAACCATGTACAGGAATGGACTTAGACTGAAATGGGAGGCCTCAGCCACACCCTAAAACAGTGGCCAAAGGTGGTGCAAAAGGGCACAAAATGTCAAGCAAACAAGCATGCTAATTGATCCAAGGTTCAAAGCTAGTCAAGGTGCTTGAGCTAAGGCCATGTCAACCAAGCCCCGCAAGGCCAAGATGACTGAAGATAGTCTAGGGGCAGACCAAAATACGACTAGGACATGCATGGAACATGGTCAAATCATGCCAAGAAATGGGTCCAAAACAAAAGGCATGCAAAGCCACCAAGTGGAGCATTACTCTACACCTACCCCAACCACTCATGGCATGGACTAAGCAACCAAAAACAGATTTTCAATGCATCAAAATACACCCAAAAAACCCTCTGATACGGCAGCCCAAATGACCTAAACACAAGGCATGCACTATGACCCTTTTTAAGGCACAAAAGAATAATCCTTCAAGGCATGAAAGGGGTGATGAATGCAAGCATATGAACATGGATTATGGACTAAAATATGGTCTCCAATGATGCCAAATCAAGAGAATGAGCTAGGCTAAGCATGCTAGTGACCCACACCCTCAAGGCTCACAAGCCAAAATGCAAAGAGGCTAAACCAAACATGGCAAACTCGACCAAATCAGTACCCAACAGTCCTTGAGTGTGGCAAAATAATGCTAAAACCTTCATGAAGTTAGGCTAGAACATGCAAGAATCATGGCCTAAATGCATGGCACATTTCTAGGCAAAATGGGGGAATGCAAGGCAAGTATATTAAGCATGAAAGGGGCCATTAATCCGATCAAAAACAGAGGCATAATATGACCCAACAACACTCAAAAAACCTTTGAAATGAAGCCAAGAACAACTAATCATGTATGCTACCCTTATGAGCCAAAAACAAAGACAAAAGAGAGACAAAGGGAGAGGGGTGTCCCTCCCCTATGCAAGACCTCAAAACCTCTTTTTCACCACTAAAAATCCATTGGATTTCAGTGGTGAGAAGGCCAATACACAATGGGTACCAAAGCTTAACAAAGAGAGCACCAAAAGGGCCAAACAAGGCCTAAGAGGGGGAGGTCGACCCCCAACACCAAAACAACCTTAATGAAGTATCTTAAGCATGCAAATACAAGACTTTTTTCAGTTATACACAAAGTCTAAAACAGCATGCAAGACATGTTAAAGACTAGTGCAAGATTGAGGAATCTAAAGCAAAAGTGTTACCCTTGAAGAACCCTTGAAGAACAGCAAGGTCAGCCATCTTCTTCTAATCAAAACCGACCCAAAACTTCAAGAACAAACCCTCAAGACCTCCCAAGTCGAAGTATGGTGTAATGGTGTGTGTCTTAGTGCAAAACCATGAACAAAACACACTTTTAGGCCCTTAAACACACACAAATGAAGAGAGAGAGGGAGATATAGAGAGAGAGATATATATATCAGATATATATGTGTGTTAGGTCTGGATTTGCTGAACCCCTTCAATAGAGAGGGGAGGTCTCCTTATATAGACAAGGCAAGGTGCCAAGCTTCTAAGAGAAGCTAATAAAAGAAGGGTCAAAGGGGCCAAGCTTCCAAGAGAAGCTAACCAGAAGGTTCTAGCTTCTTGAGGAAGCTAAGACAAAGGTCCAAGCTTCCTCAAGAAGCTTGAGCAAAGGGTGCAAGTCTTCTCCAAGAAGCTTGAATAAAAGGGTGTAAAGGGTGCAAAACAGCCACACACGTGTATGGGGGCAGGGTCTATGCACTCCAGCTGGCACAGCTGACATGCACCATGCCTGAAAAAGGCAAAAAGGTGGTATCGGCCAGAAAAGGAGACAATCGGCCAAATATATGGTCGGCCGGCTACAATAAATGGTCGACCTGCTACTTATTTGGCCGGCCGGCTAAATTGATGGCCAGTGGGTGGTTGCCAAGGCCAAAAAGTGGACGGTGGGTGTCCAGATTGAAACCCCAGAAGTTATCTTTCCAATGGCGCAAACCTTGCATTAAAATTCCTCCTGTGCAAAAAGTTATGCCCGTTTTGGTGAAGCCGCGCAAATTCAATCCAACCAGATTGATCCCCTAATTCAACCAATCATATCTCCCCTATCCGGACTTGGCTTTAAGAGATTCTTGAATGCAAAATGAAGCCCTGGAAGTCTTCTTTCCAACGGAGGTGGCCTCATAGCTAAAATCCAAGTATGCAAATGAATAAGCCCGATTCAGCGAGGGCTGCTCGACTCTCTCTCCTACCCGGATACTTGCCGAACTTCTTCTCCAACTTGCTTTCTCCCCTCTTCTCCTCTTTTCTTCAACTTCAACCCCTAAGTAAGGTGTTTTGAAAGATTTTTCAAAGATTTCATCTCTCTTTCATTCATTTCCACTTTGTCCTTGCTCGGTTTATCGAAAAGCGCATTATTTGACAAAATGTGAGCCTCGGAACATTGTAGAAACTTTATTTTCAAAACATTTTGAAAGAGAGGGTTTTAAGATCTAAAATCTTTTGATCAAGATTGTTTTAATCCAAAAGGGGGATGAAGTTGGGATTTGACTCTCTTATTGCCGAAGAAATTGAACCTTTGCCCTGCACACCTTTCTCCACCAAGTAAACCATCAGTAACGCCCAAGTCTTGAGGGCGGTCAAAAATGGAGTGTCTACAAAGGCGTTGCTCGGTTGTGGAAGTCCGAGCACGCTTGTTTGGGCGGGATGACGAAGGCTGGTGGATTGGCAGAGCTACCACGGTTTCTTCAATTTGACCGACTGGTGGTACCTCGATTTGGTTTGTTTCGGTCAGAAGGGCTCGCACGGCTCTCTTCTTGGCCATTTCTTGTTCGACGATTAGTGGGATGAGCTTGATTTGGGGCAAGGATAGGTCTGGTTCAGGAGAGGCTTCCAACAAGAAGTCAGTTACCTTGGTCTTTCGTTTGCTGCTATACCGGTAGGTCGGCTCGAAGTTCAATAGCTCGGTCCAACTCCGGTTTGGATATCGCAGCGCGGCGCAAAGAACATTCAAGTCGGGGTAGCTGTATTGGGACTTTAGAAAGTTCAAATCTGCAAAAAGGAAGACAACAGTCAGTACGGTTCAAAATCAGAAAACCGAAGTAAAAGAAAAGCACGGAATTAAGCCGAGGTAATCCTACCGGTTACACCCTTGTTCCAATTTATTCTGTGGCCAGGGATCTGGGCTTGTTAGTCCTCAAAATTCCTAGATACCCAGAAGAAATCATCGTCTTTCATGTCTTTATCCGAAGTATCCTTTATTATTTTTTTACGCCGGCGCCTTATTCGTAAGTAGTAAACCCAGCCATCTTCAGTTGATTCTATGGAGTATTGGTGAAAAAGCTCGGCCAGGCCGAGGTTAAGGCCAGCCCGGCGGTTTAGCTCGGCTATGCCGTTTATTATACGGTAAGAATTGATAGAAAGTTGGGTGGGGCAAAACTTGGTTTGCCTAAGAAATTCACATAGAAGGGGCTGTACAGAGAATCGCAGACCGCACTCTACGATGGAAATAACGTTAAAAGGGACAAAACCTTGTTTTCCCCAAGGAACGGTTTCTAGTTCGGCTAGTGAGAGGTGGACATCATCTGGAATTTGGTAGTCCTTACGAAATTCAGCTATGGCCCCTGGTGAGTTTACTAAAAATCTATACTTTCCCATTTATGGTTTAAGTTATGAATAAATTAAACTGAGTATTAGCTCGGTCGACGAATGGTGCTGAGTAGCTCGGTTGAACGCTCAAAGGAGTGCCTGGGCAACCTAAGTCTGCAAAGTAAAAAACAAAGGTGTTAAGCACAGATCGTTGGACCGTGCTAAAAGAAATAAAAGCAAGATAAATGAAGTCCTAGCTCGGCTATGTGAGATGCTATGGGACTTAGCTCAGTTTAAGCAAGGGGTTTATTAGCCCGGTTGAGCCTCTAGGGGCAGCGTTCTAAGTTTGGTTTGAACTAAGACGGCTGGTTTAGCCCCAAGCTGTAGCTCGGTCGTGGTTGAGGCTTTCAAGCGTGCTACAACACAGACCTAGTACGGTTCGATAGCTCGGCTAATTGAATCAAAAGGGGGTTTTACTTATTGAAACTACTGGTATAGCATGAAGTGTTAGTTCGGTTGGTTAGTCTGGTTAGATTGACACTAACTACAAACAACTTTTTAGTTCAGTTACATTGTGAATTTGGATCAAATACAGCGTTCTTCAAATTGTTTCGTGATACACAAGTGGTTCTTATAAGGTTTTTTCCCAGAAAACACAAAGCGAAGCAAAAAATGGAAATAATGTGTTTTGCAAAAACACATAGTCAATATGCTATGGATTAAACAAAGGCGAAAACAACAAAAAGAGAATAGATCTGTGTAGCTTACCAAGACGTGAGGAGGGAACTGGAAAATGGAAATGGCACTAGAAGGAGGCACGAAGCTTTTTCCAGTTGCAGATCCAAGGACAGTGAAAGCTCTTAAGCAAAAGAGAGAGGGGGAGATGAATAGTGAAGTGAGTGATTCAAAACAAGGGTTGGTTTTGTGTAGAAGGAAGGACAAAAAGAGCGGGACTGTTCAAAATTCACGAGATACGAAGACGGCGTGACAGCTGCATTGGGCCAGTCAGAGTGTGCCACGTGTCCTTGGAATGAGAAGTGATTCGGATACTGCGATTGAAGAGACGTTTTTGACCGGACAGTTTTGTAGCTCGGTTGGAAAACTAAAGTTTTTTAGCTCGGTTGGAAGGCTAAAACTTTTTAGCTTAGCTGGTAACAGGTAATCCCTATCATGCTGTGCAGATGGAATTAAGAGGCAATTGAGAGGGTAATTTATATATATAAATTGGGCCGAGCTGGGTAATGGGCTGTAGTGAGCCACGGTAAAAAGGGCGGAGTAAAAGGGCCCTAGCGTTAGCCCGGTCCCTAGAAGGCCTTGTTGTTATCCCGGTCATAGCATGTTGCGGTTAGCTTGGTCAAAACCTTGCTATTTCTTAGCTCGGCCTAAACACACCATGGTTTGTACAGGAGAAGCCGAGGTAAGAGTAGTGAATGGAAGAAACCGAACTGGCTTTAGTTCGGTCTACTCTGCGGCTTAGCATAGTCATGCTTACCTCGGTTATATTGGAATCCGACCATGGTAAAACCATCTCACTTGGTTTAAGCAGTGAGGGGGGTGTTAAAAGATAAGCATTATCTTTCAGGAAACTGATTCCTAGGAGGACGCTACATGGAGAAGTAAGAGTCCTACTAGGATTGTGTCACACAGAACCTATAAAAGCTCACAACATCACCTATGGAGAGGTAACACAACTTTGATTCTCGAATACACAGAGCTTTTTGTCTATTTGTCTATTTTTGCTGACTTAGGCATCGGAGATGTATCCGGCACACACCCGCCGGCTAGCTCACGTTTGTGTTTTCAGGGAGTAAAGCGACGTCGTGTGGAGGAGCGCAGACTTGATCAACAGGATTATACGAGGACAATATTTCGTGCTCGTACAGCAAGGTATCCTCAAAATCGATCTGAGTCACCTTTGCCTTGGGTTGAGCCTTTTTGATTCATTTTTGGTTTGGTGGAAGCTGGGTTTGTGTTGGTTGTGCATCAATATCAGTTGGAATGTTAGCCAAGAGGTCTTTTGCAACTGGTTTTGGGCGGCCCATCTCAGCTGCCAGAACAAGTCGTCAACGACGTTTTCGTTGAGATGGTGGGATTAGGTATAGAGCCGAAGTAGACGGCTGTTCTGCTGGGTCAGAAGTTGATCCTTGATCTAGCTGAGATTCGGCAGCAACTGAAGGGGTTGTGGCAGAGGGAGGAGATAGGCTCTTCTTCTTTTTCCTCTTAGGAACGTCGGGGAGAGCTGATTTGTACGTCGGGATGAAATTGAGCACTAATAGAGCCTTTCGCTTATGAACAGGAAGGTCCAGTAGTTTCTTTAAACCTGGACTTGGGTAAAAAGATTTGCGGAAGTCTTTTCCTGGCTTTGGAAAAGCTGCAAGGAAAGACAAAACATCAGAATATTTGAAGTATTAAAGATTTTGAAAACAAGTAAATGTGAAACACAGGGCTCTTACCATTGCCCTCTACGAAAACTGTCCAAGGAAGAGGGTAGAGGTGGAGGTCCTCATCTGGAGCAAATTCCCAGTTCCCCGAAGTAATAAAGTAATCATCTCCAGCTCCCTTGTTGGAGTCTGGGAGGTCGGCAACGATTTTATACTCCGTTGACCTCGGCTTGAGGTAGTAGACATAGCCCGTATCCTTTTTTAGGCCACACATGGTATAACAATACTGGATATCGGCTAAAGTGACCCTAACGTTTTCTTGTTTTGCTAAGGCTATGATGCCATTAATAACTCGGTAGGAGTTGATGGCGAGCTGCATTGGGTTTAACTTGTAATAATGGATAATCTCGCGAAAAAGAATGTTGAGTGGGAGCTGAAGTCCACACTCGATGAAAGCCACCACAAGAAAAGGCATGGAATTATCAGTAGGCATGATGGAATCATCATCCCCAGCCAACCTCAGATAGACGTCGGCTGGAATTTCAAACTCCTGTCTAAAGTATTCTAGTTTGGATGGGGTGTTTACCCTATGTTTCCACATACCCATGATATCGGCTTAATCAAGGAGGTTGGGTTTCAGAAGATGTTTTGAAAGGGTTATTGGGACCTCGGCAAAAACTTAGGTAAGTGCAGGTTTCAGTTTTTTCCTAAATTGTGGGTTCTACAGACAAATCCCAAACCTAAGTCTATGGAAACAAAGATTGAAGGCACAAATCTGGCAAGGACACAAAAAATAGAAAACAAGAACAAGTTTCAGAATCAAGAACAAAGATGGACTATCAAGAACATAGTAAGTACAAGTGGTACAAAGTCAAGAACAGTGGCAAAAGTGCAAGAAAATGGTGAACAGTGCGTTTATTCAAGACATGGGCAAGGGCAAAATTGTGGAATAAACACACTCAGATACAATATTCATAAATCAAATACTTGAGTAAAACAGTAATGGCGACTAAATGATGAAGCAAAACTCCATGAAGAGCAACAAGAGATAAAGGCAGAAGAAACAATGACTTACCAGAAAAAGTGAAGCTGGTATGAAGATCGCCGAAGTCAGACGACGATTACAGAAGTAACAGAACGGTGAAAGCTTCACCAAGAGGAAGGAATGAAGGCAGTTGCAGAGCTTGAAGTCTGGAATAATGGCAGATTCGAGAGAAAAAAGTAAGAGAGAGAAAAAGCAAGAATATCGAATGAAAAGTGAAAAATGGAAGAGGGGGAAATGATTTTTGTTAAAACTTGAAACGGCGGCAAAGAAATCATTAAATGAAACCTAGAAGAACGTATGCGTCAGACAGCGCACAAGAGAATAATCCGATTTACAGACGCGTGTCAGGTACGATCCAGTAAGAAAAAGACGCGTGGCTGGAAACGGTTGAAATGTTATGAATAAACAGCTCATACACGTGAAGGAGCTCTTGGAGTTCTAGATCTTTAAAAAGACATGTCGGCCTATGATGATGATCTCGGCTGTAAGCCGATGTACTGGTAAGAAGTACCAATATAGGTTCCATCACCTCAGAATGCCGAGGTAATAGAACCTAGGGGGGCAGTTGTGAGGATATATTTTCTGAGTACCAACACGTAGCAAGGTGACGCCGACGTGTCAGCCGAGGTGCCACGTGTCCTGGTCATGACGCCGAGGTTATCTCGGCAAGGCCGAGGTTACCTCCAAAGATATCGGAATCCGAGATAAGCGGATAAGGGACAGGAGTCCTAAAATGAGGAAAGACTTCAAGATGGATAAGGATAATGTTCTTAGGGAATCTATCCTTATCTCTTGAGGAGTCCAAGGTAAATACTGAATGGGAGTCCATAGAAGTCAAGCTTCTATAGGGACTAGGATTGAGTTAACTATAAAAGAGAGACATCCCCATGGATCTAAGGTACGCAATTTATATTCTGAACAGTGAGTTTGCACTATTGATTATCTTTGAGAGATATACTGACTTGATCGTCGGAGTGCCCCTGGGTGGACGAACCACCGCCGGAATCTTCTCTTTCTGTTGCAGGTTAGCCAGGTGTCATCTATTCTGCCAGTTCTCTCCAGCTGATCACTAAGTTGGCAGTGTGGTCAGAAAATCACTCACACATATTTTATTTCATATCTATTTATGCATTGTTCTAGATAGATTTAATGGATTATCAAATGTAAAGCTTCTGTTGTTAAGCCCCAATATAGTTTTAGTCTATTTCTTGATTCGTTAGTTAGATCTTTGGTAATTAAAAATTACTCACCAGTTATCTCACTATCTCACTATCTTAATATGTTTGGTATGTTGTTTTTGGATTAAAATAGTCAAAAAAATAAAATAAAATAAAATAAGTTAAAAGTTAATAAGATAAAATATCACATCCAAATCGTAATTATTTTATTTTATTTTTACAAAAATCAAAAAAATAAAAAAATTTACCCCAAACAAAACTTTTAATCCCAAACTAAAATAATCAAATGGTGGGTCGTCTTAGCAGCTTCTTTTGGACCCCTGGGTATTATTTTAAGACGGATCTCATACATTTTTCTGCTCTGACCAAGGACGGTGACAACGCTGAATTTTTCTGTATAAAAGATTCTTTTTACTGTTTCCAGCAACAATCTTAGCAACCTTCTAATCAGTGTTTTACGCATTAAACACACCCCAACAACTATCAACTCCTGATTAACCCCAATTCCTCTTTAAATAGATATGCCTTCTCTCTCTTGAAGGCATGCTTGAACATGCTTTGAATGCTTGAAGGTTTTAACTCACTTTTAGAGCTTAAACCTCTTCGATACTCCATTAATGAGCTTCCGTACTCCAACTTCTCTCAGTTGAACTGGAACGTACTGTTAGGCTTATAAAATTCATCATGAATTTTGTTTTGATAATCTGAATCATTTAATGTGTAAAATTTATCAAATATTTCATGTTTGTAAAAAAAATCATGTTGATCCGATATCGGTAACCTTTTGATCGGAATATATTTTTGTTAACAATTTATTTTTAAAATCATATTTACCATTAACAAAAATATATTCCGATCAAGAAATTACTGATATCTGATCAACATGATTTTTGCAAGTATAAAATACTCAACGAGCTTTACACATTGAACGGTTTGGATCATCGAAATGGACTTGTAGGCTGTGGTGGATCCCATGGGCCCAACAATATGCTCGAAGCCTCCCCCATTCTCCATTGCTTACTACCTTCCAAAAGCTCATTTTTTAGTGGAAAAACTTTGCTCAGAACTGCACAAAACTCCCAGCTTTTCTCAATGACGCATATTGAGCTTCAGCAGTAATAGATCCAGCTTCTGTCCGAGTTTTTTAGCTCATTATATAGCCTTTACTTGGTCTTTTATAGACCATCTCATTTCTGAAACAACATTACAGCTTGGAGAAGAGTCTTGTATGAGAACCTTACATTTTCTCTCTCCCTAAACACACTCATGATTCTCTCTTATATCATGTTCATATTTGTTTGTCTTGTACCATATTGTTTTGTGCTAGGTAGTCGAAATTTCAAGACTTCAGCCAAACATTAAAGTGTGTAAAATGTTTCACATCTAAACCAGCGGAGCGTTGATTAAAAGAGTATGCTGTTTTGATTACACAAGTTATTACTTCATGTGGCTTGGGCACGTCTAAAGAATTGGGATCCTCCCCTTGCACTCCCTCCTTGCAACCCTCCTTGTAGGGCTTTCGGGTTCACTTTTAGGCCCAATTTTGATAATTCAAACCGTTCATATTTTAAGATTTATTCAGTATATCATACCTGTAAAAATTCAAATTGATCGGATATCAGAAAGTATGTGTTCGGAAAACTGTTTATTAAATTCTTTAAAAAAATAATTATTAGTTCGATTGTTCCAAACACATACTTTCTGATATCCGATCAACTTGATTTTTGACAGGTATGATATACTGAATAAATCTTAAAATATGAACGGTTCAGATTATCAAAATTGGGCCTAAAAGTGGGTCCGAAGGCCCTGCAAGGAGGGAATGCAAAGGGAGGATCTGTGCTCACGTCTAAAACCATCATAACACTAAACCACATTCGATTGTAATCAATCACATTTGAAACAAAGCACTAAAACCGCATTGCATAATGATAGGCTTTGCTCGCTCGCTCGCTCAAACTGTGGTGGGCAATCGCATTGTACCAAAAAAAACTTGCAATAGAAAGTACACAACAGAACAGAACCCACCCTTTTTGCATGGAGGACCTTATCAGATATTTCAACAGATTTATCGAACCTTCTCAACTTAATTTTCAAAACAAAAAAAAGAAAGAAAGAAAAAAAAAAAGGACAAAAACAAAAAGAAAACGCGGGAAGATACCCCAAAAAAAAAAAAAGAGAAAGAAAAAGGACGATATTTCAACAGATTTATTTAAACTTACAAACTCCATATAAAGCAAAGTTATGCATCAAAGCTATGAATCTGGTTCAGCATGATTATCCGGCAGATTTGAATTTAAAAAAAAAATGATTATCAGGCAGACCAAACACAAACAAAAAGGGAAAGGCCTCGTTGTGTTGGTTCTCAAAAGAAAAAAACACAAAACACAAAACAAAAAAAAGGGAGGGGGGGGGGGGGGGGGGGGGGGGAGAGATAAAATAAGACAGGGAAGAGAACACACACCTAGCCCAAACACCAAACTTCCATTATTGTAGCCTTCAAGAATTAATGCTGCAAAAGAAAATACTAACAATAGAGAGAGGAGTGTAAAAAAAAGTGCATTCATTCTTTTGTGTCATTTGCCAATTAACTTTTGATCATGTCAGAATGCACATCCCAAAGTAGCCCCAATTTTAGTCAAAAGGAGCAAATGCTGAGAGTACAGATAAAATAAAACTCATCAACAGCACCCATCTTCAGAGACCCCAAAAAAAGTCAACTAACTCACAAGGTCAAATGAGTCAATTTGTACATGATGAAATAAAAACCAAATAAAAATATGTCCTCCACTGGAACTCACCTCCACAAATAACATTATCTCCTTAAAATTATAAAATGGCACTCTGTTTGTTACCTTCTCTTGGCTGCGTTGTATTCTGTCAATTGATTGTAGGGGAAGGCAGGTCAATTGCTAACCCCCTTTGTTGGACTCTTTCCATCTCTCTGCTCTTCGGCAAATATTAATCCATCCATCCATCTGATCAGCATGGTGTCCACTGTAATAATGGATGCAGTTTCAAGGAAATTTTAATAATCTTCTATTACATCAGCAGCAGCAGAATCAGCTTCTTCTTCCACCTCACCATCGGGATGGGGCCAAAAGCCCGCCCCCATAGGCTCTCGAGTAAAACTGAAAGGAGTTCAAAAGGGCAGAGGTAAAAGTTTTTTCATGAAGTGGTAATTGTATCAAGAGCAATATCGGCAGGATCTCCAATCCATGGCCTCCCCTCTCTCCACTGAAATTTAATTCTTAACTTGCCATTAGCATCTACACCAACCACCTGGCCTTTGCTTGCATGGGTCTCCATTCCCCATCCCCACCGTGGGGTCACCAGCCCTTCTCTGATCCTCACATTGTCCCCCACTTTAAACGGCCTTACCCTCTCCATTTCCCATGCTTTGCAAAGCCACAGCCTCTCCATAAAACAGAATGCAACCCATAGCTCCCCGTCTTCTATCCTGTGCACCACTCCAATGCTTGAATAACTCACGTCTCCCCACTGATGAGTAGGGGTTGAAACCGATGCCCTCACCTTAACCCAATCCCCAATGCAAATTTCCTCTTCCTCCACCACCTCCACCTCCGATGGATCTAGCATCCATGCTTTTGACCCAGCAGGTGTATATATTCTCAGCTTTCCATCCGCATCAATTGCAGATATAATCCCAACACTTGCATGGTTGTGCCCAGACCACCCAAACCTTGGCTGCTTTACAAAAATTTTCACCCTAACCCTCTGCCCAACCATGAGCTTATCAGCTCTTTCAAGATGGGAGGCAGGCCCCACCCATCCTTCTTGTTCCCCGCAAAATCCCACACAGACACTTCCATCCCATTCGTCCCCTTCGTACACATTTCCCTGCACAATTCCAATACTACCTGGTCCAATTGATTTCCAACCACTTGCATTGTTTCTCATTCTAACCCAATCTCCCACTTCAAACATTTGCTCTATCTCTAGATCAGCAGGATCTCCTCTCCACAACCCTGGCAAACCAAAGAATGCGACCCTCACTTCTCCATCGGCATTGACACTGGTTATAACACCTCGTGAATTAGACTGGGCTCCTCTCCATCCCCACCTTGGCTCCATCAGTCCAACTCGGAAGCAAACGTGCTGCCCAATTTTGAAGCCTGGAACCTTTTCAACATCGGTGTAATGAGTGATCCACCTTCCTTTACGGAAGCAGCACGCTAATTCTAAATAACCAGTATCCTGTACACTATGTACAACTGCTATACTTTCTTTCCCAATACTGTTCCAGTCATAACTTGGTCTGGTCCCCAGGCTTGGTTTTGATCGTACCCAGTCCCCTACTTCAAATCCTGAAAGCCGTTCTGCATCTCCTGGGGAAACTTTCCACAAACTAACTTTGCCAGCAACTTTAACCTAGACAGAAATAACCAGAAGCCGCTTTAGTCAACAGTTCAAAGTTTTTTTTATCATTATTTTTAAATGCTTAGAATTTTCTATTCTTACTTATTTAACATAATATTTTCTATCTCAAACACACTACTTTTCAGAAATCCAGTACACAGCTGCAATTCACCTCAAACACTGTTCTAAAAACTTATAGTAGATAGTTAGAGAACAAAGAAAGGAAAAAAGAAGCTAGAAACTAGGGATAATTTCATAAATACAAAAGGAAAAGATATGACCGTTTAACATATCATAACGCACAAATATGTGATTACTATTTTGAGTTGGCCTATTATATTTTGATGTTTACACTTTATTTTTGGGTAAATTACAACCACACCCCCTGAGGTTTGTCTTTAATACAAAGTCCCCCTTGAGGTTTTGAAAATTACATTACCCCCTGTCAGAGTTTGTTGATTAACACCCCCAAAGAGAAAAATTAAAATGACTTTATTGCCCTTGTCTCTCATCTCCTTGAGGTGGATCATGGCATAGGTATGGAGCTTCTTGTCCATCCCACCCTCGTCTCAAAGGCATTTCATCAAAGATTAATTGAAGCCCACAGCTACAGCCACCCACCACATCTCAACCATCAACCACCCCAACACCGACCCCCACCGCCACAACCACCATCACCCACCCTACCTCCACTATCACAGCCATCATCCCCATCATTAGTCACCATAGCCATCAAACCTCCACTAAAAAACCAACTCCTAACCTCCATCGTAGCACCACAAACCCCAAATCAAACCTACAAATCCCTAAATCAAAACCCACACACAAATCATAACCCTAACCTACGTATCTCCCAACCAAAAAATTCAGTATCCAAACCACCCTATGCCCACCGCCACAACCACCGTCATCCTCCACTATTGGAAAATCAAGCCAAATAAAGAAAAACAGAAAGCTCATGGAACACTGATTTGTAGATTGCATCCTGGGAAAATCCCTATGACAAAAAAAATCAATGAAAGAGAGCGGGACGGAGGGAGAAATGTAGTGCACCAAGCACCAACATGATCAACCAAGCAAGCACTACCACGATCCACCAACCACATCCATGATCCACCAGCTACCTCCCCACCCCTCCCCACCCTCCACTGCCAGCAATACTCCCTAGACTCCCCTACCACCTCTATGCCACCCCCATACTAGCCCCAGCCTCCACCTTTTCTCCTTCACTCTCTTTCTCGCTCATCTCCCTCTTTCTCCATTCAGATCTAGATATATTTAAGGGTAACAAATCAGGTATGGGTTGGGTTATTTGGGTAGGGATTGGATTGGATTGGATTTGGGTTATGTTATTGGTTGACAAATTTTAATGTTGATGTAAGAAAATCTGTTGGTCAACTTAATGGGGAATTAACAGGGGGGAAATTATAAAGTGATTTGGGAACTCAGAGAATGCAGTGTAATTGTCAAACCTGGAGGAAATATGTATTGAAGGCAAACCTCAAGGGGTGTCGGTGTAACTTGCCTCCTTTTTTATTTTGTTTTTTTTTAACTTTTGATATATAAGCGTACACATAAATACATAAAGCTTTGTTCCTCCACCAATATTTTATGAAATTGTCACATATTTTACATTCTTATCCATGCTTCATTGACCAGATCAGGATTAGGCGCACTAATTAATCACAATGCAACACTTAACCATACAAAAGGCACCAACATTAATTTAGAGCAAAGCAAAACAAATCAAACTGCAAGAGGGAAAAGAGGGTACTTCTTTTCAGTGACATGTTTCCAGCACTGAGTGTCACCATTTGTAAAGGTGATAGTGCAAGGACAAAAGAACCACTCCAAACAAAAGATATAAGTAAGAAATAAGCATGCTTACATTTAACGCCCCATCCATGTCAATTCTCATGATTTTTCCAACAGTAGCTGGAGTTTCATTTGCCCATCCAAGTCGTGGCTGAGCAATAGATGGCGTCACATGGATCTCTTGTCCAACTTCAAAAGCAGGCACCTTCTCCACGTCCGTGACAGAACAACAGAATGGCTTGCTCCTGAAGGCTGGAGTTTCATTTGCCCATCCAAGTCGTGGCTGAGCAATAGATGGCGTCACATGGATCTCTTGTCCAACTTCAAAAGCAGGCACCTTCTCCACGTCCGTGACAGAACAACAGAATGGCTTGCTCCTGAAGCAAAAGGCAACACCCATATCACCATCCTCCTCCAGACTCTGGATTATCCCAATACTGTTCCTTGTGATATCCTCCCATCCATATTTTGGAGAGGACACTGAAGCTTTTACTCTGACCCAGTCCCCAACCTGCTTAAGTTAGAGTGAATTTAAGAGTGAAAAGATGAAGTCATGCCACAATATACATAAATCAAATTGGCCAGCATACATATATAAAATCATTCCGTATAATGAATCAGACAGAAAAAATAAAATAAAATAAAATAAAAATAAACCTTGAAATCCTCCACCCTTTCCATGTCAGAGGGATCGGCTTGCCATGGTATTGGCCGATTTGGGATTTCAATTATTAGGAGACCATCACTCTCTATTTCACTTATTCTCCCAACACTATGATGAGTTTCACCACCCCAAGCATATCTTGGTTCTGCAACAGAGCGCTTCACACAAACCCTGTCACCAATCTGTAAAAAAGATATGTACAAAATAAATAAATAAATAAAACAAAGAAAAGAACACACAAATGGACAAAGGCAGGACATTTTTCTTACCTTGAATGGGACAACAGGCTCAACCTCTTCAGGTTCACAATGCCATGGATTCGGAAGATAGCTCAAATCCAACAACAAACTATTATCCGGTCTAATACAGTAAACGATACCAATGCTTCCTGGAGTTACAGAACCTAATCCATGCTTTGCGGCAGTGAGAGTCGGGCGAATGCGCACCCAGTCTCCAACCTTGAATTCTTCAACCCTTTCCATTTCCGCAGGATCAGCTTTCCATCCTCTGGATGCTCCAGGAAAACCAACACGCAGAATCCCGTCATCGTCAACACATAGAACAGTTCCAATGCTATCACGTGATTGACCACGCCAACCAAACCTGAAAATAAGACTATCAGTAATCATACTTCAATACATGTATTGAAATTACAGATCTATTGAAATTAAGGATCCCAAAGATGTAAACGCTGCTTCAGCAAGGGTCATATACCAATTCAATTTAATATTCTGTAATTTATAGAATCAAAGAGTCAATGCAGGCACGGACCACATAAATTAGCAGGACAGATCCGAAATTTAGCATGATTGTCTCTCAGATGAGAACTAACAGAAGAGGATGTACCAGATACTTCCTACCTGGTGTTCATTTATTTATTTATTTTTCATAGGAGAGGGATACAACAATGTGTTGTCCCTGAAAATGATGGCCATTTAAGAATTTCTCAAGCTCTATCATGGGCCTAAAAGCTTGCAAACAGTTGGTAAATTGCCCTTGAGATGGTGATTTTGTCAAACATGTCTCAATAATTTAATATTAGAAGGCATGTGTGTCATACTGAAGCACATTAAACAGCACGACAAGCCAGCAACAGAAAAGGATCCACTTAAGGAAGAAATTTAACTATATTATAAGTTACATTCCATAAGTTTAGTGAAGTAGTTTGCTGCTGATAGCAAAAGAATATCCCAAGAACGAAGAATCAGACCACCTTTTCCTTTATCTTCCCAATTGAGTATGTCTTTCAGAAAATTGATCCAAAGTGTTACTTGGTTCCACCTACACTGTCATGGTTGGTTGGCTTGTCTACTGGGCTTCATCACATGGTAGATCAATTGTACAATTAAAAGCCTCAGACAGATTCATCCAGATAGAATTAACTTTGTGATCAATCCAAATCAATCTTTTACATCCTCTAAGTTCAGCAGGTAAATCAAATCATTAAGGAATTCCAAAGAGCAAGATGGATGAACAGAAATAACAAAAAATAGTGGCTGCATAGTAAAAAGCAGAGTGGTGCAAATTTAAGGTTCTGAAAGCACAGGCTAATTACATCGGACAAGGTAGAGAAAACACTAGATGACGTACTTAAAAGCATATTAAAATTTGATTGGGTCGAAGACATACGATGGCAGTAAAAATTTTAGAACAAATTTAGTGCAAATACAAATCCCTGGTTACACAAATTTGTAATTTAAATAATACAATTTTTGGTATCTCTCCACTGTTTTCAATGACCATTAGTTCTCGTATTGCACCATATATACAAAGCGAAACACTGGAAATTATTTTTAACTTACTGCAGGTTCTCCACCCATTACACCTCATATGACAACTCTTTTTTTAGTAACCCCTCATATTATTCCTACTGGACCAAAGAAAAAGCAGAAGGGGTAAAGAAAAATTAAAACCAATTTAAATAAATTTTATTTCTCTTGAATTTATCTATCCAATTGTTATATATGGGAGAACATAAATATTTTTTGTCACACGGCAAAAAACAAAAAAAATAATAATATAATGTATATTTTCTGACAAACTACAATCAATAAAAGTAGTTCTCGAATACATATATATATATATTGAATGAAAATCAATGTATTAACAAAAATCACAAGAATAATGGCAGCAGCATCCATGAATCATTCAGTTTCACTAACAATATTCGCAATAGGAATTGTAGTTAGCAGTAGTAACAGTAGTAATAACCAGTCAAAAAAGTAGTAATTGTAGTAAAAAACATGGTCATTAGAATCTTACGATTACCGATTTGATTCATACGATTCGACACGAGTTTCAACCAAAATGATTCGATTCGTGTTGTTGAATCTTAAATTGAGTTAATTGTATATTTCAATTGCAATGCACTGTGATTTAATTTAATACAACTCACTGCAATTCAGTTCTATTTGCATAATGCATGAAGTCACGCCATTTTCACAAAATTAAAAAAGAGATCAATTAATTATAATTCAAAGATGAAATAACAAAAAAAGTTTGTAGTTTAGTTGCTAACAAACATAGAAAAACATTGGTCCTACCTAAGGTGTGACAAGAGTGTACCATGGAACAACAGAGAACCAATCATATAAGCAGCTTATAACTAAAAATTGTCTAAACAACAACATAAAATCAAACCTTGGCTCTTTCACATCTGATTTCAGTTGCACATGCTGTCCCCTGTCTAATGGGATCACCTTTATAACTTCATTTGCCAGTACACGAGCTTCGCCGGTACAAAATGATACAATGAGATTGTCCTTGTCTGGAACACTTTGCACAAAACCAACACTCCTATGTTTTGCACCTTGCCACCCATAAGTGGGACTCGTGATACTTCTTTTAAATTTCACCCAGTCCCCAACTTGATAACTAAATACCATTTAAAAAATAGAGAAATTAGACTAAATCCTAGTCATAATTAAGTAAGCATTCTAAGGATATGATAAAAGATGTGGATAACTTTTTCCTCACATTGTAGGATACAAATGAACTCCCTTATTCATGAGTGCCTCCATCAGATCTTCGGAAATCCATTCACGGGGCAGGGCCTCCAAAAAGTCACGTAATGTCTTGCCACTGTTGCCCATCATAAATACATCAGTATAACAAAATCCAACAGCACAACATCATTGGAACTAACACATCCATAGGAGGAGAATATCTTATAAGTTCTCTCTATAATTAAGCCCAGGCAGACGAATATGCAATTGTACTAGTTAGTTCTTGCCTGTGATTCCTCACTTCAACTGCAGCATCTGGATACCTAAGCATAACAATGATCCATTCAAGATTCTCACGAATCATTTTTGCTGCTTCAGCTGCTATATGGAAAGCATTGTCACCTTCATCATCCTGATAATAGTGACCAAACAAGCAAATAAGTGGAAAGCAAAAGAAAGGATCTACTTAATACAACTTAAAGAAAAGAAAGCTAAGATACATCCTGAAATCATGAATAACAACCATTCAACAAACCAAAATGTAAGCTTTTGCTGATCAGCACATGGAAATATCCCGTTGAGCTATAAGGAATTGTACAGGATTTTTTTATCTTCTATTGTTACAATATGAACAGAAAATGATTCCAATAGAAGTATGGTTAATCTAAGTTGCAGATATAATTACTTGACTAGGAAACCAATTAGAAAATACATAACACAATATAGTACAGTGCTCAATAACTGATTCAACCCAAGTACTTAACAACACAGCAAAATTGAAAAGTTCAGTCACCCTACAGCTCTTCACAGGACTCAATAACTGATTCAACCCAAGAACTTACTAGTTTTACTTAGTTTAAGTATTTTAATGATATTTTCATGCATTGTGTATATTAAATAAGTTCCATGAACTATTTAATGACTTTTGGGTCATTCAAGGCAAAATGATAATTTTGGATCCTTAGGGTATAAAATAATAATTTTGTACTTAGATATTATTCCATATTATAGCTTTATGGGCATTTTGGTAAAATGAATAGAAAGAGGAGATTTTGTGAGACTTGGTTAAGTGTTGGAATTTATCTAAGTAACAAGTTGGAACTGGACTAAGTTTTGGACTTGGTTAAGTGATTGATTTTCCTTAGTTGATTTTTGGGTTTATCCTAATTGGTTTATTGATTTTATGGGCTTGGCCCGGGTTATAGACTTATAGCCAGTATGATTGGTTGAGAGAGATAGTGGTACTAACTATCTGCGAGTTAAACCCCCCGACACTATGCAGTTGAGACTTGTAACCTCATGCGAGAGGGTGGTGTGGATTTTCTGACACGTGGCTCGTAGGGAATGGGGGCGTGATCAGGGTATGACCTACGCATTATTATTACGGCTTGGAAACAGTTATGTGTTGGCGAGGCCAGATATGGTGCTCTGTTGGCAATTATCGTATCAATTGTGATTTTTGAACTTATTCTTTTGCTATTCTAGTTTGGACACTGTATGTGTTGGTGAGGCCGGGATTGTTGCCTTTTATGGCAAGTTATTGATGTCTTGTTGGCAGTCATTAACTTTTTTTTGTTTAAATTCTTGTTATTTAATTTAACCAGTGTGTGTCAATTAAATAAAATGACTTAATTGAGTTAAGTAATTAAATTTGGTGACATGGTGTTACATTGCAACTATATTATATGTATTACCGTACCTACATGTTATTAAAAATAATGGCTTGAGATTATATTGGTGAGCATGTGGTTTGCTCACCCCCTACCCTAAAGGTACTGACGTGTGCCCATTGGCATGAGCACCTAACGGGCTATTACTTGTTTACTTTCGAGCATGTTAGTGTAGAACTTCGGGTAATTGGGCTTGAGCACCTTATTTATTTTGGATGTACTTCATTGTAATTCATTCCATAGTCTGTAATTTAATGTTGTATTTCATAATCAGTATTATGACGTATATACTTTCATTTACATTGGGATGCGTGCCGTGTGAGGTTGAGTCATTACATTGAAAGAACTTCCCATTTTAGATTGAAAATGTGATTTCTCTAAAAAAATTATAAGATTAGGGGCACATTTACCATTGTAGTCTAAATTCATTAGAAATGCATCTATTTTGTCATTTTTAAGTAAGATAATGATGATAAAGGGAAATTGAGTATACTTTCAAGTTAAATAAAACATTCACCTATGGACACGTTTTATGAGACAAATAAAAATTTTGACAAAATTTAAGAAAAATTGCTACATGAGATGATTTGATAATGGATAAGGTTAAAATGGAAATTTTCTATTCAAAACGTCACCCTAAGGTTAATTAGTTTCCACCTAATTAACTTCTTAAAATTCGGGACGCAACATTAAGCTTCTAGGCTTTTAGTTTGCTTACAAATATTTGAAATGGATATATCCTTGTCTTAAAATAGCTTCAATATATCACTATTCATTGCGTGTTCGATCACCGCTCTTCCCGATATCTATAGGTAATGATGGTGCTTCAAGGTCTATGTTTCAAGCTTGAATATGTCAAACCAAGCACAGGAAACAACACAGGAGAGGGGGGAGGGCTTTCTATGAAGGGCTTGGGACCTATGAACAAAACAACATAGGAGTGCTAGTGGACGCAGGGAGGGAGCAGGCGAAGAAAACACTGATGCCAAACCAAGCACAGGAAATTCACCTACCAAAGAACTTACGGAATGACTTCTGATCAATCTAACTGCCTAGGGGGCCGTAGTAGGAGATTAACCTATCTTTGCTTCTGAGCATTGGCTAAGCCAGTATAACAATAGGCGTGTTCATGCTTTGCATACGCTTTCAGCAATACAAGAGCTTTATTGGCATTGTTTGTCTCCACCATTGCAATCGTAGCAGATGTTCAAGCCTTACCCTCTTCCTTCTTCCCTTTCTTTCTCAAAATCTGGACTTCCAGATCATGTGCTTTTGAACATAGTTCTTCAAAAGTATTGATTGTTTGAGAAGCCAAGATGTGAGACAACTCATATCTGAAGCAATTAGCCACCTACCTTGGAATAGAATGGGATGGAATAGAAAGAACGCAAAGAAGCAGAACTATAGGGTCGGGTTTTTTTTCTTTTTTTTTTGGGGGGGGGGGGGGGGGGGGGGGGGGGATAACCTTGTGAAGCAAATGTGAAGTAAATGAAAGCAGGCTGCCCTATTGATTGCCACTCTACCGCTAGACTTTGTGTCTTCCTTTGAAAAGGACGAATTCAAAATGAAAGAAGAAAGGGTGAAAGAGGAAGAAGGTCCTCGCAAACGAGGTGGATAGGCTAGGATTGGAGGAGAAAAAGGGCTACTAGTGGGATCGGCGGATAGCATCCTCTTGTTGATCAGACACTATTTCATGGAGCAGTAATAAACAAATGTCCGTCGCCTTTAAGAGATAGGGGCATCCATAGAGGCCGAGTACATTGCTTATTGCAGTGCCAAGCAAGAAGCAGTGTGGTTGAAGCACTTCATTAAAGAGCTTAAATTGATCAGAAAAAGCCTGAACATTGTGAATCTATTGTTCATATTTGGTCTAATAGTTTGGGTTGTAATTCCTTTTCATGTAAAATTGTATTCCTTGTGTAAAAGAACCTGACCTGGGTTGGCATTGTAATAAGAAATGTTGCGATTTCATTTTATTAATTATGCACTTCCTCTGAATGGATTATTGTGTGATAAACAGGTTCAATGATTGTATGCTTTTGCTATAAATTATATTATACACCAAAATTTACAAGACTACAACATGTTTGTTCAATTGGGCCTTCGATAGTCTATGATTACTGTTAGAATACTTATTTTTGTTCTTTTGTTCTCTTGTTAATATTTACATAAGTTTGGGGTACAATGGTCATATTGCTATGTTAGGATTTGTTTATATATTTGGTTGATATAAAGTTGAGAAACAATGATTATTCAACATATATAAAATTACTCTTTCTTCTTCTTCTTCCTCCTAAATCCCAACCCTAAATTCCTTCATTTTACATTCTAACTTGGTATCAGAGCAATCTATTCTTCTTCAAAAAGGTTTCTACAGACTCTGGAGATCGATCTGAGGTGACCGAGATGTGTTGATGTCATCAGCCGTCCGATGACGTCAACATGACGTAAGCACTGTACGGACAGGTCCTTCACCCCTAGACTCGAAATTGCCTCCTGAGATTTATATTTGTGGATTTTTTTTATCATCCCTCCCTACTGTGAGTTTTCGATTTTTGAAAGTATTTCATGCTTTTGGGGACTGTTTTTCAAATCTGCTCTTGGGACTGTTTTTGCTGAATCTACTTGTTGGAATCCTATCTCTAGGAGCCGAAACTCCCTCCTTCAGTATTATTTGCTATTATTTTGTTGATTTACTACTATCAGGTTGATGTTTGATTCGATTTTGGACTCTTTCTAATACTATACATAGTCGACAGTGTTATTTTCCAGCCTCTACCCATTGAAACTTACTGTATATGGGCTAAAAATTATCTAGCAAGGTCTGGTTGATCCTAAAGTGTTGATTTGTGTTGGCGGGTTGCTGTTTTTGGTTGAATTTGCGTCCAAATCTGTTTGGTAGACATAGGTTCTCCACTCATGCCTATGTAATCTTGGATTCTTGTTGATTGAACTATTTCCAATGGCTATACTCATGGTTGCAAGTGTTGATTAGTGTAGATAATTTCTATTTGCAAGAATTCTACTGCTTTCATACTCTTGTGTTGAGTATTTTGTGTGATTGATTGTCATGGCTGAAATTGAGACTAAGACCTCGTTTGAGAACAGGCTTTTTTAGTAACTTTTTGGTTTTTTGGCTAAAATATGATATAAAAAAAAACTAGTATGTTTGCGATGACTTTTTAGTTTTTTACGAAAAGATGTGCAAAAAGTAGAGAGAAAAGAGAATCTTTGACTATTTGATATAGGTTGTAGACTTTTTGATTTTTTTAGTAACTTTTTGACTTTTTGGCTAAAAAAGCCACTTGCCAAACGAGGTCTAAGGCAATGGCTATGAGTAAAGATGATGACATGCCCAAATCTATTACTACCAAGAAGTTGAATGGTGCCAATTATTTAGCTTGGGCTCATGTTATAAAAATTTTCTTACGTGGTAAGAAGAAATCCCGCTTCATTAGCGAACTCCCTCCTGCCACTGACGACAAAACTTATAATGATTGGTGTAGTGAGGATTCCTGTGTTATGGGTTGGATTTGGCATAGCTTGGAACCACAGGTTGCTACTACTGTGAAATTTTGTGATACCTCTAAGCAAATTTGGGACTCCCTTACTGACTCCTTTTCGAATCAAAGTAATGTCTCTCAAGTCTATAAGCTATATGAGCAGATTTTTGCTATGCGCCAACCTCGCTGGTCCCTTCCTAATTATTGTAATAGTCTCAAGACCTTGTGGAATCAATTATTGTAGCATCGACCCTTCACTATTGATGTGAACAAACAGAAGCAACATTGAGAGGAGTTCATAATGGCTTCTTTACTCTCTGGCTTAGATCCTGAATTGCAGGAGTTCAAGGATCAAATTCTTGCCAATGAGACTTTACCTTCTGTTGCTAATGCCTATTCTCAACTGTTACGTTCTTCTTTGGGACAGGCACAATCCACCTCCGAGTCCTCTACCTTGTCATCTTTTGCATTAGTCTCGAGTAGTGTTGATCGTGGGTCTACTCGAGGGGGTTTTCTTGGCACATCTGGTCAACGGGGCTCTTACTCTGGTTCACGGGCTTCCCGTGGGGCTGGTTCCCGTGGTGGCGGCTCCTATGGTGGTTTCAGGGGTGGAGGTAGTAGTGGACCTAGTTCTCGCACACGTGGTGATCGCAAGTGTACTCATTGTGGTTCCCAAGGTCATATTGAACCTTGGTGTTGGCAGAAGTATAGCAAACCTGACCATGTCCATTAGGTTATTGGTGTTCTATCCTCACAATCATCCTTGCTCTCCACTAATTCTGTTGCTTCTCGGGTTGATTCACATGAGACACTCACTACTCAGATTAATGAGCTTACCGCTCTTGTCCACTCTCTCTAGCCTAGTCTACCTTCATCCTCTACCGCTACTATGGCTAGTTCAGGTAATATTGCATATGTGGCTAAATCCCCTCAGCCTTGGCTCCTAGACTTTGGTGCTAGTTCCTATGTCTCTGGTAATTCCTCTCTTTTTGATACTCTTAGACTTGTTGATCATACCATTATACTTGCTGATGGATCTTCTCGACCTATCTGTGGTCAAGGTCTTCTTCATTCCACTCCATCCCTTTCCTTACCCTCTGGTCTTTATGTTTCTAAATTTCCATTCAATTTGCTTTTTGTTAGCCAATTGACTCAAGCTTTCCATTATTCGATAACATTTTCTCCTCCTTCATGTGTTTTGCAGGACCTCCAGACCAAGAGAATGATTGGTTCGGGGCATGAGAAGGATGGCTTATACGTTTTGGACACTGAGACCTCTCCTCATCCTCCATCTGTTGTGTTGAGTACTACTGTATCTCCTCTTCAGTGGCGTTTTCGCTTAGGTCATCCCTCCTTGGCCAAGCTCAAGCTAGTTGTTCTGGGTTTGAGTCATGTTTCTCAGATTAAGTGTAAAGCCTGTCAATTTAGGAAGCATCACCTTAGTTCTTTTCCTAGTCGTAGTGTTAGTTATGTGTTTAAGTTGTTTGCTCTTGTCCATACAGATATTTGGGGTCCTTCTAGAACTCCCACTGTTAATGATTTCTTTTATTTTGTTATTTTTGTGAATGATTACTCTTGGATGACTTGGTTGTTTTTAATGAAACAAAGATCTTATTTGCCTTCCATCATCTCTAAGTTTTATAATGAAATCTTTACTCAATTTGGCAAACGTATTAAGATATTTCAGTCTGATAATGCCTTAGAATATGTGCAATCTATTGTAACTACCTTTTGTGATACTTATGGTATTATCCATCAAACTAGTAGTTCTCATACATCCCCTTAAAATGGTGTTACAGAGCGAAAACACTGCCATTTGTTAGATGCTCGCACACTGATGTTTAATATGCATGTCCCCAAACAGTTTTGGCGATGCAATTCTCACCGCTTGTTTGCTTATCAATCGCATGCCCTCTAGTGTTGTCCACCAATCTCCCTATTCTCTGTTATATCCCACAACATCTCCTTTTCCCTTGCCTATGGATTTCACCATTCCACCTTTGATCACTCTGTTTTTGTTCACCACTCATCTACTAGGAGTATTGTTCTTATTGTCTATGTTGATGACATCATCATTTCAGGGAGTGACTCCAATGGTATTGCTGATTTGAAGCAGTATTTGGGACAACAATTTCACACCAAAGACTTGGGCCATCTTCAGTATTTTCTCAGGATTGAAGTTGCCCGCTCTTCTCAAGGCTTGTTTCTTTCTCAACGGAAGTATGTTCTTGATCTTCTTACTGAGACTGGCCTCTTAGGCACTCACTCCAGTGATACTCCCATCCCATGGATTCTAGTGTCAAGCTTGATGGTGACACTGGAGACTTATTTCCCGATATTAATCGTTATCGTTGGTTGGTTGGGAAGTTAATATATCTCACTATCACTCGTCCCAATATTACCTATGCCGTGGGTGAGTCAGTTTATGCATGCTCCCCGCCAACCCCATTTTGTGGTTGTGTGTCGTATCTTACAATACTTGAAGAGTGCTCTAGGTCGGGGTTTGTTCTATCGCCTATCTTCTTCTATGTCTGTCACTGGCTTTAGTCATGTAGATTGGGCTGGTAATAAGACTGACCAACGTTCCACCTAGGGCTATTATACTTTTGTTGGTGGTAATCTTGTTACTTGGCGTAGCAAGAAACAGACTGTTGTTACTCGTTCTAGTGCCGAGGCTAAGTATCGTGCCATGGCTCATACTGCTTCTGAGATACTTTGGGTTTAGTCTCTTCTCCAAGATTTTGGCTTTTTTGTTCCCACTCCTACGAGCATGTCTTGTGACAATTAGGCTGCTATCTTCATTGCCAATAATCTCGTGTTTCATGAATGCACCAAACATATAGAAGTTGATTGCCATTTTATTCATGATCTCTTACTCCGCAAGCAACTTGTTAGAATGTAAAATGAAGGAATTTAGGGTAAGGATTTAGGAGGAAGAAGAAGAAGAAGAAGAAAGAGTAATTTTATATATGTTGAATAATCATTGTTTCTCAACTTTACATTAGCCAAATATATATACAAACCCTAACATAGCAATATGACCATCGTACCCTCAACTTACGTAAATATTAACTGAAGAACAAAAGAACAAAAATAAGTGTTCTAACAACTATTGACTTTGAATATAATCAATTGGAGGAAATGAATCCATGTAGCTGTCTCCTAAGTAATTGGAATAAAGGCTTGTTTAGATGAGTTGAGTTGTAAATGAAGTTGAACATGGCAATCCATATTAAGAAAGACATCTTAGTGGCACTCCTATTCTGCAAATACTCTTCCAAGGGGAGCCAAAGCAAATGAAGTGAAGGTGAACATAAAATACGTCAAGAGGGAAGCCAAAGTACTTAAATGAGAGTAAGCCTTTACCCTTTAGAAAGATATTGTCTTTTCCAACTTGCCAATGTCCTCTCAAAATACCCTGTGATACTATAATATAGAGAAAAAGAGGAAGATATAGAGACAAGAGAAGAAAAAAATATAGGAGAGATAGGGGCATTTAGAGAAAAAGAGACAGAGAGACAAAGATTAAAAAATAATAGTAATAAAGATGGAGAGAGAGGGTGCATTGGACCGTATCCTTCATTCACAAGAGAAGAGGAATGGGATTTTGTTTTTGATCACTGATAGAAGGAAGGAGATAAAAGAAGAGAGATGGAGAAGAGGAAGAAGAATAAACTGTGTGCTATTCCAAATATTTTCTCAAAGTTCATTCATCTTGTAAAATTAATTTCACTCTACACTACAAAAACTTTTTTATAGGCATCAAAAACTAAACTTGAAAATACAGCGATTATTTTTTCAAGAAATTATCGATATCTCCACTAAGTTTCAACAACTACCTACCATCATTTCATAGGTCCTACATCAATTCAATTACATCAGTTTAGCATCAAAAAAGGGAAATTATCGGCGAGCATGCACGTTGGGGATAGCCAATTATCTTCCACCACCCCACCCTCCCGGCAAATAAATAGAACTAACCAACTATTTTTAATTATTATTTTTTGCAAGTAAAATTTCATTCAAGAAAGGTAACAAAAAGGGAGGTTGCCCATATACAAAGGGCTCAGAGGATTGAGAAATCACGAAAGGTTACATATACACAATCTTGTGAATCAAGAAGCTTTACAAAATCTAGGTCCATGTTTGGGTTTGATTAACAATCTTCGACTCCAAACTATACAAAAATCACAAAAAGGTACTCTTCAACCTATAGCAAGATTCCTTCACCATGTTGAAGATAATTTAATTACATTCTCTCCAAATAATCCACCCAAGGCATGCCACAAGGTTTTATTAGAATGAAGTAGCTCAAATGATTTTAATCAAGTTAAAAAAATCGAAAAAGGATCATATTTGTAAATATTGTTAATATTTTATTTCCTGATGACAAGAAAATGTTACTTCGACAGCATAACATATTAACCAGCATGTATGAACGCTACACATCTCGGGGTTATGGGTTCAAGTCTACATGAAAGCTACATGTATAAACGCTACATGTATGACCATTGGTTCAATGGTCAAATATTGGCCTAATAACCTTGAGGATATGGGTTCAAGTTTCAGAGCAACCACTTTGTGCACTATGCCAAAGGTTAGGTGTGTATCCAATCTTTCCTCTCCCAAACACACATTAATATGTATTATTTGGGCATTCCAAATGTCAACCAACTAAATATGGCACAAAAGCATGAACGAGAAATCATCTTAGATAATAGACAATGAAAATATTAGACAGATAAGAGAAAAAGTAAAAACCTGCAAATTACAGTTTGCCCCGGCAGATAAAAGCAATCCCACACATAATTTTGCACCTCTGGCCAATGCCACATGAAGAGGTATTGTATTATTCACATTCCTGATATTCACATCAACTCCAGCATCGAGAATAATCTATACACCAATTTGCAATACAATAATTATATTAGACAAATCAGAGATAAATAAATAAACAGGAATTTCCTACAGGTGTTTAATGCTAAATTCACACCAAATGCAATTCAAAATATGGTTTACCCAAGTAAAAAAAAACAGTTATGAATACATATCAAGTACTAGGGGAATTATTTAGTTACCTGGACCAACTTAACATCATTGGCCATAGCAGCAGTATGCAGCACAGTTCGACCATGCTGGGCATCTTGGGCACTTGGATCTGCTCCAGCAGCAAGCAGAATTTGTACCAGTTCTCGCCCCTCTACAAGAAAATCAATAGGTGAAACAAACAGAAAAATGGGCAAAATAATTATGAAAATAAAATAATAATAAAAAAAAGAAGAACTTGTTTTTCAAAATACATCACCATGCAATGTAAAAACGCTTGTTCATAAATAACTACAACAACAATGAAATAAACCAAATATTTTAAGATTCAAGTTTTACCAGCTTCATGGTCTTTCTTTATGGCAGCTGCCATACACAATGCAGTGCCAACTGGGCTTGGTATATCAATAACACTGGCTATCTCCTCCAGGGATGCAAGTTCCACCCACCTTTTGACGACAGTCACATTCCACGTTGCTACGCACAAGTGCAGAGGTCTGCAATATCAAAATGCTCAACACCTTACTATAATAAACATCAAACTATAATAAAGCTAATGTCTAGTTACCCATAAGTCAGTTTTGTGTCAACAATTACATTCCGACTATTAGTCTGTGAAAGATTTTAAAACTAACTCAAAATGAGGAGCCCACCTTAGCCTACGTGGCATCATCAAATTGGTTAAGTACGTTTTGTGCCACATGGGGTGGATGAAATGACAAGAATGCCAAAGGAGAATATCCATCTAGATCTACTTGGTCCATTCTCAACTTTATTGTACATACACACCTACACCTGCATGGGTCAAGGTATGCTCTCATTCACTACTAAACTTCTGAATTGCTATCTTTTCTCTTATGGGAACTGAGTTGAGCAGAGACTCCGGCCGGGCACTAACAGTGTTTCCCCTTGTAGATTTCACGTTCATGGCGGCTCCGGTGTCTCCAGTCATCTTCTCCGTTGAGTTCTCATCTTCATTACATGAGGTATATTTTTTGTCCTCATAATTGGCACCGTCAATGATTAACTTCAACAGATAGGATTATGATGCCGGGTAAATCTGCACCTTGAATCTTACCAGCTAGTGACTGTCACCAACTACAGTTGCATTAATCCTTATAAAGAGATTCATTTCCATCATAGTTTATTTTCCTTGTGCTCTAACAACCAGTTATGCTATTGGACCTCCCGAAGCCAGCAATATGACATTCCATTTGTGAAATAAACAACGTCAGACTCATGCCTCCGAAGTGTTCGACAAAATTCTAAAGCAAAGTAATATACATATATATATAAATTGGTCGAATCACAGAGCTCAGATAGACAAGATTGACATCCATGCCTTCAAGTTAATTACAACGGCGTGGAAAGATTTAATGCTCTACTCCATATCTTGAAATTCTTCATGGGACCAAACCAGTAGGCCACAAGGAAGATCAATACAAGTTCACCCAGAAAATTGATTGACCCATCGAGCAAAAAATAATAATAATAATAAAGCCTACCCCTCTCCTCTTTCCTTTGCCTCAAAACAATGACATTTTGGGGCACTACAAACAATGCATTACAAAAGATCCAGATTCTTCCCTGTATTGGATGTGACACAATTATGTGGGATTTGTTCCAAAGTACAGAAATTATATTATGGTCATGGGGCAAATTTATGTGGTGCACCAACTAGTGTTTTATTGGTAGGCCCGAGCACATGGCTTATCTTTGGAATAAGACATAGCACTCACTAGGCATTTTTTATGAAATACCTAGCACGACTAGGTACTTTCTGGAATAAATCCCAACACAGTCAGGCATTCTTGGACTAAGTCCTATTTCGGCTAGGCATTCTCTACAAAAGTTTCAGATCGGCTAGGCACAATTACTGGCATTCCAATGTCACATGAAGGCAACTCATCATACTTATCTCAATTAAGAAGACTAGGGGCACAAGGTAGCAGTCCCAGCACACATATATCATGCAGAACAAACAGCAATATGCGGTTATCGGAACAGCAGCATAAAGCCTTCCACTCCTCCTCACTTGGCTCAAAGATATTGGAAGCCTGGGGGCATATGAAAGAGGTTAAAACTAACTCAAAAGAAGGAAGGGCCCACCTCAATCTACGCGCCATCATCTAATTGGTTAAGTCTGTTTTGTGCCACGTGGCGTGGAGGAAATGACAAGAATGGCCAAAAGAGAATAGCCCCAAGGATATTCTTTGAAATATCCATCTAGACCTACTTGGTCCTCAAGAAAAACTTTATCGTATATACACCTACACCTCCGTGGGATAAGGAATGTTCTCATTCACCAAACATCTGAATTGCTATCTTTTCTTTAATGGGGACTGACTTGAGCGTCAGAGTGCCCTAGGCCGACCACCGGCCGGGGCACTAACAGTGTTTTCCCTCATAGATTCGAGTTCATGGTGGTTCCAATGTCTCCAATCATCTTTTCCGTTGATTCTCTTCATCAATCAAGTAAGGTATATTTTTTTGTCCTTACAGTCTGTAATTTTTAGTTGTAGCATAGTTGAGTCTTGAGCATGTTTTGTAGTAAACATTTGCCACAGAAGACTTCATCTTCAAGTTATGATGAGACGGATAGACTCTACATCATGTGAAGGTAAAACTCATGCATTTGCATTAGCATCGCTCAAAGAGTTTTATCTAGGTTAGTCTATTTGCATTGTTTTATACTGTGATCAACTGTAGTGAGTTTAGCTTTGGACTATGGGCTAGATTTGCTATTGGGGCTTAAACTTTTAGAACTAATAGAATTGATTATTGGGCCTTATGCTTCTAGATAGTTGTATTTCGTGCTTATTCCAACAGAGCCTTGCTCATTCTAACACAAGGTTGCACCGTTCAGTAGAAAACGAACCTCTTTCATGCAACTGGTTTCCAGATAGTTTTGTACTTGATCTTAATTACTAGTGGGCTGTTTGCATAGGGCTTTGTCAACATTTGTACTGGAGTTGAGTCAAATTCTGATAAGAAATGTGTAACCCGTACTCGAAAGCACCATAATACTTGCTCGCAAAAATTGAGAACCCCAAGTTGACCATGAATGTGCTTCAAGTCAGTAGATGGAGAGCAGGAACATGGACCTAGATTGAAAATTTGAGCAGATTTGGCATTATGTACCGATGGAGATATTCTACATCAGGTGCTCCCTAACCTTTACTAGCACACAATAAAGAAGCATACACAGCAAAGGATATCAAGTTCTCCTAGGCAATTGAGTGGGAACCTACGTTTGTTAGGGTAGCTGGTTGCATAGGACTCAGAGCAAGAACTAGTTCTTCAGAAGTAGATGCTTTGATTTCAAAGACTAATAGGAATGCCAAATTCTCAATGTGATCATGTCATGAAGCTGTTACCTAGGGATAGTGTTGGTTAATCAAGAAGGTTCACTTGGAAGGTCATTCAGTAATCCAAGGTGTTCTATTAAGATACCTGACTTCAGTTGGAAACAGCTTTTGCACTTGTGTTGACTATTAATCAAGAAAATAAGTATCGCATGTTGAAGAAAGAAAAAGAGATTTCAACAACCTTTTCTATACAGTTTGAGATAGTCGGGTCAATTTAGTATGTTCTCATGTCAAGTTGCTTAGTCATTGGTTACAAGCAGTGCAAGCATTCGAGCCATGTCGCACAGATGGTAGCACCATTGTGTCTTATATTGAGTGCTGGGAAGAAAAGGAACAGGTGAAACTTTGAGGATGCAAATAAACTGGTCCATAGGCTGAAGAAAATGGTGCCGAAATCACTATAATTTTGGATCTTAAAGAAATCTCCTGCTTCTTTATTTTCTTTTGTAACACTCATCAAAGATTAGAAATTGTTGTGTTTTTTTTTTCCTGGTAACACTTATCAAAGATTAGAAATTGTTGGGTTTTTATTTCCTGCATACTCTGCCTTCATATGAATTATTATACAATCTTTGACTTTTTCTACTGAATCTACTCTTACTAATCAAAATCAACAAAGCAATAAATAACTATATGTTGTCCTGAAAAAATTTCAACAAACTTTTTATAGCAATGTAGAACCCTCCAAATTAAGCTAATGCCAACCCATTTCCATTTAAAAGCCCTATAATCTTGCATTAATAATTTTACACCTTAATCCTACAAACATTCAATAACCATTGACGACCACAAACCTAATCGTATGCAAATTTGTTTTAAGCTATGTTACATGAACCTGGGTACAAGTATTGGGTGTAGGTGCAAGTGTGGGTGAGGATGCGGGTGCATGTCCAATTGCCAGACTATCTTAAACCTAAATCCCAAGATATTGGGATATGTATCCAAAAGTAAGGTGTATAAGTACGAAGAAATGTCCTAAACACTTAAATATATTACATATTATATAATATATTTATTTACAATGACGTAAATAATGTAGAAATGTACTTAAAATTAAATACAACTTAGGAAAAGTATAAAATTTTCATATCCCATTCATGTCAAGGGCAAGAAATATTTCTAATGCGAGCTTCTTCTTCTTCAATCACTATATAAAATTAGAGGATTCAAGTGTCTAAATTGGGTATAGGTGTGTCAAACACATATCCCACACCCTTGCCGTTGTCATATCTAGTGGACAAGTGTTAGCACCTTCTACTTGAAGGCTGCATGGTTGGCATTGGCAGCACCTTGTGCCCATGTCCAACCAAGACCAAGGCATGATGGTGGCATGCCAAGACAGCAAGGTGAAATGTTGGCTAAGTGCTGAGGCAGCAGCACACAACCCTTGGCCAAAGCATGTGCAGCCGTTGCACAGATGCAAGGCATTAACATGACCCGAAAGTGGACTGCAGCATGCTTGGGGGTTGAAAACATTCAGTAAGCAAAACTTGGTCTGGGGGTCAAGACAGCCAAATTCGTGGCTGACTTGAGAAGGCAAACAACATGGGCAGTTAATAGCAGTTATGCTGATCTGCTAGCAGCAGTTACTCATGTTGGGCAGAGACAAGGCAAGGGCAGGATTCTAGGAAGCATGGCTGAAAGATAGCAACAGTTGATGGCAGTTATGTCCCAGAAATGATCCTAAGTCCCTAGGCAGTTGGGGGTGTCAACTGCCATGCCATTTGGCATGCTTTTCCTTGTAATGCTGATTGTAAGTTGTAACTGAATGTAAGCCTATTTAGGCATCAGCCATGGAACTCGAAAATTAACTAAGTGTTTGGTAAGAGTTCCATAGGCATCCTTTGTATTGTTGGTGCAATTAATAAAGGTTGGGAGTTATTTCCTGTAAACACTTGTTGCCTATTCTCTTACTTGTTTATAGCACTTTGTGTGTGTGTGTATTCATACTTGGCTGAGACTAAGTGTCCAACTTAGTGCCATTGCAGGCTGGAATTTTGAAACAAAAAAATTGACCCTGTAACAACAAGAGTGCTGGGCAAGAAATGGAAGAGTCCATATTACACTAGTTTTAAGTTATCTAGTAAACCCACTAGATCAATAAGTCAGTGGGTAAAGCTTCAGCAAGAAATTGACCCAAACCTTAGCTCTAGTTATTCTTCGTCTTTTCTTTCTTTTTTAAATTGATCCAAGACAATTCAACTGTAACATCTACTTCCAAATTTGTCATATAAATTATAGGTCAGTACAACAAAAGCATCAATTATTTACTGCACCCATACCCCTCCTGCTTCCCCAAGGGGAAAGTGAATTGGAAAAAGAAAATAAATAGATTAAAAAGTTGGGAGTTTATTTGGATTATTGTTTGAAAGCAGAAGACAAATATTTGTACTTACGTCAAATTTTTTGAATTCAGGCTAGCCATCGATTTACAACCCCCATTTTCCAATATGACAACAGCACATTCTGTATATTTCTTGACGACTGCTCTGTGTAGTACTGATTCACCTTCATCATCCACTGCATTAGGATCAGCCCCAGCCAATAGTAACTCCTGTTGTCATCAAGAAATATGTCCAAAAGGAAACTTAAAGAAAAGAAGAATCAAGGAAGAATAACAACCACAAACACTTCTATACCCCGTGAAATACTTTCCATGGGTGTAGTAAGTGTATGGCTTTAAGATTTGGCATCATTCTACTATTTCTTAGTTTACGGTTCAATTATTCCAGCTTTTATTTTTGACAGGTCTGCACCCTTCCCTTCTTTGAATAAAAACATTGGCTCCATTTGGTTTAGTTTTGAGAATCAATTTTGAAAGAGAGTTTTTTGAAAAGAGTTGACAAATTTTGAAAACTTGTTTGGTTGTATATTTTGAAAATAATTGTCACAAATTTGGAGTTTTGTAGAGTTTGGGAGTTTGGGATGATTTGTAGCTTTTTTTTTTTTTTTTTTTTTTTTTTTTTCAGTTGAATAGATGGGTGTGAGAAAAATTGATTGATTGATGTGTAGGATGTGAGAGGTGAGAGGTGAGAGGAGAGAAAAAATGATTGGTTGATGTATAGAATGTGAGAAAATGAGAGAGGAGAGAGAACAATTTTGAAAAAATTGTAAACCAAACAATTTTTTTAGATTTTTCATTTCAAAAATTGATTTGAAAATCCAACCAAACACCCCTACATTTCTTTCTGAAGAATCTTTCCAGTCTCTTATCCAATATGATAAACATTTGCACAAGCATACATCAGAAGTTTGATAGAAAACATACACGCATGCAATCTGGTTGACCATGGTATGCACAAACATGGGCAACCGATGGCCCAAAGCCTTCCCTCAACCTAGATTGGACGTTCGCACGTCTTCTAATGAGAGCACGAACACATTCTGGGGATCCAGCTGCCAAAGCAAACACAAGTGGTGGATCACCATCTTTGTCTAAGACATCCACATTTGCGTCTTTATACTCCAAAATGGCCTCCACAAGTTCTGCACTACCCCGTCTACAAGCCAAGTGGAGAGCAGTCTGGCCATCAGCATTCTGTGCTTCTAATAGTGAACACAGCAAACTGCCACTATTTTCTGATGCAGCCTTTGCAAGCAACTCTCTGCATGAACAGATGAAACAAATATAAAATACAGAGCGAAAGACCTTTTTCATCATCGAAGATAGGTGTACCACAAAATGGCTGACCTAACACCATTCACATTGCCTTCAGATACCAGTCGATGTAGAAGGATGGGATTATCCTGGAGAACCTCCAAATCAGGTGCAGGAGATGGTTCTTTCACATTTGTTCCAGAAAATTTGGCCAAATCACTGTATTCTCACATAAAACATGTATACATATGTTCAACAACCAATCATGCACAAGGCAAAGTAGTAAATAAAGAGCAACCATGCATAGAACCACAGACAGAAATCCAAAGAACATGGAGAAAACATATATCATAAAAATACACTATCCGAACCTTTGTTCTTGCTCTAACAAAATCTAACCAATTGGTTATCAGATGTTTCGGACAAATGTCATAGTATCTAATCTGTAACAGAAGATGATATGAAGAAAAGAAAATAGTGAAGAGATTGAAGTTCTTACTTATCAGGGCTGGCAGGAGGGCTGCGAGGTATCTCTTGCAAGTGTCGAAGGAATATTGCTAGCATAGCATTGAAAGTTGGTCTTTTGGATGCCTTGAACTGTAGGCACTCACCAATCATCTTCCATAATTCCCTAGGTATTCCAACACCCACTACACTAGCATATTGTGGAGGTTGTCTTCGGGCCTTGACGACAGCTCTATAGATTTCCTCTGCACTTAAGCCGGCCCACCTGCACAAAGAACATCAACAGATATGAATAAGCAACTATACCATTTTTCACTTCCTTTCTTTTTTTTCTGTGGCTTCTTGTTACTCAACGTACGGAATGGAACCGGTGCACATTTCCACTAACGTACACCCAAAGCTCCAAGCGTCAGACTCTGCAGATATGCCAATTGCATCATCCCAAAAAAGATTCAATGACTTCTTCACTGGTTCCCATGCCTCCGGAGCTGTGTAGTTTGGACTGAGCATTGTACAATCCATGCATGAATGAATTCTTGAGGAATCACACTCTGATCGAGCTTTTCGGCAACCAGGTTTTTTTAAAATTGCTGGCAGTCCATAATCAGAAACCACAGCATGACCATTTGCATCCAAAAGAAGATTGGATGGCTTCAGGTTCATACAAACAATGCCTGCTGCATGTAGTTCAGCCACCCCTCGAGCAATGTCCACCCCATATCTACAATTAGAAGACAAACAATAAATCAGTCCAAGTTATAGCCTACTAAAAGCTACCTCTGTTATTAGAATCATATGATTCACCATTCAAATCGTATGATACAATTCGATTCAGTGGGTAATCGATACGAACAGGTTGTATGAATCACAAAATAGCTGTGAATCATTGAACCAATTTGGTGAATCTTGAATCGATTCAATTTACTAAAATCGATGTTTGGCTTCTTCTTTTTTTTTTGGTTTTTTACTGTTGGAAAATGGTCCACACAACCTTTTTAAGGTCTTTAGGATTACTATATGCCATCTTTTGACTTTCCCTCCCAATTTACTCTCAAATATTCACTTTTATTCACGTGATTGCATTTACAAAAGAAATTTTTGTAAGGCATCAAGTGAGATTTTTTATTAAGTTTCAAGATTTTGGTTTCTTAACCTTGTAAAAAGTTAAAAATATTGTTGTTGAGTTATTGTTGCTTGAAAATTGAAAGTTTGTCTTTATTTACTTTCTTTATTAAGTATTGTTGATAAGAAATGGTATCTAAAATGGAAAAGGTAAAGTGGCGAATATCTAAATGTGTAGATATATTTAAGTCTAAATATTACATATTTATTAGATATATTTAACATCTAAATGTGTAGGTATATTTTTCTATGTAATTTAAAAAGTGACCAAATCTTAACGATTCGCAATTCGGTACAAATCCATTTTGATTCATGATTCGAATCCCGATTTGATAACTATGAAAGCTACTAAGATCAGCTATCATAAACTTAAAATCAGTGGGTATTTTTGTTAAAATTCTGGAACTAAATATTCGATGATTTCATTTCAGCAGTCTCTTGGTGACAATAAATAGTCAGCTATTTCAACCTAGAAATTTTGTGATTCATGCTTATAAAATAGAAAGTGCCAACTGCGCTCAAACGTAACTAAAGATCATGGTGATAACAAAAATCCTGACATAAATTTTGTGTTCTTCCAATGGATTTAAATATTATTTTTCTTTTTCCCTTCTCTCAGTCTACAACTCAACCATTAAGGTCAGATTCCTAAAATGAATTCAAATCCAGGATCAAAAAAATCATAAATTCAGCATTAACAGTCGAACAAAGTAAAACCTAGTTCAAGACTTATATAAATTTGATTTCTGGGAATTTTGTTATGGAGTTTTTACACAATATAATAGACTCATGGACGATTGTCATACTAAAATTCCATAAAAAAATCTAACTCCCAGAAACTATTTATAAAAAATTCAAAACCACAGAGTGAAGATATACAATTTAGCATCATAAGCCAAATAGAGGACGACTCGGTTCAAGATTTTGATAAAATTCATTTTTGGAAAGTTTGCTCAGAAAATTTTACACAATATAGAAGTCTCATAGAGGAACATCATATAAAAATTTTGTAAAATTATGAGGTCAGGAACTATTCTTAAAATTTTATTACGGTAAGCTCAGCACACAAATTTACTTTGCACAAACAGGCAACAATCCTCAATTTCTACGATCCATGCTCTACCAACTATACATGATGATGCAACTACACATTTAATTTGAAGAATATAAGCATGGAGATAGAATGAGGTTACCTTCAAGAAGCCTTGGTGAATTTTCCAAAAAAAAAATTTTGAATTTTTCTCTCATTTCTCCTTTCTAAAATGTTGGATGCAAGAACATACATATGAAAGTTGTTATAACAGCACCAGCTCATTTGCAAGAGAGTGACACATATCCCTTTCTAGTTCAATGCATGAATGGCGTGTCCTTCCTCCAATAAGCCACATGGCCAAGTAAGCTATATAATTAAGCATGCTAATTACACTTAAATTAATTATACTCTTTCTCATTAGTTAGCATAAATCAAATAATTAATTATGCATCATAATTTACTTATATTCAAATCAAGGAAGAAAGACTCCAACATAAAAATGGGCAAAACATTTAAAGTCTAAATCATGTTCAATTTAAATTCAAACACAAGCTTGATTTTTTATATGTTTCCAACACTATCCCCTAAGTAGCACAAACACACCGACATGACAATTTTCAAAATTTGTAAACCTGATATGCCTAAGACACGTTAAAAATCTATATTTTTATAAATTTATTAAATGTTAAATATATGAACAGTTTATTCAAATATAATAAAAAATAGCAATATAACACTAATTAAAATTAAAAAAGCATACATTCCATAACTTAAACATCAAGATATCATCCACATAACAATTCCATTCTAAAAAATGCAAAACAATTGTAAAGCATTGAAATACATATGATATATTCATCGAATACATATTTCAAAACATATTTAAAGTAAACGAGTTGAATTCTGCAAAATGCAAAACATTGTTACTAATATGATTCATCACATAGAACGTGTTTGGATGGTTTCAAAACGTGTCACCAAAGTGTCCTCAAAGCATCGGTAAAGTGTTTAATATTATGAATTTAAATTTTTAATTAAGAAAGTTGGAAAATTGTCGAACACAGGAGTGCCTACAGAGTGCTGATGTCTTACACTAGTGCCTGACACAACTTGCCTCCATAGAAGTATTCGTGCTTCTTAGTCTATCCCCATGTTGTGACTCGTGAGTTAATTTCTTATGTTGCGAAATTCTCATTAACTTCTCCTTCTCCTACAATTAATGCAAGATCAGCTCTACGCAAAATTTGCAAGTAGTAATTCCAACCTTCATAAGAACCCCGTATCCACAATACATTGTTATTTTATAGATCTCATTTGATTTTATTTTGAGAAAATTTGGAGCTTGTGCAATCAAGTACAAAATTTAGCTTCATTTGGTAGCTAAAATACAAAAATGGAAGGCATACATATCTTGGTTCCCTTTAAGATATTCATTCAGTTTGATTATATTCACATTGAATATTTCATCCTGCATCTGCAACACTTACAATAACCAGAAATAACCCATTGTTTCCTAGTCCACCATCCACTTGTTTACTGCCCAATGCCCATTTAGTTTTTTAAGAGAGGGATCATATGGGTTTGTGGGACAAAGGGGGGAATCAACTTAATGCATTTCTAGTTGCTACGATCCAATTGATAGGTTCATGGTAATAAATGCTGATTGGGGAAGTTAAGATTGAGTGGAAAATTATGTACATTCACTGAATCATGTTTCTTAAAAAAAAAAAATTATATATATAAATAAAAAACTAGGGAGAATTCTCAAGATATTATTTATAGCTAAAATAATAGCTAAAGTTCTTTGTCAGTATTTAGAGTCATAAGCAGAAGAGTGTAAAAACGATGTAGAATGTTGCACGTGTCAATGCATCCAAAATGCCGCTTGATATCCAAAACACAAATGATTGGCAATGTTGAAGCAACCACTTTATATCTCCCTTCACACAATGTTTTAAAGCCTAATAAAACTCAAACGTGTTCTAGTTGGTGCCTGTCCTAGTTTTTTTTTTTTTTTTGACAAGTAGATGGTATATTAAAAAACACACATACACACAAAACAGCACCAAAGGATGCAACCCATATAGGATGTGCCAAAGGAAAAGAAAAAAACTATGCCACCTATACAACAAACTACAAGAACACTACATACCAAACCAAACCAAGCCTTAAGTCCTATCAAATAGGGTCGGCTACATAAATCCTTCTTCTCCAAGTGGCCCTCTCAAAGGCCATTTCATTAGTCAAATTAAGTAAATCCATATCTCTATATACAAATTTGATTCAAGGATGATTCAACACCACCAATGAACAACCATACAAGATACAAGAAATCGGCTTTTTAATCCAAAAATTGGACCTTCAAAGCCATAGAACATCCTCTGATTGCGTTGCCCCCTAATTATCCACATCAATGCCAAAGGACCAAAAGCCAAGCTTTTTTCCTCTTCTTACTCACTATTACTCCTCTACTCTATGAAATCACCCTAAACAAATTGTACAGCACAAGTCAAGTGTGAAATAAAATGATCCCGAGTAAAAATTAATGCTAGAGTTGTTATGGGGATTAAGTGTCACATGAGAAGCTGATCAGAGGGCCTATTTGAAGTAAACTTCTGTCAAGCTAAAACCAATAATCTAAAGGCCGAAGCTAAACAACATTCCCCTAACTTGCTAATAATCAGCTTTTTTTGTCATCTTACTTGAGCCATATTTGCATAGGGTGCTCGAAGCAATTAGCAGCACACAGGTCACACCAATACTGTAATGCCCTATTTGGTTCAGTGGAATGAGTTGAAATGGAATGGAATGATCATTTCTTATCATGGAATGATCATTCCTTACCATGGTGAGCTTTTCACAATTCGTTTAGTCAAGCAAACATGGGAATGAATATTTTAATAGCATGATCATTCTATTTGACTCCATTCCCGTTAACCAAACATTACTTAAGAGAATACTAAAACAAAAACCTGAGGATTTGCTCAAGAGTGAGCCGGCCTTCATTCCGCTGCATCTCGGTCTGGACAGACCCATTACACCTATCCATAATAAGAGACAGACAGCCCTCCATCCTCGTAGCTCCATGGAAAACACACACATTCCGACACCACATAGATGCCCGCCGCAAATTCTCCAGTTGACTCTGCACCCAAACCAAGTCCATATCATCATCATCCCCAATCGCCACTTTTTTCACCGCCACACGGTGCCGACACTGCCCCTGCACGCCAGAAAGCACCCCCGCCCACATTTCCACCCCCGCCCGCCGCCCCTCCCCAATCCGCCGAACCAGCCGCAAGTCATGGTGCGATGCGAGCTCGATACCCGACCCACCTCTACTGCTGCTGCTGCTTCCGCAGCCACACCCTGAGCTAGAAGCATGAGGCTGCTTGCTGCAGCGGCGGCGCTGCTGCCTAGACTCGTCATCGTCGTCATCAAGATCGTCATCGTTTTCTTCGCCGTCATCAGTAAAATCACAGTCGAAACCAGAAGCGGTGTTCGAGGAAGAGTGGATAAGAGCGAGAATTGCGTAGTTCTTGCGGAGGGCTTGTACGGAGTTTCCAACAACGGAGACGTGGCGGCAGCGAGGGCACGAGAGGGTTGTGTCAAGCGACGCCGAGAACATCCGAGAGAGGCAGTCTTTGCAGAAGCCATGACCGCATTGGAGCAACAACGGACACCGCTCTTCCTCGTTGTACCGCGTCTGACACACTGAACAACAAGGAATCTTCATCTTACTGAGATTGATTTCACAATCAACCAATTTTCAATTCGAGAAAAATTGAATTTCAATTTGAGATCTTAGAGAGCGAGGAAGAGTTTCAAGTCGGAGAGAATGGCAGATCCATAGCTGAATTCGGAGATAGAAATGAGAGAGAGATTATTTGCAAATGCAAATCGGGGAAGCAAAAACTCAAGAAGATGAGGAATTTTGAGAGAGAGAGAGAGAGAGAGAGAGAAAGAAACAAAAGAGTCCAACTGCAGTACATGAAGGGGTTTTCATGTACAATAAAAAAAATAAAAAAATAAAAAACCAGAATCCTAACGGGGAAGATTTAATTCTTATCAAGTCTTATAAAAAATAAAATTTGATAAAATTATTGTTAAAATTAATTTTTTTGTAATAATTTTTTATATATGTCACTAAATATTTAAAATTAGTGATTTTTTTTTCATGATTTTTGTAAATTGTCGTTAAAAGTTACAATTAGTGACTTTTTTTATGACAAAATTTTTTCATAGGATCTATTAGACAATAAATTCACTTATTAAAACCTACACATAAGTACTCCTAAAATAAATAAATAAATAAATAATACAATTGGGGTTTTCATGTACCATAAAAATAAAAAATAAAAAATATTTTAATAAAAAGGTTGTCACCGAAACTACCCAATTTAGAAAATTTACTTATAAATTTTATTTTAAGGATGGTAATCCATTTAATTTTAGAGATTTGTTTATAGATTAATTGGTCCTATTAATTTTAAAAAGGTAATATAGAGTGTTGCTACCAGTTTTTTCTTTGAACTCCCACATTTTCTTTATTTTTTTATTATAATTTTGTCCTAATACCAATTTCTATTTCTACTCATCTCTATCCTTCCAACCCCAACCCTAATCTTAACCCTAACCCTCCACCTCACTCCACTCCGGCAGGCAGCCTTTTTCCTCACACTCGATTTACAGTCTCTGTTTTCTTTCCCATTTTGCTATTTGGCTTTTCTATTCACTAGCTTTCAATCTCTCTCTGCTATTTGGTAATTGACCCGCAAATGACTTCTTCTTCTTCTTCTTTCTTGTCCTTTTTTTATTTCATCATCTCCATCTCTATGGTTGTCCTCTTGGTGTCTTCTCATCGATTCGAAGTTAGTGGTGATAAAGGCTGGTCCAAACCCACTGGAAACAACTCAGCGACATACTTCAATCACTAAGGGTGTGTTTGGTAACGTTTACGTTTTCAGTTTATATTTACAAAAATTTTATAAACTGGTTTTTGTTTATTTTTTGTTTATTTTTAGAAAACATAAACTACAAACGCGTTTGGTAATTGACAAAATGTTTAAAAAATTTTAAAAATATAAAAAAGAGTGAGAAATGGCAAGTGGTGGCAAGTGGCGGCGGAAGACGGTGGTGGAAAGTGGTGACGGTGGGTGGGGGGTAGCTGGTGGTGGTGGGTGGTGGCGGGTGGGTGGGTGACGGTGGCGGGTGGCGGGTGGTCGGTGGTAACGAGTGGGTGATGGGTGGTGGCGGGTGGGTGGGTGACGGTTGCGGGTGGTGGGTGGTAACGAGTGAGTGGTGGCAGGTGGGTGGCGGATGGTGGGTGGTGGTGGGTGGTGGGTGGTGGTGGTGGGCGGGTGGTGGTGGTGGTGGGCGGATGGGTGGGTGATGGTGGCGGGTGGTAGGTGGTAGCGAGTGGGTGGCGGTGGTGGTGGTGGTTGTGGTGGTGGGTGGTGGTGGCAGGTGGGTGGCGGATGGGTGGTGGGTGATGGTGGTGGCGGGTGACGGTAGTGGTGGGTGAGTGGCTGGTGGTGGTGGGTGGCTAGTGGTGGATGGTGGTGGTAGGTGGGTGGTGAGTAGTGGTGGCAAGTAGGTGGCGGGTGGTGGTGGCGGGCGGTAGATGGTGGTGGCGGGTGGATGGTAGATGGGTGGTGGTGGTGGTGGCGAGGGATGGGTGGTGGTGGCGAGTGGGTGGTGGTGGCTGGTGGTGGTGGTGGGGGGTGGGGGGTGGTGGCGGAAGGCGGTGGTGGAAAATGGTGGCGGGTGGTGGCTAGTGTTGGGTGGTAAAAAAAAAAAAACTGAAAACTCAAAATGGAAACACATTTTTTGTGTTTTCATTTTTTGGCCAAATTTATAAACTGAGACCATTGATTTATAAATCAAAAATTTTACCAAACAAGTTTTTATTTGAGTTTTTTAAATTTTTGTAAATATAAACAGAAAACTGAAAACGTAAGTGTTACCAAACGGCACCTAAGCTTCCATGAATCGGTTCTATGTTGGAGATACAGTTTGTAAGTTTACACTCTACACACACATCTCATGATTTCTCATGATTGTCTGCAAATTTACTCAAATTGCTCTCTCTTTTTTTTATTGCAGTACCAATGGTGGGACTACCGGTAGTGAAAGCTCTAGTGAGTGAGCTGCTAGAGGTAGTGGTTGGGTGTGGGGGCTAGGGTTTGGGTTTGGGTTTGGGTTTGGGATTAAGGGTATAATTGGTATTAAGATAGGAGTTCAAAGGAAAAATGGAGGGAGCTTCTATATACACATACCTAATCCCCTCTTTGCACATCCTTCTCACTACACACCAAAAAAATTAATTCCTAATTAGTTTCCTCACTACACACACGGTGAGTTCCAAATGTACCCTCACACACACACGCACACACACACACACACACACACACACACACACACACACACACCCGACCCCAAATACACACACCTATTGAATCTGAAGCACATCTTCAACCTTGAAGCATTCCATCACATACAAGCTGAAGCACCTATTGAAATAGAAGCACATCTTCAACAGTGTGCAAATACATTGAAGCATTCCATCTTATTACCGTGTGCAACCCAGGTGTTCAAATACATTGAAGCATTTCATCCACGAAGCTGCATCCCATTGAAGCATTCCATCAGATTTTCAATCCTCATTAGGTGAGTTTACTTTTGAATCATCATTCCTATTCAATCCTCATTTTCATCTGTAATGTAGAGTTTTTCACTTGGAATGTAGAGTTTTTGATTTGGAACCGTCGTTCAGAACTGGTTAACCGAAATATAACAATGTGTTCGAACGTAGGAATCCGAAAATAATCAATAATTTCATCAGTAGATTTCCGAAAATGTTACATTGTTTCGATAGTCAACTTCCGAACAAATTGAATTTGGACAACACTCAACCTCTGAAATTATGTTTTTGTTTCGGATTTCAACTTCCGAACATAATATGTATTTTCGGTTGTGAACTTCCGAACCAGTTTTTTTTTTTTTTTCCTTCTTAATTAAAACACTGAATTATAATACTTAATTAAAACACTTATTATAATTTACACACACTTGTTATAATTTCTACACACACTCTCATTAATTTTACACACACTCTCTTTATTTACACACACACTCATTACACACACTTATTATTTTTTGCAGATAATATGGATTCTGAATATCAACAACGTGTCCCACCTACTGCTTCAAATAGACGACGTCGTGAATTGGATGTAGACCATGAACGGGGACGAAGGCGTGGGCGAGGACGAGGTCAAGGTCGTGGTCGAGGTCGTGATCCAGTTTCGGTAGAATATGATATTCCCAGTGCCAGTCAAAGTCGGAGCCAAAGCCAAAGACGAGTTAAAGGTTATGATATGCCTGACATTGCTGTGGAGGATACCTCTTTACCTGATTCTCCTCCTGTCCAGGAAGAGACCTTACTCATGCTTTTCCAGGTAGACCGACTGATCCATCGATACTGCGAAGTTTCAATAGTCATGTGGCTGCAGCTATTTGGCACGGGGAAGTAAACATTCCTCAGTAAAAGTGAAATTCATTTGTATATGAGTTTTTTTTTTTTTTTGTATGTTGTATGGTAGTTTGTAATGAGATATCATTTGTGTTGTAGGAACGAGGGCCCCTAAAGTGTCATAATCACTCTTCCAAGATCCTTGCATGGCCATGGTGGTTAGTAGAGAACAACACCAAATTCAAAGCCATTATTGAGCAGTCTGGACTGTCACAGTTAGCTCGTTGCACTTATCAGTTCGTCAACAAGCTTCTAATCTCCAGTTTTGTTGAGAGATGGCAACCTGAGACGAACACATTTCACATGACAGTTGGTGAGATGACCTTGACCCTGGATGATGTTGGCACTATTCTTGGCCTTCCCATTGTAGGCAAATCAGTCAGCATACCAGATGTGACAGATCATCATGGAGTTACATTACTCGTTTATGGCTTGGGGATTACTGAACGTGCAGCACATGAAGAGGTTTCTTCTACTGGTGGCAATTCAGTCAGGCTTGAATGGTTGCGAAGTCAGTTTGCTGGTGTCACATATTCAGACCCCGAGGAGGCTATACAGTGCGCTGCTAGAGCTTATTTGTTGTTTCTGTTGGGATGTACACTCTTCAGTGACAAGAGTGGTGGCAGGGTTCCCGTTGTTTACCTTGGCTTATTGATGGATTTGGGATCCATACATACTTACGCCTGGGGTGCCGCTGCATTAGCATTTTTATACAGACAGTTAGGGTATGCTAGCCGGTCTGGGGTTAAGCAGATGGGTGGTTATATGACTCTTTTGGAGGCGTGGATTTATGAGCACTTCCGAGCATTCCGACCTCATCAGAACATGGGCTACAATGAAGACATGCCACACGTGTACCATTGGGCATCTAGGAGAGAGGCGGGTTCCTCCATTGAGCATTTGAAATCTTTTCGAGCCGAGCTTGACAGTTTGGTAGCTACTGATGTAAGTTTACTCATACTGCGATAATTTTAACACTTCCATTTATCTTACCCTTTATGTACTTTAATTCAAAAACACTTTACATTTACAGGTTATTTGGGATCCATACCACAGCTGCAGAGACCGGCATCCATGTAACCCGGTTACGTTCTACCATGGATGCTTAAAGTGCTTAGACGTTGTCGAACCCTATCATCCAGATAGAGTTTTGAGGCAGTTTGGCAGGGTTCAAACTATCCCAGATGCACCGCTAGCTCCCAGTCATGGTGCGCGAAGCAACATATATGCACGATATACAGTCATGTACAGATACTTGGATAGGATCTGGGAGGCTTGGGATAACCACGTGTTATCTGAGCAACGGAGGAGCACACCAGTTCGTCAGCCTTGGCAATGTGTACCGGGTTACATAGATTGGTATAAGAATATCACGCACCTATATGTCGAGCACACTGATGAACCGCGTGTCCATGACCATCAGGATTTCAGCGAACATGCGGATGTAATCTATTATCCTCTCTTATGCATATGTAACTTACTTTTTATTTTCTGATATGTTCCCTAAAATGTGATATTCTTTTCAAATGCAGCGTATTGCACATGCACTGCAGATTTCACATCTTATTATTAACGCTGGTTATGAGGAGGGGATTCGACATCCTTATCGACTTTACCAGGCTATCGAGAGTATGACGCATGTCCTTGAAGGTCAGCACATTGACGAAGCTGGACCTAGTTCTGCTGGACCTAGTTCTGCTGGAGGTCGCTTTCCATCTTCGACATTGACATACAGTCGTAGGCCTAGGCGTAGGCATACAGCTGATTCATGACATGTTATTTTGTTAGTTGATAAATTTTTTTTGATGTTTTTTGTAAGATGACATTGTTGTAATGGTAACAGTGTTTAATATTTTCTTATTAGAATGGAATGGCAACAATGGTATTGTAATGACATTGTAATGACATTTTATTATTAGAATGGAATGGTAATAATGGTCGTTGATTTTGTAAATGATATTTTCTTATTACAATGGAATGGTAACAATGGTCGATAACATTCAATCCACATTGCAAAACATAATGCATCAACATCAAAAACACATCCATTAATTCTAACATTGTCAAATGCATACATGTGTCATGCGACATCAACAACATCAAAAGTCTCTTGAGTAGCTACATTATCATGAATAATGTCCTTGAAATGTTGAATGCGACGCACATATGCATCATCCCAGTCGATAGCGCAAGGGTGACGGTATTTTCTCCAATTAGTGGCAATAGGAGGAACTGGATGGCCTGGCTGCAACAAAACCTGCACCAAATATCAATTGACTTAGTGGTCATACCTCATAACTTCTTGTACATGCACAAACCCAATTGATAAGTTTTTGTTATACCTGGACGAAATGATTTCCGTTGACAAACCCAATGGCAATCTCACGTCTATCAAGTTGAGGTACTGGCACTGTTCTAAAAGGTAAAAAGGTGAGACATTGCTGTAAAGACAAGTGGTATAACACAAGATTGTAGCACGATGCAACAAGATGCCTCATGTCTAGCATAGTCATCCAATATGAGTATCCAGGACTGTCTTCAAAGTATGACAATATGCTTGTCAATTCTTCAAACCTTTCATAGGACCCATAAAGTGTAATGTATTCCTCTTTGTGTGTGTGCAGCTCACCCAATAGATCACGCCTAACCTGAGCCCAATCATCTTCTGTATGACCAATTGAAGCAGCTATAGCCCTGAAACCACAATTCCCATCTGCAGCTACATCCTTCACAAACTTAATATATGGTTTCAACCCAGCAGGGAAAGCATCAACATATGCACCAGGTTTCACTGTTCTAGTAATGTATGCCTTCCCTTTCAGATTCACCTTCTCTTTTCCCTTAACAGGTCGCTTCTTCTTGGTTTGCAGAGTAGAAGCTAATGTAGTGATTTGAGTGTCCCTAGGTGAGAAGGAATCATGTCCAGATTGCACTAACTCAAATACACACGGGTCACGACAGGTAGAAACATTGATCTTCTTATGATCCCGAGGACGTGTTTTGGGCTTCACCTCCGGCTCAACAAGAAAAGTGCTTCCCGGATATACAATCTCTTTCAACTTCTTCAAAAGCTCCAACCGCATGGTTCTATCACTTTCATTAAACTTGTTCACAAACAACTCTACTTCTGCATGACAAGTCACCTCTGTTTCCTCTTCTTTCTTGCAGATAGAGATATGAAGTTGCCTCCACTGTGAGTGTATGGTAGCAAGTGGTATAGGACGATCTTGTCTGATGTAGTCAACAATCTCATGGGCGCAAGGTAAACCATGAGTGTGGCGAATGACGCATCTACAAGCTTCAACATCAATACCAATGGCATTGGCTCTCTTACTCTCTACAAGCAAATACTCCAATGCAGAGATAGACACATTACCCCGTAGCTCCCTGAATTGAGAAGGTTTAAATTGATGTTGCACAACAGTTAGACTTTTCTCAAATGAAGCCTTGATATCAGTGTGTTGCAACTCAAGCAGACTGTGTATTTTCTCAAATGATGCCTGAAATGAGACTTGACATGAACCCAATTGTCTTTTAAGTTTTGCATGTGCACTTTCAGCCATGTTCAATTCAATGTAAGTCAAGTTAAAATCAAGTACATGGCACTTATTAATAACATATTGAAGAAAAGTAATCTTACCGGTTTGTTATAACATTGCCACAATGCATACACGTGTCTGTTTATGCCACCACAAATTTGTCCTTATAAGGAACCAACCAAGTATCCATGACGTATTTGACTGCATCAGGATAACTACTGAATTCCTTAAGTAATGATTTAAGACGCTCATCGTATTGAATTTCAGAAGATGAATACACTACAGAGTTCCACTCATGGTTGAACTTCTCCCATTTCTGCTGTGTCTCAAACATTTTCTTGCATTTGGTCAACACATTCTTACTGATATGCCAACGACATAATAAATGTCTGGCACTCGGGAATATCTTCTGTATGGCATTCATCAAGGCTAACTCTCTGTCAGTAACAATAACTGTTGGCACAACAAACCCATCCATGACATCACGCAATGTAGCTAACACCCACGTATAGTTATCGACCCTCTCATACTGTAAGTATGCGAAAGCTATAAAGAATGTCATTTCAGTTGATGTCACTCCCACAATTTCAAGAAGAGGAAGCCGATATCTGTTGGTTTTATATGTGCAATCCATAATTAATATACGTGGGAAAGACCGAAATAAGTCCAAACTGGTAGGATGTGCCCAAAACAAGTCTGTCACAGTCATCGTGGACTCTTCAGACCGATGGCGCTCAATGTAATTATACTTGGCCAATTCACCCAACAAGTGTTGCATCTGTGATCTTCCAGCTCTCTGTACCACCCTGTTTCGATGGCGTACATTGTAAATGGTTTTAAGTGTGCTTACATTGAGGACATCTCATTGTTTCAAGGTTACTAGGATTTCTTTTGGCCGAACCATGCTCTTTGACATATCCATTAACAATGCTTTCTCATCCTTTGATAGCCTCCCCGCATATGAATGTCCCTCGAGGTGCTCCGCAGGTGGATGATTATGCAATCCGCATACTACGGTAAATGTCCATTCATCATGTGTGGTAAACTGTGAGCCCTCATATCAAAAGGACAACCACACTTCTGTGTACCGGTTATTCTTGATGTATTGTTGCCATCATGTTTTAACTTCTTTGTTGCTCTATATTGGCCACTCCTCTCACAAGCAAGATACATCCTGGGTCTTTTTTTCCCTCCACCATAGTCTGATGTTTTGATTACAATGACCAAACCATTTCTCTTTCCAACTTCACGTACCTAGTTGAGCAATTCATCCTTACTTTTGAATACCTACAAAGTTAAATAAATATTATCAAACATTTACATTTGGTGAGCAATTCGAAACATAATCGTTATAATTTCGTAGAGTGAACCTGTTCAGTTGTGAATTGAGTGGTGTAATCTAACACAAAATCCGCGCAAACCTAACTTCCTTGAGTTGACACATATTCCTGCATGTTTTGTATAACATTACAAATTTTTAATGGCATTATAAAGATTAATTTGCAATTTGAAACTGTAAATTTGGTATGCAGTTTGCAAATTTGGAATATAAAATGGGAAAAAAAAAATTTACTTCATTCAGAAGTAGTTGTCCGAATTTATTTTCAAATTTCGGAAGTTGAATGTTGTAAAAGTTAACTTTGTTCAGACAACAACTTCCGAATTTAAATACCTTGTTCGGACAACAACTTCCGAAATTTATTACTTTGTTCGGACAACAACTTCCGAAAATAAATAATTATTTCAGTAGTAGATTTCCGAACCAAATAACACAATTCGGCTCTGGTTATCCGAACGATGCTGGGAAAAAAAAAAATTAAACTCACATTTCCTTCGCTCTGTTTCACATGAACACTTATTTGCTGATTTTCAGAAGGCAAATCCTCCATAACAATGATGTTTTCCCTACGAATGACAAAGGTTGATGAATGAGTGCATTGAGAAGCTGCAGTGCATGTGCAATACGGAAATGCCAAAGCCCTTTGGTTTCACTTCTAGCTCAATGAACTTGGAAGAAGCTATGAATGACTCTGCTTTCACTAGCTCAATGAAGCTACAAACACGATGCAACAGATGTGAACTCTAGAGGGAGGTGTGCATTGAGATGTTTTGAATTAACAATGGTGTCTAAAATAGTAATTTCACTTAGGGATACAATTGTAATAAAATTAAATATCATTAAGTGTGTGCAAAGAGGGTATTTGGTGTGTGTAGATAGAAGCTCCCAAAAATGGAGGGGTTTCATTTTGTTAGGTGGGGGGTACAAAGAAGTGAGGGGGCCAAAGTAAAATGATGGGGGCAAACAGTAGCATTCTTTAATATATTATTTAAAAATTAGATTTACGGTTATACCCTTATTTCTATTATGTTTTCTTCTTCTTTTTTTTTTGGTTAAAAATGTAAGGTACACAATTTATGAGAATCAAAATTGGGATGAATTTTTATGAGAATCTTTTTTATTTGGAAAATATTTCAAAATAAGTACAAAAATGACTTGAAATATGAAATTCTTCAAACATTTCAAAAAGATGTGGGATTCTTTAAACATTTTAAAAGGAGTACAAAAACTCCTTAGCAAATTTTGGACAAATGTATAATTTCAAATTGTAACACTCTAAAAAAATCCTTAGTATATTTTTTCCAAACATATTGTACTTTTCCCAAACATAACACTCCAAAAAAATTCCTTAGTGTAACACTTTAATGTAACATACAAAAAAAACTCTTTACTATACTTTTTTCAAACGAAACACTCCAATGTGACACTCAAAAAAAAATGTAGGATTCTTTAAACCATTCCAAAAGGATGTGAGATTCTTCAAACCATTCTAAAACGAGTACAAAAATTCCTTAATAAATTTTGGACAAATTTATAATTTTAAATTTTGAGTGTTATGTTTGAAAAAAAGTACACTAAAGAGTTTTTAGTGTTTTGTGTGTATTACATTAGAGCATGTTACATTTGGAATTATGTTGATTGAAGTGTTACGTTGATTGGAGTATTACATTGATTCAAGTACATTAGAATGTTACGTTTGTATTACATTGAAGTATTATATTTAAAAAAAGTAAACTAAGGAGTTTTTTTTAGTGTTATGTTGTTACGATTTGAGAAAAATACACCAAAAAACTTTTTAGGGTGTTACATTGAAGTGTTACATTATTAGAGTGTTACATTAGAGTGATATATTTTTGTTCGTGATGTGGGATTTATTCCAAAAAGAAAAAAAATCCAAAACTTTTAGAGTGCAGATAGCCCAAATGTGTAATTTTACATTTGAAAAAACTAACTTTTATCTCTAAAAAATTAAACTCAGACATATAAATGACTATCTTTTTTTGTAATTTCTACTTTAATGAGATCTTTAGATTCATAAAAAATAAAAAATAAAAAAGAAGAAATGATTAAATAATTCACAAAATTACATTTTATAATTTATTAGTCCTTCATCCTATCAATTTGACTAGTAAGGTGATGTAATGTAATATGATGTGTTTTATTTTTTATTTTTTTGGTTTTTTTAACGATTAATTCTTGGTAGTTCGTAAGAATTCACCTACTCCTATTTGGAGCATACATGTTACATAAGGACTGAATTCATCTAATCCTATTTGGGTTATATGGTTGTGTTTGCTACAACTTTTAAATTATAATTTCACTTCTATATTTCAATATTATATTTGGTTGAAATTTTCAAAAATTAATTTCAACGTCACATTTGAAAGTATATTCTAATGCATGTTTGATAGTGTGAGTTTTTTATTTGGAAGTTTGGGCTTTGGGTTATCTCTTCGGACATCCCCTGAATGTCTTGCTGGTCGTCCGGCTGGTTGACCGGAACAGTACCTTTTTTTTTAACAATTGCCAATCACCACCTGTTATTTAAAAAAAAAAATATTATAATTGTTTTTGATATTTTTTAAATATAGAAATTATTTTTTTAAACCAAAATGACAAATTATTTTTTTGAATTGAATTTTAAAAAGAGTTTGATTATGAATTTTAAATAGAATTTTCTATAGAGTTTTGAATTGTGTGTTTAGTTATGAGTTATAAGTTTTTAAATTTAGTTTTGAAAACTCTTTTCAAAATTCATAACTAAACAACTTTTCTCATTTCATACATCACATCAAAAATTTAAAATTTAATTCAAAACTCTTTTTAAAATTCATAACCAAGCAAATTTTCTCTTTTCAAATTATAATTCCAAAATTCATAAATTCAACATATAACTTTATTATCAAATTATAATTTTAAAATTCTACCAAACATCTATATAATAAGGGAGAATGGTATTTGAAAATGTCTAATTTATGTTAGAGATACATTTTGATCCAATGGTTTAAATTGTCTCATCTCAACTTCAATGGTTGAGATGTCTTTATTTCCCGCCCAAATGTTCTTTGAGCATCAACGGTACTCATCTCCTCTCTCTCTCATTTCAATTTTGAACTCTCTCTCTCTCTCTCTACCTGCATCGGAGTGCGATGGCTTTTACTGTGGGAGTGCGATTTGCCAATAATATCTATGGTGGAATGCAATTTCTAGATTTGGCGAAATTGAGTGGCGTGCAATAGCAACATCTCAACTCCACTTAAGAGTTTTGGATCTTCAACTCTTATGAGCTTCCTCAGTCTCATACTACATTTCAGATTCAATTAGATTTTAGATTGGTTATGGTGGTTATGCCTTTTTACATTGGTTGTGTATGGAAACAACCTCTATGCACACGGAAGAAGGCTGTGCATCTGGCAGACCAGAGCAGTGGAGGGAACTTGGTGCTCTGAGCTGTTGAGAAGTCGCCTCTGTTGCTAGCCTTCATGTATCACATAGGTGCAAAAGTGAAGATGTGAGGTCCGGGTGAGTCCTTAATAAAGCATGCATTTTTTGTTTAGGGGATTGTTGTATATTAATGGAATTTGTTGTTTTTTGTGGTATTATTGACATAAAATTTTTAATTATTTTGCTTTATTCTTCTATGGAAAGCAAGACATTGATCGCCAGAGGATCTTGAAAATTGGGAAGCATCTTGGTAATATGTATCCATTCATTGAAAGCCTATCACCTATTTGATCAATGTCCTCCATGTTTCGGCAGATAAGTCCCTCAATAAACTCTTCTAAATTTCTATCTTCTTAAAAGTTTTAGTTAGTTTCTTGGTCTGTGATTTTTAATTTATAGATTCTGATTTAGTTCATTCCACAGTTTACTTCCCTTGCCTGGGAAGTGGGTTCAATCTGTGACTACTATTATTATGGCTTATCATGATAGTAGCATAATAAGTTGTGGAATGATAGTGGGTTCAATTTGTGGAATGATAATAGTGGGTTCAATCTGTGACTACTATAATAGTAGTAGCTAAAACAGAGCATAAAAGAAGATAGAAGAAGATAGAGAGCATAAAAAATGGCTTATCAAAGATTCATGACTACAATCAATTTGAATCATAATAATAAAATTTATAAATTCTTGATTGATCAATTAAGGCCGAAATACAATTGATGTGTATAGTTCATTCCACAGTTTACTTCCCTTGCCTGCAGTTCTAGATGCTAGAGAGCATCAGCTTGATTATCACTTTTGAAAGTGCTTTATGTTAGAGCCCTGTTTTGACCTCTATTATACATTAACTCAAGTATCACTTAGATTGTTCTGATTGCCAAACTTTTGATTGTGCTTTATGACAATTTTTTTCTTCTGATCTTAGTTTAAAACAGTTTGTCCTAATTTGTGTACTGACTGTTTTTTTTTTTTTTGAACAAGGTGTACTGACTTTAATTTGTGTGTATTAGATAATTAAATGTGTTATACATAGATATATATTGGTTTCTAGGTGTGGATTTGGGATGGGTGTTAGTGTCATACTCTAAAGATTTGTTCGGATCATATTTTCATGAATTGAATGATTTATATTATAAGATTCGTTGAGTACATTATTTGCATAAAAAATCAAGTTAATGGAATAAATATAGACTCATGATCAAACTCCACTTTTTAAAAAAATTATCAAAATCATATTAATTATTTATTTTTTTAAAACATAAACATAATCTTATTAATTAATCTGAATTATTTAATAGATCTACTATGCACTCATGTACAGCACCAATCCCAAATTCGTGTAGGTGTATGTGTGTGAGAATAATCTAAGACACATACTTTATTATTATTATTATTATTATTATTATTATTATTATTATAGTTGGGTTTTGATTGTTGTGAAATAGGATGATGGAGAAGTTCTCTGTGGATTTTCATGAACTCAAAGACAATAAATCATCTGTACCCATCTCTGATTTTATTTATTTATTTATTTATTTTTGAATAAGGGAGAATGGTTCTTTTTTTATTTTTAATATTATATTTTGTTTGAATGGTTAAGATTTTTTTATTTTATATTTTATATTTTTTGAATACGGGAGAACGGTTTTTTTTTTAAAATTTATTTTTAATTTTACATTTCATTTGAATTTTCCTGTTTAAGTCATTTTATATTTGAATTTTACATTTTATATTTTCCCTTATTATATAAATTCAAAAACCCTCTTCACTTACTTGACAACATGTTAAACACGTTTTTTTATTTTATTTTACTGCTTTTGTTGAATTTTCTTTCTTTTGGGTCAAAAAATAAGTTTTTGTTAAAGTTTTCATTGCCTAAGTTGCAATACATTTGCATAAGTTTTTTCTTGAATGACCTTATCTTTTCTTTTTTTTTCCTTCTTTTTGGACCCATGATTTTATTATTGGTATTTATTGCAAAGGTGCAATTTTTTAATGGACCTATTTTGAATGAAGTAACTTTCCATACATTTTGGTGATTTTTTATTATAGAGCCAATGCAAATAATGCTTATTTTGAATTTTGTCTGGGAACATTTTGTTTTGCTCTAAAGTCTATTGTGTAGTGTTCTGCTTTGCTTAATTTGATGGATGGGTTGTGATGGTGAGATAGTGGCAAATGGTTGTGCTCAAGAAATACTGTATGAAGTTCTGACACAGTTGATTCTTATGCTATGAATGAGAAGAAGCATTGATAAATGAAGCATTGATTCTGATGATTGCTCATCAATGTTTGTATGCATATTTGTGTACATGGTGCAGCTCAATTCTATAATATTTCGTGTATTTAGAACTAGAAAGACAGGCCCGAATAGTTGTCCTGAAAAATGTATTAGGTCCGAGAGAAGGTTGAGAATTAGAAGAAGTAGAAAGTGATTAAGCATAATATTATATTGTGAATTCAATAGTTTTAAACTGCACTTATCGTCAGATGATTATGTAATGGGAAAATAAAGGGTTGTTATCACTGTGGGCATTCTGGGGGATATGTTGGGTGTTTAGTTCTGTCATTGCAGTAATCATAGTACATATAATTGTGCTTTATGACTTGATGTCTTCTTTCTTGGTCAGGAGACAGTTGCCAGTAATTCTTTCCATTCTACTAGAACTTGGAAGAATTGCATGATTTTCTGTGAGAGCTGTCATAGGGGCATCCGTCAATGGCAAAGCCCCGAAAGTGACTTATAAACGGTGCGTGAGCCCAAATGATTTTAGTTTTTCCACCATTCGTGGCCCAACTATCTCCGTTCCATATAGTTGCCATTAGTTGCATTGGTTGTGTTGGGAAGCCAACTCCATCGCGTCTGTTGTTCTTGAAAACTCGAATGGGATATTCATCAACAAAATAATTGTTGGGGGGAAAGGCGATTAACAAAATAAGTTAGAACTCTAACAGATTGTGATTTAAGGAGTGTGATATCATTTTCAATTTCGATGTTTTTGTTGTTTTCAAAAACAAAAATAATGAAAAGTTTGAAAATATCAAAATAAATGAATAAATAAATTTCATCTTTGTGTAGACATATTTAAAAGACAACTTAAAAATGTTTTCTTGAAACAGGGTATTTTCAATTTTCATATATAATGATTTTATTTCTTTTGAAAATAGCTAGCTTTCAAAAGCAATTTGTGGAATACGTTTATTTTTCAAATTGGAATGCGTTTAGGTTGTTGCCTTACACTATTTGATGTTGGTTCCATAGGATTTTGTAAGTATGGAAGTCCGCGGTTGGATCAAACCATACATGGATCCTCTGCTCTCTACCTCATTTTCCTTTTAAAAAGACATTCGTCTGGACTCTAATGGGCTTCCCTTTTCTGTTGCCCAAGTACTCAAAATCCAATTCACTATCTTCCGATTTCAACTGCCAAAAGAAAGAAAAAAAAAAGGATTTACATTATGTTATCAGTGACACCTTTTTAGCAGGAGTTTCTTGCACTGGATCGGCTTTTTTTTTTTTTTTTTTGTCAATGATAACCTATACCAAGGAGCATGAATATATATGTAAATGTGAACTTACATAGAAGGCTATTATGACTCCTCCGGAGTCATTGGCTGGTAGCTTAATGTTCATATGGAAGAACCCTAAAGTATAATTCAACTTGGATTTAATTCCAGATCCTGGTTGGTGAATGTAGACACCCCATTTTGACCGGCCCTAAGACTTGGGCGCTTTCTTTTGATTATCCGATGATGACAATTAGAATGTGTTTCTCACAAAATTCTCAATAAGAAAGATGGAATTTAAGTTTTAATCCCAACCTTCACCCATTTTTTTGGCCAAACTATTTTAGACCTTAAAACCCTCTTTTCAAAGTATGTTTTTTTAAAATATTTCTACAATGTCCCAAGGCTCCCATTTCGATTAAAATGTTGCACTTTTCAGTAAACCGAGTAAGGACAAAGTGGAAATAAATGGAAGGGAGGTGAATTTTTTTGAAAAATATTTAAAAACATCTTCTTTATAGGTTTGGAGTTGAAGGAAATAGGAGGGGATGAAAGAAAACTGGTTTAGGAAAAGAATGAGTTAAGAAGGAAATGAGCAGCCTTCCCTAAATTAGGCATTTCTCTTTGTACACTTGGAATTTAAATGTAAGGCCACACCATTGGAAAGTAGACTTCTGGGGCTTCAATTTAGACCTAAGAACCACCTTAGACCAAGTCCAAATTAGGGAGATATGCCTATTTGAAGTTGGGCTTCAAAGCAGATTTTGTTGACCCCAGCCCGAGACAGCCTTTACTACATTAGGCATATCTCTTTGTACACTTAGAATTTAAATTTGAGGCCACCGCCATTGGAAAGTAGACTTCTGGGGCTTCAATTTAGACCCAAGAACCACCTAAAACCAAGTCCCATATAAGGGAGATATGCCATTTGAAGTTGGTTTAAAAGCAGATTTTGTTGACCTGGGCCTCGAAAGAAATGAACAGCCTTCACTAAATTAGGCATATCTTTTGTACAACTTGGAATTTTAATTGTGAGACCACCACCATTGGAAGTAGACTTTTGGGGCTCCAATTTAGATCCAAGAACCACCTAAAACCAAGCCCATATGAGGGAGATATACCCATTTGAAGTTGGGCTTAATAGCAGATTTTGTTGACTCGGCCCAAAACAGCAGCAGCCCCATTTTTCTTGGTTTTAGTTCGGTTGTGACACCCCATTGAGCCATTTTTGATCCATTCAAGTGCACCCACTCATCCTCCAACATCCCCACTCATCATCTACACATCCCACCATCTCCACTCATCATCCACTTTCATAATTACACTCCACCATCTACTTTCATGATCACATCCATCATCCCCACTCACCATCCACTTTCATAATTACATCCCACCATTCCCACTCACCATCTACTTTCATAATCACATCCCACATCTCAAGTCATAATCCATTTTCCTAAAGCAACCACACCATCACCATTCATCATTCACCTCCATTATACATTGTCCCCCCATTAACTCCACTTTGTCTTCCACCATTACCTACTTGCATTGGCTATATAATGAGAGCTCTAGTCTTGAATTGGAGAGGATTTTTTGAAGAAGAGAAGGGTAGGGAGAGAATGCTAAAATTGTGTTAGATTTTGAGAGAAAAAGAAGTCTTAAAAACAAGAGAGTTGTTTTGCCAAACTAGTGAAGTTACATAGCCTCTTACATCTCATCTCTCCTTGTCAAAAATCACTCAAGCTTTAACCAAAGAGAGTATTCTTGCCAAGAAAGAGTGATCATACACTTGTTCAAAACCGTTATTTTAAGCTCAAATTCCAAGCTTTTGAATTGAGGATTAAGATCATAATTCACAACCTTGAGGGTGATCAAGAGGAAGTTTGAAATCAAGAAGTTCAATCCTTCTTTGCAAGGTGAATTTTCAGTTCTTTCATTTTTCTTGCATGTTTTTTATCTTATATTTATTTTCTATTTTAGTTTCATATTACTTTTGTTGTAATCTTGCATATTCTATCTCTTATTTATTTTCTTATTTTAGTTTTGTGGTAGTTGTGTTATTTGTTTTCTTATTTTAGTTTCACATTAGTTTTGTTGTAATCTTGCATGTTCTATTTTATATTTGTTTTTTTTGTTTTAGGTCCATGTTAGTGTTATTGTAATCTTGCATATTCTATCCCATATTTATTTTCTTGTTTTAGTTTTGTAGTAATTGTGTTTTTGTTTTTTTGTGTTCTTATTTTAATTTCACAATCTTGCATGTTATATTTTATATTTATTTTCTTGTTTTAGTTTCATAGTAGTTGTGTAGTAATCTTGCATTTTCCAGGTTAAAGTTATCCTCTTATATTAGTTTCATATTAGTTTTGTTTTAATCTTACATGTTCTACCTTATATTTGTTTTCTTAATTTAGGTTCATGTTAGTTTTGTTATAATTTTGCACTTTCTACTTTTGTTTCCTTGTTGTAAGCTAACCGGTAGTGGTTAGTTGAGCTACCTACATTTTTTTTATTTGTTCTTTTCTGGTTTCGCAACAAGACAGGTTTTGCTCGGCCTAGTTGGCCGGCCGGCGTATTTGGCCGGTCGGTTAGCTTCTTTCGGACAAGATGGCATAATCTCCCAATGTTGACCAGTTTCCGCCAACAATTCCAAGGAACATGAAGCTTTTATTTTGTTTATTTTTATTTTGAGTGTTTTGTGAGGTTTTATCGCATTTTATTGCAATATTCCCTTCTCTCTCTCTCTTCTCTCTCTCTCTCTCATTTGGTCTGTAATAATTTATTCAGTGTTGTAATAATTCCCCGCCCCGCTTCTTTCTATCCCGTTCTTTTACTTGCTTTCTTTATTTGTACATAAACATCATATTTATTTTTCATCATAGTTATGCTTTGCATTCATGTTTCATGCATCTTGATTCGGCTAAGTTTGCATTTGTGGATTTAATCAATTCCTATGTGATTATGTGCGCTACCTCATGTTCTTGAGGATGATTCACATATCATATTTTAGAAGCCGAATCTTTAGTTGCATCTCATGAGTGAATTGCATTAGGATTTTGTATATAAGATCATGCATATTTTACTAACTTTGTTTTGTAGCTTGTTCGTGGGACGTCAAACATGTAAGTTTTTACGCTTTAGCATCCCGTTTGTGTGTGTTTTTCTTACTATGTCTAGCATTCTACCATGAGGCTATTTGCTTATGTGATATAACTCTATGAATGCCAGTGGATGGAGGTTGTGTCGCTTAATTTGGAATGATGTTGATTTTCGTGCTTGTAAACTCAATTTATTTGGGTTGTACATCGTCAAAACTCTTTCAAAATGCATGATATCAAATTGTTCCAAAATGAATGGCATAGTCTATACTTGTATGCTTCACATAGTAAATTTTAGGATTTATTAACTAATCAGAACATGAACATATAAAGAAAATAAAAAGTCATATCATGGTTTAGTAGAGGCCGATCTTTTGATCGGGTGAGTGGGGGTGCTCATTATTGACCTTCCCCTCTCATACCTAAAGTTCCGAGCCAAGCATCTTTGGTTACGACGAACAGTGGCCTTGGCACGAGTCATGGGTTTCCTAATTTCCCAAAATATTAGGTGGCGACTCTAAGATCTGATGACGCAGTCCCATTTTTTGACAAAATTGCAATAAAATGGATTTTTAATAAAAGTTGCCAAATCTGGACTCTCATCTACGTTTCACATTGCACTCGTGAGACTTGAGATCAAAAAGATTTCGGGAGTCCGAACTGTTTAAACGCGCGCGGGTACCCCCCGGGCATGTTACAGTTTCTGGCGACTCTGCTGGGGATTTATGAAACCTTGACTCGAACTCCATGATATGACTTTTATTTTCAATTATATGTTTATTACATTGCATGCATTGGTGCACTTAAAGTTCCTGTGTTGCCCAGATACTGGTGGGAACACAGGCATACTTTTTGTGACACTACACCTATCTCTACGTTACTTTGGAGGCCTTGTGTTTTAATCTTTTGAGATCTGAAAGTTCTCAGACTTTGAAGAGAGGCTAATATTGACTCTTCTGAGTTCCTAAGATCTTCGTTGGTTATGACTCAAAGGACTCTTTCGTAATGTCACCTTGACTTCAACCCTTAGAGTAGAGCTAACCTTGTGCATATAATGAGCTATAGTACCTTTCAAAATTAGGACAGGATGCTCTCCCATTTCTAGGATGTATGATGCCATTTGTTTGAATAGTGAAACCCTAGATCATTTCAAAGATAGGACAGGGTAACCCTAGCCCCCATAGGAGTGTTTGTTCTCTTTCCTGCTATGTGTTATGTGCAATGTATGGGAATTCTCAGATTAAGATGAGTGGTTCAGTCATTTTGTGGGGTTGAGTTCAGTTTTTCAACATGAGTTAGCAGTCATCAGTTGAGCTGGGATGTTAATAAAATTCTGATTGGGGGTCCCGTTTTGTTTCAACAAGGTAATTGGGCACTATAGCTTCCGAAAGGTCTGATGTCCCCCCCAAGTTCTGTGGACTCGCGTTGGTAGACTTTGTAAAAGTACAGATTTGGTTCAGGGTCAGCCAGTGTTAGTTTCTTTACCACCAGCTACACGAAGAAAAGCAAAAGCTTCATCAACTGTCCAGAATACCCCTTCTTCACCTGCTAGATCATTACCACTCAACTCACCAGAATTAGTGATGGCTCAGATTCCAGAAAATATAGCAGACATACTATTGGCTCTTCAACGGAGCATGGATACCGTTGCCACTACAGTTGCTGCCCAAGGCACTACTCTTGCCGCTCAAGGCAATACTCTTGCTGAACTGCAACGCTCATCTGGGGCGTTCATTACTCAACCACCTTCGGTGACTCATCAAGTTCCACCTCCACCTCCACCAGCTGACGAGTTTCCCGAACTTAACTTATCAGAAGACCTGAGGGTTCCTATACAAACTTTAGGAGGATCATTTCCTCTTCCACAACCAGTGAGAGGACTCCTTCCCTCTGAAGCACCTGAGTCTGACTCAACTATGTTGAAGCTGGCCAAGTTGGAAAAACTTTTCAAACAGGCACAAGGAGTTAATTCAATCCCGGACATCGAAGACGGGTACACTGAGACAGCTGTGAAATTGCCAGAACGGTTCAAAATGCCACACATTGATAGGTTTGATGGCTCTGGCGACCCAATGGTGCATATTCGCCTATTTTCTGATGTCTTAAAGCCTATGGGTTTGACTCGTCCGCAAAAGCTCTCTTTATTCGGGCGAACTTTGTCAGGAGTGGCTGCCATCTGGTATGCCAAGTTAGAAGACTCGGTAAAACAATGTTGGGAAGAGTTGGCCGGGGCCTTTATCACCCAGTATGCTTATAACACCCAGATTGAAGTGACTACTCGGGAATTAGAGGCTACTCGTCAAGAGCCTAATGAAAGTTTCGTGGCCTTTATCACCAGATGGAGGGCAAAAGCAGCAATGATGACGAACAGACCACTTGAAAAAGAGCAAATCCGTATGATAGTCAGAAATCTGCATGGAAAGATGTTACGAAAAATGATATTCCTCTCGCTCTTCACTTTTAATGACTTAAAGGAGATAGGGGTCCAAATAGAGGATGCCATCAAACAGGGAGTCATCATGAACAACAAGGAACCTATTCGGAAGCCTTTTGGTCGCAGTCCCAATGCTACTAATAGTAGTACAGTCGTGAGACCTTCTGAGGTTAATTCGGTCACTACCACCACCACCAAAATAGCTGACCCATTTGCCAATGCCGACCCACAAACAACGAACACAACCCAAGCCCCAAGCAGAACATTCACCACTCTCTATATGACACTTTCCAAGGCAATGAATATCTTGACAAAAAGAGGGTATTTGAAGCCTTTGGACCCCCGACCTCTTCCCGAACCTCTCCCAGCCAAACATGACCCTACCAAACATTGTTCTTTTCACCAACAACCCGGACATGACACAGACCGTTGCATTCGTCTCCGTCATGAGATCCAAAACCTCATAGACAATAAAGTCATAGCTCCCCCACAACCACCAAAACCCAACGTCACTACCAACCCGTTGCCGCCCCATGACAGAATTCCACCACCTCCTCATCTTAACCTCATCCATACACTTTCATCCACCTTTAACCCCAGTATCTATATCACACCTACCCATTTACCAAAACCTGAGGTACATATTCCTGAAGGCACCGAGTTGTGCATGATGGATGTACCTCCAACCCAGCCAAAACCCAAAATCCCTATAATGGTAGTAACCGAAATACCTATGCTTGAGGCTGGCAAACTATCAGAGAAAAAGTATGATCCTAGCCAGTATATTGTTCCTAGTGGTCAACTAAAGCTTGAGGTTGATCTGCCTGATTCATTTTCTATCAATGTTGTCAGAGAGGATGTACTTGAACAGGGGTTGGATCATTTGGCCAACCTAGAGGAGGACTTGGCTAATCTCCATTTCTTTGAAGAATTAGACCTTGGGAATGTGCAGATGGAATGGTGGGAACTGAAGAATTACAGTCATGGTTGGTCAAGCAGTGACGAAGCTTTTGATGAGGAAACTAAAAGAAAAGGGGATGAGCTGAGACTTGATTTTGGAAAACCTGTTGAATGTGGTAAAGGAATGAGTTCCAAAGGAAAAGAAAAAGAACCAGAAAGCCATCCAAAGCATACTGTGGAAATGATTCAAGCGGCATTAGATAATTGCCTTCCGGTCAGCGAAGGCGAATGGTGGGATGATAATGACCTACAGCTCGTCCATACTGATGGTGAATGGGTAAACAATGTGCCGGATGAGACTTGGTATGCAGATGAAATTGATCATTTGACCAGGAGTGGGCGCTACTTCAAGCCTCTACATTTAGACCAAGGAGAGCCCTCTGGCAAAGATAAAGAGGTAGAAAAAGATAAAGAGAAAGAGAAAGAAGTAGAAGAAGACTTGGTTCTAAAACAACTAAAAAAGATCCAGGCAAACATTTCCATTTGGGGTCTTCTCATGGCTTCCCGAGAACATCGACAGGCAATATTGTCAATGTTGCACAAGGCTAAGTTATCAATTGACACCACTCCCGAGCAATTAGTGTCATTAATCGCCCCAAGAGAAATCATCCCGGCAATAACTTTTGCTGACAAGGAGTTGCAACCAGAAGGATCAGAACATAATAAGCCTCTGTACATATCACTGGAATGCAGAAAGAAATGGATCCCAATTGTTCTGATTGACACCGGATCAGCCATCAATGTCTGTCCTACACGCATTGCTTATGCAATCGGGCTAAAGCCGGCAGATTTCACGCCCACTACTCAATTGATCAGGGCATATGACAATACTAGTCGGGAAGTGATGGGGACAATCAAAGTACAAATAACAGTGGGTCCATCTGAACACGAAGCTGAATTTCATGTCATGGATGTTCCCGCAACATTCAACTTGCTATTGGGAAGGCCCTGGCTTCATCAGATGAAAGCTGTATCATCAACACTACATGAATTGGTAAAGTATCCATATGGCGGAGGAATTGCCACTGTCTTCGGAAATTCATCCATTCATCCTCCCCCAGAAGTCTCAACACCACTGCTAGAAATACAGCATGGGGAAGAAGATATGTTCCTATCAGGTTTTACATTGGCAGAGGCCTGGCTAGTTCAAACGCTCATGGCAGAAGACGAAGGTGTATATGTCAGTGCCCAATCAATCTATTTCATGAGTAAACTAGGTCACATTCCAGGGATGGGATTAGGACAAAGTGGAAGGAAAGGTATTACTACAGCCAGTAAAGTACCTCATAACCCACATGCATTCGGACTAGGGTATGCACCCACGGCTGATGACTGGAAAAGGAAAACTAAAGAAATCAGGGAGAGGATCAAGGCCAAGAGAACCGGGCAACTGTTTGAGTTAATTCATAAGCCAGTTTATGGGACCTTGAACGGGCGCTTTGTCCGCCAAGGAGAAGACTTCCCTTTCTGTGGTTTCCCTGAGCCCTGGATTGATCAAGTGGAGAAGAAAAGATACCCTGGGTTTGAGATCTTCTTCGATCATCAGCTCTCCGACAGTGATGAGGAATGGGTAGATCCTGGTATCGACATCAAACAAGATAGAGAAGTCAGCTCGGAAAGCAGCACAGAGGAAGTTCTAGGTCTAACACTGGCTGACTTACTGGCAGAATCGCATACTAGCGCTGAACCGATGAATTTGGGGGACATGACCATTGCCATAATCGGGGAAGAGGTACCTGCTGACTGTTCAAGCTTCATCATGGATGCAGTGAATGGCTCTCAAATAAATTGGCATTTTGAAAAGAGTTGTATTAGGAATTCTGAATTGGCTATTGAGTCTGAGTCTGGTGGACCTGTGGTGTTAGAGGCAGATTTAAGTTTGTCTAAGATGTCTGAGTCTTCTTTTTCTTTATCTTTTGAGTCTGTTGCAACTTATGAGCCCGAGGCTTTGAATGAAGGTGTGATTTTTGCTTACTTTTCTGTGCCCACAGTTCATAACATTGACCAAAATTTTCAAGATTTTGATAAAAACGAAGATGAAGAAATTCCTCGGGTTTTGAAAAATTTAATCGACTGGGAGGAAGAAAGGTGTGCTAAGCCATTAGTGGATGAAATTGTTTCTGTAAATGTGGGTACTGAAAAAAATCCTCACTTGCTCCAAATTGGTTCTACATTGTCTTTAAAAGAACGTGAACAATTAGTTGCTTTATTAAAAGAATTCAAAGACGTTTTTGTATGGTCCTACGAAGACATGCCAGGAATTGACCCTGAGATTGTCCAACATAGGATCCCTCTCGACCCTGAAACCCGACCTGTCAAACAGAAGCTTCGCAGAATTCGTCCGGATTGGGCCTTGAAAATTAAAGAAGAGGTTACCAAGCAAATCAATGCTGGATTTTTGCTTGTATCAGAATATCCTACTTGGTTAGCCAATATTGTGCCAGTTCTGAAGAAAGATGGTAGAATCCGAGTTTGTGTTGACTTCCGGGATTTGAATAAGGCTAGTCCGAAGGATGATTTCCCATTGCCACATATTGACGAATTGGTAGACTTCACTGCAGGGCATGCCTTATTGTCATTCATGGATGGTTTTTCAGGGTATAACCAGATCCTTATGGCTCCAGAGGATAGAGAAAAGACAACATTTACCACACCATGGGGGACATACTGCTACAGGGTTATGCCATTTGGTTTGAAGAATGCTGGGGCCACTTATCAGAGAGCTGCTACCACTCTTTTGCATGATATGATCCACAAGGAAGTTGAGGTGTATGTAGATGACATGATTGTCAAGTCCAAAGATCGGGAAAGCCATTACACTGCATTGAAGAAATTCTTTGGAAGAATTAGGGAATACAAGCTAAGGCTGAATCCACAGAAATGCACCTTTGGGGTAACTGCGGGCAAGATGTTGGGATTTCTGATCACACAGCGAGGAATCGAAATTGATCCATCTAAAATTAAGGCCATCTTAGAAATGCCGCCACCAATGACTGAAAAAGAGGTGCGGGGTTTTCTAGGAAAGGTGCAATTTATAAGGAGGTTTATTTCAAAGCTAACCTTGACTTGTGAACCACTGTTTGGTCTCCTAAAGAAAGGGAAGAAGTTCCAATGGGATAATCGATGTCAGTTTGCATTTGAGCAAGTCAAGCAGTATTTACAGAATCCACCTGTGTTATCACCACCTGAGCCAGGGAACCCGCTAATCCTGTACTTATCGGTGACCGAATCAACTATGGGATGTATGCTTGCACAAGAGTCGGATGAGAAAGTGGAGAAGGCCATCTACTACTTAAGTAAAAAGATGCTTGAATATGAGACCCGCTATACTCCTTTGGAAAAAGCTTGCTTAGCTTTGGTATGGGCCACCAAGAAGTTGAGACACTACCTGTTAGCTCACTCGGTAATTCTGGTTTCAAGATTAGACCCAATCAAATATCTCTTTGAGAAACCAGCACTTACTGGTAGGCTAGCTCGTTGGTTACTTTTGCTTTCTGAATTTGACCTTAAGTATGTCACTCGCAAATCTGTCAAAGGAAGGGCTGTAGCTGAATTTTTGGCTGATCACCCAATTGAAGGAGGAGAAGATATAGAGTACTTATTTCCAGATGAAGAGGTCATGCAAATGGAAGAAGACACTTGGAAATTGTACTTTGATGGAGCATCCAATCAATTTGGCTATGGGATAGGCATGTTGCTCATAGCGCCAGATGATTCTCATATCCCCTTAGCTTTCAAACTCCGATTCAGGGTATCTAATAACCAAGCAGAGTATGAGGCATGCCTTGCCGGATTGGAAGCAGCCCTGGAACTAGGGGCAATAAGGTTGGATGTGATCGGGGACTCGAACTTGGTCGTCTCTCAAGCCAACGGAGATTGGAAAGTTAAAGAGGAAAAAATGAAAGTCTACCATCAGACCTTGGACATGTTGATCCCGAGGTTCGAAAAACTAACTTTTACACACTTGGTAAGAGAGAACAACCGATTTGCTGATGCATTGGCAACCCTGGCATCAATGATAGATATACCGGTCGGGGTCAAGATGCGCCCGATCCTTATAGAACAAAGGTACGCCCCCGCGTATGAAATGATAGCCATAACGGAAGAAGTTCAAGATGAAAACCCTTGGTACTTTGATATTTGGAATTTTCTGGAAAGAGGTACATACCCACAAGGGGCAAACCTCAAAGACAAAAGGGGGATACGGCGTCTGGCCACTCAGTTCGTCGTTTGTGGAGATAAGTTATACAAGAGAAGGCATTTGGGAATGCACAAGCTGTGTGTAGAGGAAGAAGAGGCAAAACGTATCATGGAAGCCATCCATGGAGGAGAGTGCGGAGCCCATATGAACGGTGTAATGCTAGCCAGAAAAATCCTTAGACAAGGATACTATTGGTTAACCATGGAGAGTGATTGTATTAACTTTGTTAGGCGATGCCACAAATGTCAAATCCACGCCAATCGCATGAACATCCCGCCATCAAAACTCTACAACATGACTTCACCTTGGCCTTTCTCAGTTTGGGGCATAGATGTCATCGGGGCAGTCACACCGAAAGGTTCAAATGGGCATCAGTTCATCTTGGTTGCCATTGACTATTTTACCAAGTGGGTTGAAGCACAGTCGTATTCAGTGTTGAAAGCATCACATGTGGCCAAATTTATCAAGAACAACATTATCTGCAGATACGGGGTGCCAAATGAATTAATTTCAGACAATGGCTCACAGGGAAGAAGCAGAATGTCTTTGTCACTTCCTTGAAGATATTCCAATGTGGCCAAAACTGGTGCCTGCTATATTCATACATTGTGATAGTCAATCAGCAATTGGCAGAGCACATATGTATAACGGTAAGTCGCGACACATTCGTCGTCGACATAACACCGTGAGATAGTTACTCTCTAATGGAATTATTTCCATTGAATATGTAAAGTCTAAAGACAACATAGCGGATCCACTAACTAAAGGGTTAGCAAAAGAGTTAGTTGAGAATTCATCGAGGGGAATGGGACTTAAGCCTATTAAATAAGAGTTACCACAACGACAACCCAACCTACTTGACTGGATATTCCAAGATCTAGGTTCAAAGGGACAACCAAGTTGTATATGACTCATAAGGATCACTGGAGAGGCAAACTCCTATCCATTTCTATGATGAAATAGTGATGTTTGTAGCGTTTTAGGTTAAGTAAATACTTTTAATGATTCTTATATCGAGGAATACCTAGTGGAGTATAGCAGGATACTTTTCATAAGAATCACCTATATGAGTGTGAACTGGGCTGGTTCTATGAGATTTGTGATGACTTACAATTTTCTAGAGCACTCATGAAAAACCAGGTTGTTTAGGGCCAAAATGAACACAATAGTGAGAACTAAATTGTGTCTGGTAATTTACTGTGTAAGTTCTATTGTCTTGGTTTACACAAATGGCTGAACAGTTTAAGACATCATGTTCACTGGTTAGTTAGTAAATCCGATAGTGTCTCACAAGGAAAGGTTCAAAGCCAAAAGCTATCTATCCTTTGCATAATATTTCCAATTTCTGTACTCTCTTTAATTAGATCATGTTGTTGCATTTTCTCTCCGTAAAATTCTATTCATGCGGGGGATTGTTGGAATTATGGTTTTATAGGCTTATTTTGGGCCAACTTTGAGCCCAAATTTGAGTAGGGCCCACAAGTCTTTTGAGGTGGGTCCAAAGAGGTGACATGTTCCTTGCTGCATGACAAGTCACATGGTGAAAATTGTTCGTCAAAACCATTTATGAGTTAATAATAAGTTGCTGTCATTTTCAGGTTCGTGAGATGGACAATTAAAGAGTTAAATGTGGATTTCTTTGAAATGGTTGTCTCATATTGAAACTTTAAGTGAGCTTATGTGGGTATATAACCTTTAGGTGAGAATACTTGGGTTGGGCCCCAAGAGGCACCCCAAGTTTGTAGAAGAGAGGAGTTATGGACAAAGTGAACCTTGGCTCAAACCACCATACATGCGCGCGCACCGCCGCCGGCCGTCTGTTCGGCCGAGCCGAGCCGAGCCGAGCCGGGCCAGGCTGGGTATGAGGTGCAAGTTGTGGGTTGGGTTCTAACATTAATTTTTTGGACAAAATTTATTTGAATTTTTTCCAAAAATTATTTGTGGGAATTTTTTTTTTTGAACAAAATTAATTCAAATTTTTTCGCCAAAATTTGAATTCAATTTTCTGCTTCCTCTTGTCCAAAATTCCCTTCCAGTCTCCAATAGATTCAAACTGTCTAAACAGGTTTGAAACTACCCAACAGTTATCTGTTCAAACAAATTTGAAACTGCCCAGCAGTTATCTATTCAAAACTATTTTGCACCTGTTCAATTCAAAATTGTATATGTTTGGTTTGAATCTTATACCTGTTCGGCCCTATAAAAGAAAATCTGTTTCCAACAATTGTTTCATTCAGAAAATCATATTCTTGCCTTCATTTTGCTCTTTTGCATAGATATGTTCTTCATATTATTTTAGGAAAAAATTCTGAGAGTATAGAACATAGGATTGGTTCGCCGTACAGATTGTTTATATTGCTACTACAGTCTGTGTAGATCATTGCATCCTAAGAGATAAACATCTTTTATTCGTAAGCACCGAAATGGGGCAAATCTATCTCAAGGACAGAGTGTCACGCACTTGACTTGATCAATTTTGTACTTTTTTATTTCGGTAAATAAATTTTGTAAGTAATTTATTTTTATTTGTTTGATTTGGTTTCAAGTTATTTATTTTATATAGAAGATTGTTGTAATAAATCTATAGCCTACGTTACATACTAGAATGAACATTAAGCAAAAAAAAAAATGCCCTACATGGTTACAATTTTTCAAGATAGTACTTGGTTACAACAAAATGGATTTCAATCCAATACAGTTAAAGCCCTAGGCTTATATAAATAAATACAACAAAATAAACAAGGTGAAGCCCTTATTTCCCAGTCCTCCCAAGCTATTGTCTTAGCGGAGGAATATCATTAGCATTGGAAAATGGTTTTTCCACATAGGGTGAGCCAAAACCCAGTAGAAATAATCCAACACAAGATATGAATCTTAACAAAGATATAAGGGTGAGATGCATATGCAAAGTTAGTGACAAAACATTTTATATCTCTTTTAAACCATGTAATGCCAGGTTAATATCACCATTCATGAAACATTTCCGTTTTAATAGAAGACCGAACTGTGAATACAATACTGTGAATCTCTAGGTACGTGCCTGCAAGAAAACTATACAAGTACTACCAATTTGTCATTTTTATCGGTATTAACTGGAAGACTCGACACATATATGCGCTGGTTTATAGTCATTCACCAAGGACACACAGGTCAACTTAACATTGTAACCACACCACTTACCCAAATTCACCAAGTATTCACCATTTTGCTCAAAAAATTATGCATTTTCAATGTGACAATATGCAACAATGCCCAATGCAAATGGATGAGAAAATAGTTTCAATATACTTAGTTTTCATGCAATTTTTACAACAATCATAGCTATCTTCCACCGATAACCCAAAACAGTTATCCCTAGATAATAAATAATTTTCATACATATAATCTTACCAAATTTTAAGATGTGGGTGGTAATACATACCTAACTCTACCATCCTCATCAACACCAGCCCAAGTTCACGATTGTAACATCTTACTCCCTTTGTCAAAACAAAATCAACCTTTAAGATTTTTAGGGCAAAACCCCCTTTATCTTAATAAACCATTACCCAAGGTAAAAATCCATCTTTTCATCTCATCTCAATAATAAATATCTATCCACAATCATTTCCAATAAACCATTTGAAAACCCTTATTTTGTTTTCCAACCAAAACCCAAGATTGTTCAAAAATCCATTTCTTTTACGAAGTGGTTTTTATAAAAACAAATAACTAAGTTAAAACTCATAAGGAAGTGCAGAGAATCTCTAGCTCAAGCTTAGAAAATAAAAGAGAAGAACTCTGAAAAACTTAACGTCAATGAAATCACGAGCCACTCGAATCAAAATGAAGCCCTTGAGACAATCTACAATCTATTTCAAAGGAACAAGATGAGAAGGTAGCTCTAAGTGAGCAGACCTAAAGATTTAAGTGAGAAAAGTGAAGTTTGAGAGAGAAAAGAGAGTTACAGGTGAGTGAGAGGAAAAGAGAAACAACTTATGAGAGAGAAGTGTCTTTGGGCCTATTTATAGTGACTAGGTATTAATAGAATAATAGCTCTAAAGTCAAATGAAAAGAACAAGTAAAAAATTCCCAAAAAGTAGGGCCCGAGCCGAACAAAATCTGGAAAAAGAGTCACAGGGGTCAAACATCACGACAGTGGTGTCAACCTTCAAGAAGAAAAGCTGAGACACTAATGTTTTGCAACAGACGAGGGTCAACCCTAGGAGACGGTGGTGTCGACCCTAGTTTTAAGAATGCAACCTAGAACAAAACAGTAAGGAGAGGGTCGACCCTAAGAACTTGGGGTGTCGACCCTATATTTCAGTATGTAACCTTGGACAAGGCAGCGATGGAATGGTCGACCCTACCAAGACTGGTGTCGACCCTAGAGACTAGTAACAGTGTAAGTGTTGACACCACCAAGACTAGTGTCAACCCCAAATTTCAGTGGCTACACCAAGAGCACAGCAACAAGGTGGTGTCGATACCACCAAGGCTGATGTCGACCCCAGGAGCAGAACAAAACAAAGAAAAGAAGGCAGTGTCAACACCACCAAGGATGGTGTCGACCCTTAAGCCATAATCCAATAAGAGAAAAGGGAAGGACGACCTCAATGGATATGATTTCTTGGATTCGAAAGGAATAAATGGGTCGGGTCTAAGCCCGGATCGCTATACCTCCATCATTGTAGCTCTATGGAAAGCACACACATTCCGAGACTACATAGATACTCGCTGCAAATTCTCCAATTAACTCTGCACCCAAACCAAGTCCATATCATCATCATCCCGAATTGCCACTTTTTTCACTGCCATATGGTGCCAACATTGCCCCTGCCCACCCAGAAGCACCCTACCCGCCACCCCTTCTTAATCCGTCGAACTAGCCGTAAGTAGATGCGATGCGAGCTCAATACTCGACCCATTTCTGCTGCTCCTGCCACAACCACACATTGAGTTAGAAGTGTGAGGTTGCTTGCCGCAATGGCGGTGTTATTACCTAGACTCATCATCATCGTCCTCAAGATCGTCATTGTTCTTTTTGCCTTCATTAGTAAAATTGCAGTCGAAACCAGAAGAGGTGTTCAAGGAAGAGTGGATAGTAGCAATAATTGCGTAGTTCTTGTGGAGGGCTTGCACAGAGTTTCCAACTACAGAGACATGGTGGCACCGAGAGCACGAGAGGGTTGTGTCAAGTGACGTGAAGAACTTCCGAGAGAGACAATCTTTGCAAAGGCCATGACCGCATTGGAACAACAACGGACACTGCACTGCTAAAAAATGGAGCTTTAGATACGGAACCTTTTGCGACGGTTTGAAAATCATTGCAAAAACCATGTTTTTGCCACGGCAAATGAAGTCGTCGTAAAAGTAATTTTTTTATGACAGCAAATCCAAAACCGTGGCAAAAAATAGTATTTTACGCAACGATTTGTTACCCGTCTTTTTTTTTTTGTGATTGTTTTTTTTTTTCGACACCATTTGTTCTATAGTCGCAAAATGTTTTTTTTTTTTTTTTTGGCTTCCCGCGTGTTGTTTCTTTTCCTTCTCTTCCCTACCCTTTCAGTATCATTTTCTCAGATCAACAAAAAGAAAAAATTGTCCATTCCAGAAAAAACCTAGTCGTCCCAATCATCTATTTCTTCTCGCAATATCCTCTCCTCTCTTTTTTCTCGTAGCCCCAACAGCTCCAGCGTGGAAACCCTTCTCTCCTCTCCTTTTCTTTCCTCTCACATTCGCTCACAGACCGTCACAATCTCTCTCTCTCTCTCTCTCTCTCTTACTTTTGCTTTAGCTGTCACGTTACCCTCACAGGCTGTCTGTAACTGCAGCAGCGGCGACTTCAGACCGGTTCTCCCTCCGGTATCCAAGTATATCTCTCATCTTTTCTCCTTGTCTGTTCTCTTATTTTTTTCTCTTCTTTTGCCTTCATTGGAATCAAACCCTTTTCATTGGATTTAACTAAATAAAAATAAATAAATCAAACCCTAAACACACAGTTTTCATCCAACACATTATGAAACAGTTTCACAATTAAAACTCATGTCGAATCTGTGAAAAATGATACTTCATTTTTGTTTGTGCAAGTATGAGTGTGAGGATTGGAACCCTAGAAAGTGGTGTAGAGATTGGAGATTGAGATAGAGGAGAGAGGGTGTGAAAGGTTGATTGGTTGATTCAAAGAGCTGTGAATGTTTTTGTTAGTTAATGGTTTTTATTTGGTAAGCTCTGTTTGGTGAACTTAGGTTGAAGAAATAAATTAGGGTATTATAACTTAAGCATGATAAGAATGGCCATTCATTTCAAACAGTGAATTACGATTAAACTAAATTGTCAGAAAATAGCACCTCTATATGTACAACATTTTCACTTTAGTTTCAAGCAAAAGCATAATTTAATGTTTTGAAGGAAATCTATCAAAACTGAGGTGTGAAATTATTGGAACAAATCAGGTTTAAAATTATTAGATAAACCAACAGATTAAAAATGTTGAAATGACTTAAAATTGTGTTCATGGAAGTAATAATTATTTGAAAGGAAAATAATAAAATATAGATTAATTCACATCCAAACGTAGTATTATTACAGCAAGCCCACACCACAATAATACAAATTACAGGAAAGTTTCAAAAGTATTTATATACATACAGAGACATAATGTTGGTTGTTTTGTATAGTGGATTGAAACAAGCTTATTAGAACAATAGGCATGCTACATTTTGCAGTGGAGTCTTCTACTGTACCAAAGCACTTGTGTTGTAAACAAGGAGCGCACCCCTTGCAAGAATCTCGACTAGGGTTACAACTCATATTGCCAACCCAGTCGTACTTCCATTTCAAAAGAATAATTACAATTAATCCAAACTTATTGTCATATATAAACAATTATAATTTTTTTTTCTTTTTTTAATCTGAGTTTATATATATAAATTTCCCATCACGTGATAGGAGATAGTTTGGGATAGGAAATATATACATATGTAAGCAAATCTCAATTGTTTTTCTTACCGCCAACATAGACATCACCTCTTGGAGACCAATCATCTGTATTATAGATGGGGTTGTAAATCAATCATCAGTGAGAAAGATTATGGGTATTATTTGGATTATGAATTTGTAAAGAGAGAACATAAATGAAACATAATTTCTTCTATTTCCCCTAACTAAATTACTTAATAAATCTAAGCTTGTTTGGGTTGGAGATATATATATATAAAGAGAGTAAATAATAGTACCTTTATCCGTTGACATTAGCACCGTATTTCTCTACAAATTGGTATATGCTCTTCCCCTGTATCAATATTCGAAGGTGAACATTATTGCTTGTTGCATAAAGATGTTCTTCTTTTTTCTTTTTCTTTTTTTTCTTTTTTTTTTCTTTTTTTTTTTAAAATTTCTCTTAACTAGTGTAAATTTCATAAGAAATCATAGATCAAAAAGGAACCAACCTTGGGAGGCATGAATAGGAGGCATGCCTCCCAAGGCATCTTGTTTTCTCCGTTATGAGTATCTTGTTTTCTCATATGATCTTTTATGTCTGGAATGGGAGGCATATGTGTTACCTTCATACTAGTTAATTTTGAGTTCGATTTTGTTTACACTTGATAATATATGTGAATAAAATAGACTCTGATTGGTTAAAATAGTGGAGTTTTTCATTTTAAATGGGTCTATCATACTTTAAATAGAATGCATCATACTGTTTTAACTAATCATAATGTGTGTTCTATTTATCGATTATTATATGATTGCATGATATTTGGTAATTTTTTTCTATACTTTCTAGTTACTTATGCGTTAATTTCTATTAAGACTCAGTTCATTTTAATGGATAGGTATGCATTTCTGATGTAGGAATTATTTGGAATTGTTGTGATGGTTAATTAATATGCATGTTCATGTATATAGAATATATATTTAGGAGAAGTAAACAAAATGGACAAGAGTTGGATTGATTTGCCAAATAAGATGTTGAAAGAATACATGAATGGGATCAATCGATTTCTGGTGTTTACATACACCAATAGGACTACAGGTTCAATGATTTGTTGTCCATGTAGGAAATGTGAGAATCACTATCATCTTGTCCGAGATAGTGGTCGAGAGCACTTGATTTCAAATGGCTTTCTAAACAAATACAAACATTGGATTAATCATGGAGAGTCATATACTTCTGTGCATGGTAACCAAGATGATGAAGCATTAGTGAATGAAAACATTAGGGATGATATGGTCGGAATGATACATGATGTTATTGGTACTCCACTTCCTCGTACAAGTGTTGTGGCTGATGAACCACAAGCACCAACTAATCCCAATGTAGCAGAACCACTTGCAACTACAGTTAGGTCTAGATGTAGAGACTGCAAATTATTTCAAACTTTTAGAGGATGCTCAGAGTGAATTGTATCCGGGTTGTTAGAAGTTCATATATTTGTTGTTCATTGTTTGACTTCTACATGTGAAGGTGCTAAATTAGTGGAGTGACACTTCTCTTACCATGTTACTTGAGTTGTCAAATGAAACCTTCCCTGAGGGTGTGAAACTTCCTAATTCTTTCTACAAAGCTCAAAAGATCACTACGGATTTCGGATTCACATATGAGACGTGGGATTCATGCCGTAATTGTTGTATGTTGTTTCGAAATGAGTACATTAATCTTGATGAATGTGTCATATGCAAAAGTTCTAGGTGGAGAGATAGCAGCAGCTCTGAGGGAGAAAAAGATATCAGCAATATAAAATGTGTCATATGAGTACATCAATCTTGATGAATGTGTCACATGCCTCACCACTAGTATAAAATAAAATAAACACAAACCCTACCCTCTTATTTGTTCACCACAAGATAACAGCAGCCGTGAGGAAGAAAAAGGGAGAGAGAGAGAGAGAGAGAGAGAGAAGAGAGATTGGAGAGAAACTTTCAGCAACATTGGTGGTCAACAACTCTAAGGTATTGTCCTATTTTATTATATTTATATATTGTGATGGTTCATGTGTGTAATTTGCTTGTTGTTGGGAAGGAATAGGAGCAACGGGTGTGTTGTTTGGGGTGCCAAGTCAGTGGTTGGTAATGAGAAATAATGGGGGTAATTCTTAGTTCAAAAATTTTGTACACAAACACAAACTTTAAAAATCAAGAAATCATATCAAACAGATGAATTTTAAACTAAAATGTTTATAGTAGATTAATTACGTATTGAATTGCATACCAAAATTTTCTTATAATTTTTGGGAGTCAAAATCTATATTAACTAAAGCGTTCAAATCTATCCAGAAAACTGGTGTAAAACAGTAACTTCGGAAGTGTCGTTCACTTTGGGTATAAATCTGAAAATTATCAAATTAGTATCATTAGAATCGGTTACAAGTCTAGTTTCTTAGATTTTTGGTCTTGTATTGATTGCTCGTGTATACGAAGAGAATTATCACATATGAGACGTGGGTCTTTATCTCTCATCTTACAACTCTTGAGGTAGGAATATCTTTACCCTTGTATATTTATACTTTGGTTTAAATGTGTACGAATCTTAAGGTCTACATGACTATTGAGATGGATGATGTATATGTATATGTATATGTATATGGGTCTTGTGTTGGTGATGTGTGTTGTGTGAAATTGATGATGAGTTAAATAATTAATTATGGAAGAGTGAGTAAATATACATGAACTAAGAGAAATAAGTACTTGGAAGAGAAAGCCTCAAAATTTTTATATGTAACCCTAAAGGTTGTTCTTGATTTTGACTTAATGGATAATTGATAAGTAAAAGTTGAGGGTCCTGGTGCTTCTCGTGTTGTGCTTAAGATGTGAATGTTTTGGAATGTGTTTGGGGTGCCCACCTACCCGGTTTGTGTGAGTACGACGAATGTAGGAATGTGTTTTAGGTGCCCACTTACTGGTTCGCGTGAGGGCGATGAATGTGGGGATGTTATGAGTTGTTCACTAGCCGGTTCGTGTGAGGACGACAAAAGTGGAAGGTTTGAGCTATCCATTGGCTATCCGTGTGAGGACGGAAAAATGTGGAGTTTGAATGTTAAGTTGTGTGTTGTCTTATAGCATTTTTAACCAATGTAATTCCATGGGCATTGATAGTTTTATGCATATTTTAAATCAAATATCTATATACTTGGTTAAAGTTATTCTCTACTGGGCAATCGCTCAATTATATTTACGAACATTTCAGGACATGAAGAACCCCAGACCCGCCAATGAAGAAGAAGAAAACGACTATTTCTTTTAAAATTTAAATTTTTGTGATCTTGAAAGTGTAATGTAACAAGGAACTCCTTTCTTATTTCATTTTGAAGCCTTATATTTTGTATTCAGGGACATAATGTAATTATTTTGTAACTTTCTCTAACTTACTAAACTGAGATCTGTATCGTGTAAATTTTGTAAGTGAATCTTTAGTTCAATAAGAAAGAGGAACCTTGGATGGATTTGTGGTGTTTGGATGTATGAGCATGATCTTTTAATTGTTTAATGGGAACTATAGCTGGGGTGTTACAAATTTGGTATCAGAACTAACCGGGTTGAATACCTGGAGTTCGTGGGAAGTGACCTTGTCACATTAGGTTGTCATGCTAAAATGAGGGGTTAGTGGTTATATTTGATTATGTGTTTATGTGATTATGTCGTAGAAAAATCCCATAAAATCAAATTAGACCATTCAATATACAAGGAACAATTATCGCCAAAAATTATTTTCAAAATCGTAATTTCAATTTTTACACTTTAGAAAAATTTTAGGTTAGTTCGATCTTTTAATAGAAAACCTTTTTAATATAACCATCTTTATATGAAAAAGAATAAGGGTCGGATCTCAACCCGAGTAGTTACAAAAAAGGTTTCGTTTTGAGAAAAATGGGTGAATACCTTAGTGAATCTAGTTAGGGGATATGGTTGTGGCTATATGTATATTGGCTAGTATGTCCTTGGTAAAAGTCCAGAAACTCGCGTGGTCAAGTGCCGATCCTTCTAGTTAGTACTGGTAAAATGGTTTTGGTAGTGCTTGTATAGGCTACTGGCAGACACGTACCTAGAGATTCCCATTGCTGTATATCCACTGCCTTGTTTTCTATTTTAAAAAGTATCGGTTTATGAATTGATTTATAAACATGGCATAGCATGGTTTGAAGGAGAAAATGTAACATTTTGGTAAATAGCATTCATGTGCATTCTCCATATGACTTGTTAAGCACCATATAGTGTGTTTAAGTACTCTCTACTAGGCTTTAGCTCATCCTACGTGGAAACCAACTTTCAAGTGCTGACGTGTAACGCCTTGGGAAAACACCTCCCAAATCCTGTTCCCCTATCTCATCCCACATAGATACAACAGTAGAAAAAGAAATAATAATACAATTCCATAACACTTCTTCCCCATTAAACTATTCCCAAGAATTTCAATACAGTCAGCTTACATCCATGGTTAAAATGAAACAATTCAAAAGTTAAGAAGTTATGCAAAATAGAGAAATCAAAAGAGGACAACACTCTATCGAAAGTGTCCATGATTTAAAAATAACATCATTCACATTTATACAAAATAACCCTAAGGCTTCAACACAAAACATCAAACAAGTGATCATTCATGCTTCGTCCAAATTGCTTTCCATAGTAAATCATTTAGGTGGCTCGTCAACTTCATTTCCTGAAAATGGTTAGCTTTTGGGGGTGAGCGAATTCTCAGTAAGAAGTATATTTAACAAATTATATAATTAATTGAAATACACATGATCATGCTATGCAAGTATAGAAATTATGTTAAAGTAAATCTTCTTTATAAGTTTAGATAATTATTTTTCTAAAAGTAGGGGTGGTAAATATACTATGACATCCCAAGAGAGAGTCACTTGACCAAAACACTCATACATACATATATATAGATTTGTATACTGAAAATAGTACCACATTTTTTTACTCCAGAAATGGCCGGACAATGGGCATCCAAAAACCTTTTTCCCTTCCACATTTGCCGACTGCTGAAACGACGAGGACGTGGACACCCAAAACCATAATTTTCTACATTTGCCAATTGTTATATGACAGGACATGGACATCCAAAACCATGTTTTTTCATATTTGCTGACTGTTATATGGCAGGACATAGACAACCAAAATCATCCATTTTTCAACTTTTGCCGACTATTATATGGCAGGACCAGTGGACACCCAAAAACATTTTTACACATGCGTTTGGCGATAAGCGCAGACAAGACAATTGGGCACCTTGACTTCTCGCGCGAGTACCAATTACTTTACACAATTCAACCAAACCTGATTCACTACCCGGACTCATAAACTATTTACCTCATTTTAACTCCTTTAATATGCCAACCTTTTAAAAGTCACAAGACAAAATTTTAGAAGTTTATGATGCATGAATTTTTCAAATCTCAATATAGCGATTTTGGTTTTAACCCGACCCTTTGTTATCTTGGACTTGGGTTTCGTGGTTTCGTATTGTTGTTTATGTCTTATTCCCCTCATACTTCCTTGAGTTTGGCTATTGGATTGTAATGGTTGCATTTGGAACAGGTTAGTTGCTTAGTTTTCAAACTTTTGTTACCCATAATTTTACTCTTTCGATCGAGCGGCACTTCTTGTGCTCGAGCAGGCTTTGTGAACTCTCAGTACTTTTGTAAGTCTGCAAAACTACTGGGAGGGTGTATTCTACGCTCGAGCAGTGCTTTCTGTGCTCGAGCGGCCTTTATTGCGCTCGAGCGTTGATTTGTTGTCTACAAAACTACTGAGAGTGTGCATTCTGCCCTTGAGCGTCACTTCTTGCGCTCGAGCAGACTGTACGTATATCAGTTTGCAGCAACACCCTTCTGCATCACTTCTTCATATCTTTTCCCCTCAAAACCCTAGATCTAGAGCCTCTCTCTCTAAAACTCACACTCTCTCTACATTTTCACCTAGATCCGCTGGTTTCTCGACCCTAGTGTCCTTGGGAAAAAGGTAGAGCATTTTAAGAGCTCCATTTTGGTTCGAACAAAACTTGGTTTTGGCGTCTTTGAAGTTTCATCATTGCTTTGCTCGTCTTCTAAACTTGAGATAGGGACTTTCTAAACTCTTCTATGAGTTTTAACTTAGTTATTCATTGTTATGTAAAGAACATTGGATTTTGGGATGATTTTGAACAAACCTAGGGTTTTGGTTTAAAATCAAAAGAGGGGTTTTTAAATGTATGTATTAAACATGGTTATGGGAGTAGATGTGAAGTTGTGTTGTGATAAACTTGTTGATTTTGATACCCAGGATGGATTTTGGAAGAAAATGGAGTTTTGCCCTAAAATGTTTCAAATAGTTATTTTGTATAAATAAATGAAATTGGTATTGGGGATATGAAATTGGATGGATGTTTATATAAATGGTGGAATTGGATATGTATTACCTCTCAACTATCTAAATTTGGATAATTTATTTGTCTTGGAGATTGTATATCGCTATAGAAATATCTGTTATGAGCTATCGGTGAAAGATAGTTATGATTGTTGTAGAAATTGCATGAGGATTAGGTGAATTGAAACTAATCTCTTATTCGTTGTCATTGAATATGACTATGGCTTTAATACATTGTAAATGTATGATGTTTTGTAGAAGAAAGGGGATGTACTCCATGTTTGGGAGAAGAAAGGGGATGGACTCCATTGAATTAAGTTAGCTTGTATGTCTAGGGTAAAAGTCTCGAAAATCGCGCGTATACATGGGTACTGATTCCCACGGATAAAATATCCGTAAAATGACAATGCAAGTGTTTGTATAATGGCTGTGTTGGTTAAGGACCCACTGAGTTGCATCCTCAGCTTGGTTGTCTGAATGAAATGGAAACGATTCATGAATTGAGATAAAACGAATTGAAATATAAAGTTTGGCATAATGTGGTTTTGTAAAAAAGTTATAAATGATTTTATCGTGGGCATTGAATATGCATATCATACTTATATCTTTGTTAAGATTTATACATTATGTTAGATTGGGCTTTGGCTCACCCTATTTTGGAAAAACTTTTTCAGGTATTGATGATATGCCTCTGCCAATGCAATAGCTTTGGGGGAATCGGGGCTGAAGGCTTCTCTTTTGTGTATTATGTTATTGTTTTGATTCAAGCCAACGGCTTTACATGTATTGGATTTATATCCGCTTTTGTTGTAACCAAGCGTGGTCTTGGAAAGATGTAAGCCTATAGGGCATTTATTTCGTTAAACCCTTCTGTACTATTAATTCTCATGAAATGAAAGAACATTGTACTCTGATTCATATTGTCATTTACATATGGTCTTGGATGGGTTTATGGCATTTATTTTGGGGCATTACACTCAATTTCCCTATAATAATGTCAATGCACAACAATTCAATAGTTCACATGTCAACAATAAGAAGATTTTTCAGTTCATAACCATCATCATTTCCAGTTTTGGTGTAAAAGTCACAAAGTCTAACTTTTCAACATCAAAGTCAAGTAAATACACTAATTTTTTTAGGTTCTAGAGGCCAATTGGGCAAACCCCCCCCCCCCAATTTTTTTAACTCTTCCAGCCATTCATACACATTAGTATCACAAGAAGAATTGTATATGATGCGTGAATTTAAAGTTTTCAATTTTCCCTAGGATGATTTCAATTCACAACAATCCAATAATTCATATTTCAACCTTAAAGTCGAATAAACACACCCAATTTCATGTTTTAAAAATTAATTGAGCAAAACCCCTATTTATTGAACAAGTTTCAAAACTAGAGCTGGTAGAAAAGTAAGGGTTTTCTCTCTTTCATGAATTAGAGACTAATTTTCATCATCATCAACAATAATCCTCAATAATAGACATAATTCCATTCATAATCATGAATTATTGCCCACATCATTCCAAATAATTTATTAGCAAACACAATCCATACATATGTATATATATATCTACAAAGGTAAATATCTAATGAAATTACCACATGTGGTTCTCAAATTAAAGATATACTAAGTTAAAGATAACCTTACCTCAAGAATGGAAGCTTGAGATGGAAACCCACTTGAAATTTCAACGAAAATGTGAAACAATCGGTAGATGTATTGAACTAGACCTGTTCTTCAATTTTCTTGAAGGATTTAGGGTGGATTTAAGGAAAAATTTGAAGAAATCAAGTGTTTGGAGCTCTAGGGTTTCGGGTATATAGGAGAGGGAGAGAAGAGAGGAAGAAAGAATAAAGATTTTGAGCCAAAAAGTGATTTTAAAGTGCCAGGATTCGCGCAGATCGCTCGAATAGTCTTTTCATCGCTTGAGCGGTGACCGAGGCTTCTCAGTAATTTTGTCTGCAAAACGAGATACTGGGAGCTCTTCAAATTCGCTCAAGTGACCATTAGTTCACTCGAATGGTTCACTCCTACCTGCAAAACTACTAGATGTTCTTTATCTTAACTCGAGTGGTATTTTCACCGCTCGAGCGGTCACCTGGGGCAAAATGTCACATGACGGTATGCCTCTGCTAAGGACTTAGCTTGGGAGGATCTTAGAGCTGAAGGCTTATTTATTTTTGTGTTATAAATATCTTTTGTACAAACCTCAGTCTTTTTATTTGTATTGGGCTTGATCCACTTTTGTTATAGCCAAGTATCGTCTTGGAAACATGTAGCCCTTAGGGCAAGAACTTCTCTTTTCTTTATTTGTTCTATGTATATCTATCATATGCTATAGATTCATGACTTAGGGTCAATGAATGTATTAATGCATGTGGTGTCATTTTTATACTACATTAAAGGAATTAATGAAAGAGAGAATGTTTTGGTATTATTGTCTTTAATAAATGATTGAATCTTATGAATATCCAATCTGTTGAGTATTACCAGGGTATCTGTTGAGGATTATGAGTGTATCTATTGTTATAATTTGGGGGTGTCATAGTGTCTAACACCTTCCTATCTTGTACCTAAGCTCCCGAGCCAAGTTCTTTGGTTATGAATGACTAGTTCCTGTAGATTGGATTTATATTATGATTCGTGAATCTTAAAATCAAGTAACGACTGTAATTTATGAAACCTTTGATTTGTGGTCATTTAACTTACATAGGAATTAGAACAAAAATCTATACAAGTCATCATTGATATTGTTGTATAAATAGGAACTAAATAAAATAAGAGAAAAAAAAACATATTTAGATTTAATACATAAATTACAAAAGCAGAAAAATAAAATTACAGAAACTGAAAATTGTAGCCTTATGAACAAAAATGTAAAACTAGAAAACAATTTTGAAATATAAAAGAAAAGATCAAACAAAAACAGAAAATCAAACCGAGGCCTATGTATCACTCAGTGTTCTTAAAACATATTTGCCGCCTCACCAATGGGTGCTAGAGGAATGTCGGCATTTGTCTCCGAGAATACAACGACGGTTGATAACTACTGCAAGGGCACCTTCTGAATAGTTCCGGCGAACAGAAATACATACAACACTCTCTCAGACTAGAAATAAATTAGAGATAGAGAAACAAGATGACTTATGGAATTTTTGGGGTGTTGAAGCAAGAAATGAGGGCCTCTATTTGTACACATTGGAAGGAGCCTTAACTTTCAAGGCTAGGTATCAATACAAAATTGAATTCTACATAACTAGTGGATGAAATCACCATAACTTATGAAGATTATAGCACATGTGTTGAATCAACAACAATCACATAACAACCTGGCTAGGTTAGAAGAAAGAGTAAGATTAGCGAGCCACCAACCCAGCCCAATCTTAATCCAGTTTAGCTGTGATGCCCCCAAATTGTTAACATATGATAACGCAGATGAGTTCATCAATAATCCTTAATCCTCATTAATCATGAATCCTTTACAATTAAAGAATCATATAATTTCCAATCAAGCTTCTCATATATGTATATTCATGACATTTATTCAAGAGATGTAAGGGTTACACACGCCATTATGTTTTCATAATTTCTAAGACAATATTTGGTAGCATGTAATGAGGATTCAATAGAAATTAAAACACAAAATAATACCCCCATGGGCTACACATTCCAAGGCTTAAGCCTAGTTACAGGTAAATGGCTTTTTAACCCATACAAATATAGCCCTTGGCTTATCAGCATAACAACAACAAGAGATAAGGGCCTCGTGCTCCTAAAACAATTCTCCATGCCTCTACTTTGGCAGGATCACAATAGCTTTTCCTACAACAAATCCACTAGGGGTGAGCTCAAAGCTCAGTAGAGAATTCTTAACAAAGTATATACATTTTATACAGTCTCATGAGATGGATGCACATGCCATGCCATGCCATGCTCAAAATAGTTTTTTTTTTTTTTTTTGAAAATCCCATGCACAATGCTCGTTCAAAAATATAATCAACCAAATGATTTCCATATATCAACATGGGATGGTAAATACGACTCAGGCAAATCCCCGGGGCTAGTGTCTGTAAGTAGGCGTATCAAGCACTACCAAATCCTACCTTACCGGCTTCTAACCGGAGGCCTTAGGCACCCGCACACGCGTGTTTCTAGTCTTACACCAAGGACACTTAGGCCAACTTAATTCTCAAACTACACCCCTCAACTGAATTTCCCATCGTATTTACCCCGAAACGATTCAATAACAATATTTGTTCCACAAGACCATTTTCGTTTAAAAAGTTATCTCAACAATGCTAGTTCAAAAGAAAATAATGAACATGAAATGAAATGCCAATGTAATATATATCTATATTAATGCCTTGGACTTTCTTAAATTTTCTTAATACTTTTTCATTTCATCCACACAATATTCCATTTTCATCAAGTTCCACATATCTACTCAATATACATGTATACAATATATAGTCCAAGAGAGAGATAAAAACACATCATCAAATACATTTCTTTTCTCTTTAAATCAAATAAATCTCGACATGAAAATCATCAATCTCAATCTTCATCTTTCCAAGATAAGTATAAAAACTTACCATTCACTATTTTCTCAATATCAATTTTTCTCTTACAAAGGGTTTCAACAATAGGGGTAAATATAACAACTTTCTCATCATTTCTCAAAAATGGATCTCAATAATTTATGATTTCATAAAATCTCAACTTTTTTCCAAATTTTCAAAATCTAGGTTTTTACAAAAGAAAAATGGAATTTCTCTTTTTGAAAGATTTTGTGCAATTAAAAATCCCAACTATCACAAAACTCATATTTTTCATCGATATTACTTTTTCCTCAACTTCCTCAAGCCTAGTGTTTTCACAAAATTAGGGTTTCCTCATTTAAAAGAAATTTTTTTTTGCTTATGAAACTCTCAAAACATTCTCATAGTTTATAAATTAAAAGATTTGAAGAAAGATATGAGAAAACCTCTCTTTGAGCAAAATACAATCTCATAAAAATTAACCCTAGTTCAACACATTCCAAACAATATCAAAATAACCATAGACTTGCAAAAATATATATATAACTCAAAGAAAATTCATACTTCAAAAGTTAGAAGAGGAAATAAGAAAAAAAAATCTTAAGTTTTGACGTTGATGGATTTTGATCTCTACCGGTCAAAATGTAGCTCTTACTGTACTCTACAATTTGACCTTAAGAACTAAGGCCTCGTTTGAGAACAAGTTTTTTTAGTAACTTTTTGACTTTTTGGCTAAAATGAGATGTAAAAAAAACTAGTAAGTTTGGGATATTTTTTGGCTTTTTACGTAAAGATGTGCAAAAAGTAAAGAGAAAAGATAATCTTCAATTTTTTAGTATGAATTATTAATTTTTTAATTTTTTTAATAATTTTTTAATTAAAAAAATTACTTGTCAAACGAGGTCTAAGTTGAGATTTAGCTCCCATGACAGAAGATCAAAGGATTTTTGGATAAATGTAAAATAATAATAATAAAAAAGGCAGAGAGAGCCGAGAGAGAGAGAGGAGAATTGTTCGGTTCAGACGATGAAATGAGAAGTGAAAGAGAAAAGCAAGTGAAAAGGAAAAGGGGGGTGGAGCACCCCACGTGGGCTTTGCTCTCCCACATATATATATATATATATGTTATATCAATGCACCTATCTGTCTGTATATATACCTACACTTACACGTATAATTAAAATTATATTAGACCCGCAACATAAGATTTTAATTAAAAAATATTATTATTTTTTTCACCACAAAATATATTTTATTTGATAGTATATATTATAAATATTCGTAATTCTCTTATGATAATAAAATAAATAATAATAACAACAATAATAAATTGTTACAAACAAATTGTAATTTAATTAATTGAGTCCAAAATGACTCCAATTCAATAATTTAAAATAAATTTCAAACTAAGATTAAAGAATAAAATAATTTGAAATGGATTCATGGTAGTCCACATCATTAACAAATTAAAGATAAACCGAAACAATATAGCTTGGGCTAATTAAATGAAATATCAAAAATTTAAATTTATATTCACATTTAATATTCAAGACGCAAAAGAATTTGCCTTGGGCTTCACAAAATTGAAATCAAAAAATAATATAATTTATATTCAGCAATTTAAATAAAATGGTCCACAATACCACAACTATAATAATAATAAAGGTAAAATTTAATTTAATTCAACTCGTTACTATCTTCCCTCCTTAAGGAATCCTGCTTGTTTTCACTTTTCAAAAAACACTTTTCAGAAAATTCTACTTTCTTATTTTCTGTTTTTCTTTGTTTTTATTGATTTTTTAAATATTTTAAGCAATTTTTTTTACTTTTTAGACACACCTAACATAAATACACCTAAAAAGTAAAAAAAATCTTTTAAAAATTCACTAAATACCAAAAATACAAAAAAAATACAAAAATTCAATACATTTTTTGTATTTTTATGTATTTATTAATTTTTAAAAATATTTTTTCATAATTTTTTTACTTTTTAGATACATCTAAGTAAGGTGCATCTAAAAAAGTAAAAAAAATGTTTAAAATTTAAAAAATATTCACTAAAAATAAAAAAAACATGAAAATCAAAAAAATCAATTTTTAAAAAACTTAATCCAGAAAACTCAAACCAAACGCACTGAAAACAGATATATTCTTCTTGTTTTGTCCATTGAAACAACCGCCACATAACCCTAAACAAAGGCCCAACGCTACCACTGAAACGGTCCAAATTAATTAAGCATTGCCAAGTCATGACAATGGACGCTTGAGGAAGGATGATTTTCCAAAGGCTAGACTAAAATATAAGCAAGCAAATCCAGAATAAGATTGATTGAACAAGATAAAAAAAATTGATACTAATAATATGACTAATATATATGACATCTCCCAATAATTGGGAAGTGGAAACATACAAAATTTACAGGAGTACAAGTTAAGCATTGGTCCCAAGTGCAAGCACATCAAAATCAGAAGCTTCAAATGATGACAAACTTGATTATGGGAAGTTCCCTATCCCCAATCCCGTTAAGCTCTCTTCAACATGAGCATTAGCATGAGAGGTGGTGATTAATAAATCATCATAAAAGAAAGAGTCAGAGTCGGAGGCGAAGCTTGTGGTTGTGGGTGAGTCGTTGCTTTGATAAGTCGGAGCCAAAAGCTGATCATTGGGTGACTTCATTAATCTTCCTTCTTCTGATCTTCTTCCTCTATGAAGAATGTTTTGACGATGTGAATTAGTTTCCTCCACAAACCGTGACACATCGGAGTCCCGACCCGTGAGTTCTTGAACAAGAGCTCTGAACTTGGAGGCACTTGTCTTCACCTTTAGAGGGCTAGATATGTGCACAACCTTCACACTAATCTCTGAACTTTTCCTTTTACTACTCTTTCTCATCCCCTCCTTCTCTTTCAGATGATGATCATGATCATTATGATCATGAACTGCACTGGAAGTTCTGTGTAGGTCCATAATAAAATAGATAGATATTTGTTTTGTGTAGTATTATTATTAGTATATATATGGATAGGAAGACTTGGTTGGGATGGAAAGGGTTTCAATAATTGAGACTTTTTCTTTTAAAATAATACGAGGTAAGGTTGCTTCTTGGAAAGAGAAAATATTATATGGAAGACAAGAAAACATAGGTAGCGTATATATGGAAGTTTGGAAAAATACTTCAGTGGAGATAGGTACTATGTGACATGTTAGATAGCCTTTGTTTAGGAAGTAGGTTGATTTTTTGGCTTTTTAACTTTTTTGACTATTTTAGCCTGAACTAAAAAACTTAGTTTGGAAAGGGTTTTTTGACACTTTTTTTTTGTGAGAGAAGAGTGTAATGATTATGGATTAGATGTGATGTTTTGTTTGTTATGACTAAAATAGTTTATTTTATCTTTTGTGGCTAAAATAGTCAAAAAAACTCTTGCCAAACAGAGCTATAGTACCTTCAACCAATCACAAATATTATGATTTCTCATGTTGTCTTCTCAATACCCAACACATAAATGTAATTCTCACACTCTCAACTAATAAGAAAGAAAAAAAAAATACTACATGACACTGCCTCTATCTGCATCCAAAAATTTCTCATAGGAAAAGAGGAGGTAGTAGGAAATATAGACCACTAGAAGATTCTGTGGAAGTAATTACTTAGATTAGATGACCCGTAATCTCATCTCTCATGCTGTGTTTTCATGTGATTGAGGTTTAGTGGTGACTTTTGTTGTTTTTTATTTGATATATCCCATGTGCGCAGCCTCCCATGACTTGAAAAACGAAAAGCCATAGATAGGCCCACCTGTGGCTTGAAATTATTGGCTAATGAGATTGGACCACGTTAAAACTCCTCCCTGTTTGACCTACACCTAAAAAAGTTATATATATATATTTTTTTATCTTAATTATTTTTGCTTTTAGTATTTTTTTATACTATCAATTATAAAAAGTAAAAAACAAAATCCAAAAAATTCCAAAAAAAAAAAAAAAATGCCAAAAAAAAGTTTAAAAAATGTTTGGTTTTCAATTTCCAAAAATAGTTTTCTTAGTTTTTAATTCGTATTTTTATATTTTTAATTATTTTTTTAGTATTTTAATCATTTTTTTAAATTTTTTTTTTAGATTCACTTAATCTTAATATACTTAAAAAGTAAAAATTTTGTATAAAAATATTTAAAAAATTCATAGAATATAACAAAATACGAAAATGTATTAAATTTTTATATTTTTTTATTATATTTTTTGTATTTGGTGATTTTTTTTAAAAAAAAATTTCACAAATATTATACTTTTTAAGCATATTTAGATTATGTGTATTTAAATAATAAAAAATTTGCATAAAATATTAACAAAATTTACTAAAAACAAAAAATACGAGAAATAAAAAATTTAATTTTTTGAAGTTGACTAATTTTTTAGAATCAAAAATGGTGAATTGTTTTTTACCTTTTTTTTTGTGTGTCTTTTATTGATTTTGTTTTTCAAATTTTCAAAATTTTCTTTTATTTTTTGAGTCAATCTAATCGAGTATAACTCAAAAGCCTAAAATATTTTGAAAATTTTTAAAAAATTGCCGAAAATATAAAAAAAAACCAAAAAAAAAAAAAACAAACAAACAAACAAACTGTTGGAAATTGGGCCGGGTATTGGACCCAGATTTGGGCGCCCATGTGCATGACCCATGGTCTATTCAAATTACCCATGTAATTTGAATTTGATTTCCTAATTATCCTATTTGTTAGGATAACTCACTATCTATCTATATCTATCCTATCCTTAGAAGATATGGATAGATGTTCAGTCTATATATCAGATACAATATATGAGATGTGGGAAAAAAAATCCAATAACGTATTGTTTTTTCAATACTCTCTCTCAAACTCTCTCCCATCATATAACGATAAAGCCTTTACACTTCCATTGGGTGTTTTTTAGTTCGTAGATGTGAAACACGTGATTTACTCACAAGGTTCTTTGTTTCGGACTCTAACACATAAGGTATGCCTGAATCCTTTTTATCCACTGTGTTATACAAATCTTACATTGATATCAAAGCTATATCGGATATTTTCGTGCTCATTTTTGTGCATTAAAATTTGTATATAATTATATATATACACAGGGGCGGACATAGCAAGGGGCCAGGGGGGTCACGTGCCCCCCCTGACTTTTCAGAATTTTTTTTTTTTTTTTTTCAACACAAGACAGATTTAAAAAAAAAAAAATACAAAAACGTGAATGAAAAATTTCAAACACAGCAGCAGCAGGTTTGAGAAGGAAGAAATAGAGTGGGCCCTACCGTAGCCTATCCCCACTCAACCTCTCCTCTTGACATATATTATATATATATAATCAGTGAGAGAGTGCCTCTCCTTTATTTATTTCCTAATCTACAAACACATTTTGCTCTGCGTCTCTTTTTCTTTTTTGACGACGAACGAAACTGCTTGGCCGACTCACATAGTGACACAGGGACCACACCACACGGGGGGACCACATTATGACTACGACTCTCAGCCTTTTCTCTCCATTATTTACAAGTAATCTTCCTCTCTAATCTTTTACCTTTAAAAAATAAATAAATATATTCATTTATGGTTATTTGTGGTTAAAATGATATGTTTTGATTTGTTAAATTTAGAAAAAGATTTATTTGTTGTGATGATTTGTACTAAAATTAGGGATTTGATTTGTGGTGATTTATACTAAAATTAGGGATTTGATTAGCTTTGATTTATATTAAAATTAGGGGTTTTGATTTGTTGTGATTTGTACTAAAATTAGGAATTTTGATTTATTATTATTTGTGTTAAATTTAGGGATTTTGATTTGTGTTAAAATTGGGGATTAGGGATTTTGATTAGGGGTTTTTATTTTTATTTTAAAACAGTCATGGAGAAATACTTCAAAAGAAAATCAAAGTTGGAGTCATCTATTCCTCAAAAACAAGATGATAATTCTTCCTCCGCAAAACGAAGTCGTATAGAAATCAACTTGGCAGACCACCTTCCTGCAGATCTAGGACTACGGCCTCGGATTATGGACTATAACCCTAATGATCAAGACCAAATCCGTAGAGCATATCTACAAAAGGGTCCTTGTCAACCTTGTGATCATAATTTCCCACAAAAAGCATTTGCACAAAAACTTCGACGACTTAATCAAGCTTGGTTTAGTGAATTTCCTAATTGGTTAGAGTATAGTGTAGCGAAAGATGCAGCATTTTGTCTATGTTGTTATCTTTTCAAGCCTGATATTGGAGATCAAGCGGGTGGTGAAGCTTTTGTTGGTGAGGGTTTCTCAAATTGGAAGAAAAAAGAAAAAATTCAAACTCATGTGGGAGGCCCCAATAGTGCTCATAATCAAGCTTGGGGTAAATGTCAAGACTTGTTAAACCAAAAGCAACATATTCAAACGCTTTTTTCCAAGCAATCTGACCAAGCTCGAATTGAATATCGAACTCGCTTGAATGCATCGGTTGATTGTGTTAGGTTTCTTCTAAGACAAGGACTTGCATTTCGTGGTCATGATGAATCTGAAAAGTCAAGTAGCCAAGGAAATTTTCTTGAACTTTTGAAATTTCTTGCTGATCACAATGAAGATGTCAAAGCAGTTGCATTAAACAATGCACCACAAAATCTTAAGTTGACAGCTCCTCATATTCAAAAAGATATTGTTAGTATGGCTGCGTTTGAAACTATCAATGTGATTGTTAGAGAGCTTGGTGATGCACTTTTTTCTATTTTGATTGATGAAGCCCGTGACATATCAATCAAGGAGCAAATGGCAGTTGTAATACGATATGTAGACAAAAGTGGCCAACTGATCGAGCGTTTTATTGGTATTGAGCATGTTGCCAATACTACTGCTCTTTCACTCAAGCAAGCCATGGAAAATTTATTTTCTAGACTTGGATTGAGTATTTCTAAATTGCGGGGTCAAGGATATGATGGGGCTAGTAATATGCAAGGTGAGTTAAATGGTCTTAAAACACTTATATTGAGGGAGAATCCTTGTGCATATTATGTTTATTGTTTTGCTCATCAATTGCAATTGGCTCTTATAGCCGTGGCAAAGAATCATGATCAAATTGCCTTACTCTTCACTTTGGTTACTAATGTGGTCAATGTTGTTGGAGCATCATGTAAACGTCGAGATATTCTTAGGGATAAACAAGCGGCAAAAGTTGTTGAGGCACTTAATATAGGAGAGCTATCAAGTGGGCAAGGCTTAAATCAGGAAACCAATCTCAAACGTGCTGGTGATACACATTGGGGTTCACACTATGGTACTTTAGTTAGCTTGGTTGGCATGTTTTCAACAGTGATCGATGTGCTTGAAATGATTTCAGAAGATGGTTCAAATTCAGAACAACGAGTAGAAGCAAATATGTTGTTGGACTCAATTCAATCTTTTGAATTTGTATTCAATCTTCATTTGATGAGAACGATATTGGCTATTACAAGTGAGTTATCACAAGCATTACAAGGGAAAGATCAAGACATTGTTAATGCTATGAATTTGGTTCAAATTTCTAAAAGGCGACTCCCAATGATGAGGGAGAGTGGGTGGACCTCTTTACTTGATGATGTTTCATCTTTTTGTGAAAAGCATGAAATTGATGTTCCCCAAATGGATGATATGTTTGTAGCTCAAGGGAGAAGAAGGCGTAAAGCTCAAGAAATTACAAATGAACATCACTATCGCGCCGAGTTATTGTACACTGTTTTAGATATGCAAATTCAAGAACTAAATGCTCGTTTCACTGAGTCAAACACTATGTTGCTACTTTGTGTGGCATGTTTGAATCCATCCAACTCATTCACTAGTTTTGACAAGAAAAGTTTAATTCATCTTGCTGAATTTTATCCAAATGAATTTTCTACAGTAGAGCTCATGGTGCTTAATGATCAACTTGATACATATATTGTCGACATGCTCTCTAGTAGTGAGTTCTCACGGTTGAATGGAATTGTCGATCTTGCTAAGAAAATGGTGGAGACTAGAAGAGATAAAGTATATCCATTAGTTTATTTGCTCCTAACTTTAGCATTGATCTTGCATGTTGCAACTGCTACTGTTGAAAGGGTATTTTCAGCAATGAATATTGTGAAGAATCGGTTGTGGAACCGAATAGGTGATGAATGGATGAATGATAGCTTGGTTGTTTACATAGAAAGAGATATTTTTGATGGCGTTGATAATGATACTATCATGGAAAACTTTCAAAAGATGAAAACTCGTCGGGGTCAATTATGAAAGTTTAGTGATATTTTTGTAATGAATGAAAACTCGTTGGGGTGTGAAAGTTTAGTGATATTTTTGTAATGAATGAAAACTCGTCGAAGTCAATTGTAAAAGTTTATTGATATTTTTGTAATGAATATTTAAGTTTTTATGATTAATATTAACTCAAAATATTATGAGCATTTTATTATTATTAATCAGGGAAGAAAAATTTTGAAATTGTAATTAATAGGTGCCCCCCTTATCCCAAATTTCTGGGTCCGCCACTGTATATACACGATATATGCATGAAAAATTAATATTTTCTAAATTTTCTCCGATCAACCTAAAATTTACATATATTGTAATACATTTCATGTAAAACATATCTACAATTATTGGCTAATGAGGTTGGATCACGTTAAAACTCCTCCATGTTTGACCTACACCTAAAAAAGTTATATATATATATATTTTTTCTTAATTATTTTTGTTTTTAGTATTTTTTTATATCAATTATAAAAAGTAAAAAACAAAATCCAAAAAATTCAAAAAACAAAACAAAAACAAAAAACAAAAAAACCAAAAATAAGTTTAAAAAATGTTTGGTTTTCAATTTTCAAAAATAGTTTTCTAGGTTTTCAATTTGTATTTTTATATTTTTAATTATTTTTTTAAGTATTTTAATCATTTTTAAAAAAAAAATTTAGATTCACTTAATCTTAATATACTTAAAAAGTAAAAATTTTGAACAAAAATATTTAAAAAATTTATTGAATATAACAAAATACGAAAATGTATTGAATTTTTGCATTTTTATTATATTTTTTTGTATTTGGTGAATTTTTTTTAAATTTTTTTCCCACAAATATTATACTTTTTAAGTGTATTTAGATTATGTGTATTTAAAAAATAAAAAATTTGTGTAAAATATTAATTAAATTCACTAAAAATAAAAAAATACGAAAAATAAAAAATTCAATTTTTTGAAGTTGATTCAATTTTTTAGAATCAAACATGGTGAATTGTTTTTTACTTTATTTTTTATTTTTTATTTTTTTGCCTTTTATTGATTTTTTTTTTCAAATTTTAAAATTTTTCTTTTATTTTTTGAGTCTATCTAGCTAAGTATATGTAACGCCCCGAAATAAATGTCATAAATCCATTCATGACCATATATAAATAACAATATGAATCAAAGTATATTGTTCTTTCATTTCATGAGAATTAATAGTACAAAAGAGTTTAACTAAATAAATACTCTATAAGTTTACATCTTTCTAAGACCATGATTGATTAAAACAAAAACGGATATAAATTCAATATATGTAAAGCCCTTGGCTTGAATCAAAACAATAAGATAATACACAAAAGAGTAACCTTTACTCCAAATTTCTTTAAGCTACTATCTTGGTGGAAGTATATCACCGGCACCTGAAAATGGTTTTTCCCAAATAAGGTGAGCCAAAACTCAGTAGAAACAATCTAACACAATGTATGAGACTTAACAAAGATATAAGTGTGATATGCATATCCAATGCCCACGAAAAATCATTTATAACTTTTTCATAAAACCATGCCATGTCGAGCTTCATATCTCAATTCATTTTATCTCAATTCATAAGCCATTCACCATTTCATTCAGATAACCAAACTGATGGTACAACTTAGTGGGTCTCTAATCAATATAGCCATTATACAAATACTTTTATCTTGCCATTTTATGGATATTTCGTCCATGGGAATCGACACCAATGTATACACGCGGTTTTCAAGACTTTCATCCTAGACACACAGGCCAACTTAATTCATTGGAGTTCATCTCCTTTCTTCTCCTAAACATGGAGTACATCCTCTTTCTTCTCTCAAATATCATACATTTACAATGTATTAAAGACATAGTCATATTCAATGACAACGAATAAGAGATTAGTTTCAATTCATCTAATCTTCATGCAATTTTTACAACAATCGTAGCTATCCTCCACCGATAGCCCAAAACAGATATTTTTAAACAGATATACAATCTCCAAGACAGATAAATTATCCAAATTTCCTTAGGCGAGAGGTAATACGTATCCAACTCCACCATTTATATAAACATTCATCCAATTTCATACTCTCAATACCAATTTTATTTATTTATACAAAATAACTATTTGAGACATTTCAGGGTTAAACTCCATTTTCTTCCAAAATCCACCCCGGTTGTCAAAATCAACAAATTTCTCACAACATAACCTTACACCCACTCTCATAACCATTTTTAATACATCCATTTGAAAACCCCTATTTTGATTTTAAACAAAAACCCTAGATTTGTTCAAAATCATCCCGAATTCCAATATTCTTTACACATCAATAAATAACAAAGTTAAAACTCATAGAAGAGTATAGAAAGTCTCTACCTTAAGTTTAGAAGACGAGTAAAGCAAGAAAGAAACTTCAAAGACGCCAAAACCAAGTTTTGTTCAGACCAAAGTGAAGCTCTTGAGACGCTCTACCTCTTTCCCAAAGACACAAGGGTAGAGAAACCAATGAATCTAGATGAAAATATAGAGAGTGTGAGTTTTACAGAGAGAGACTCTAGATCTAGGGTTTTGAGAGAAAAAGATGTGAAAAAGTGATGTAGAAAGGTGCTGCTGCGAACTGATACACGCATAGTCCGCTCGAGTGCAAAAAATGACGATCGAGTGTCAGACACAATAAGTTGTTCTGCTTGACCGCAAGAAGTGATGCTCGAGCGCAAAATGTACACTTCCAGTAGTTTTGCAGACAATAGACCAATACTCGAGCGCAAGCAAAGCCACTTGAGCTGAGACTGCTCGAGCGCAGAAAGCATTGCTCGAGCGTAGAATACACTCTCTCAGTAGTTTTGTAGACCTGCAAAAGTACTGAGAATTCACAAATCTCGCTCGAGCGCAAGAAGTGCCGCTCAAGCGGAGGAGTAAAATTCTAGGCAACCAAAGTTTGAAAACCAAGCAACCAATCTGTTCCAAACGCAACCATTTACAATCCAATAAGCAAACTTAAGGAAGTATGAGGGAAAAAAGACATGAACAATACTACGAAACCATGAAACCTAAGTCCAAGATACAAAAGGATCAGGTTAAAATCGGAATTAATATAGTATAACTCAAAAGCCTAAAATATTTTGAAAAATTAAAAACCAAATTACAAAAAACAAATAAATAAATAAATAAAATAAAATAAAATAAAAAACTAAACAAACAAACAACAAATAAAATCCAACTGATTGGCTACTCTTGCAAAAGGTTAGGGTCAATTCCTATTCGGGATGTTAGGGTCAATTTTTGTCAAATTGAGCTTCTCTTTAATTCACAGAGGGTGTTGTCTAGATCCATGGAGCTTATTATAGGTTCCATTTCGATAATTTAAACACTTTATTTTGTATGATCTTTCGTGTATATGATTCATAATAAAAAAAATTAAGTTGATCTGATAATCGTAACCTATTTGATTTATTGCGTTTGTTAAAAAAAATAAAAATAAAATTAAGGATTGAGCCATGTAACAAAATAAATCATGAGTTTTTAATTTTTGTCAATTTAAACCTTATATTTTAGATTTGTTTTCAATCTAAAACATTTGCCTATTTTTACTACGTAAAATCGATAAAAAAGAGAGAGGGTATTTTAGTCATTAAATTCAATAAAATAGTATTTTTGACATTCTATATATACTGTGGCGGGTAAAAATTGAACCACCTTTGTTGTAGCGGCACTTTGGTGTGAACATGATGGAACTTGGCCTGAAACACTCAAAAAAATATAAAGAACCAGGTTGGTGGGTAGCCAAGAGACTCTCCGATGCTTAAGTTAGTAAACTTGGAAGTTATGGAGTAAGAAAATATAAGAATAGGAGCAACCCAAAGTGGTGTTAATTATTTGTCTATATTTTTTCTCACTTGGTATGGCTATATATGGCCTCCAAAGTGGCTGTTGGAGTTAATTCCACTTCCCCTGCCACTCCTTACGTTTGGCCTACTTTTTGTGGGATCATGTTCCACTATCGTGGATTTCTATGAGTGGTTGGCTCTTAAAGTAAGGACCATGCTTTGACCAAGTCTGCCCTTGATGGCCATGCCTTCTGGACTTGGCCTTTTGGCCTGGACCCCTAGACCTCTAGACCTGGTCTTTTGGTCCTGTACCTCTGGTTCGACCCGCATGTGTGGACCTGGACATCTAGTCCCGGTCTTTTGGTCTCCTCTGGTTCTTTGATCCTAAACTTGCATGTTTGGACCTGGACCTGGTCCCTTGGACTCTTCTGGCCTAGACCTCTAGACCTGGTCCTTTGGTCATGGATTTGCATGTCTAGACCTAGACCTCTAGTCCTGATTCTTTGGACACTTCTAGTCTTGGACATTTCTGGCCCTATACCGCTAGCTTTGGACCTGCATGTTTGGACTTGGACTTGTAGTCTTGGTCCCTTAGTCTCCTCTAGTCCTCTGATCCTAAACCTATATGTTTGGACTTGGACCTAGTCCCTAGACTCTTCTAGTCCTAGACCTCCAGACCTGGATTTGCATGTCTAGACCTGGACTTTAAAGTCCAGGTCTCTTGGACACTTCTCGTCTTAGACCTCTAGTTCTACTATTCTGATCGCTAGAGTGTATCTTGCTCAGATTTTGTACGTTTTTTGCTTGAAATGAAACTCTTTATTTTTGCCATTGAGTTTAATTACTAAAATAATATTTTTCCATTGGTTTTACTTAACAAAAATAAGGAAATAAGTTAGATTGAAAATAAATAAAAAATTATGAATTAAAAACTCAAGATTTTTTTTGTTACAAAACTCAAACCCTAGAATTTTTTTTTCCTTTTGTAATTGTCCTAAAAGGTAAATAAATGGTTTATTATTAAATACATACTTGTCGTTAATTTTTTTTTTTGGACAAATGTAATAAATTAAACGGGATTTTAATTTTTGTCAAATAGAGCTTGTGATCAGCTTGGACCCTATCTCTGCTATTCTAGAGGTAATACCTACTTCCATTTTCATATTTTCTTTCAAAATCTATCTCTACTCTCTTTCTTGATTACATCTTTAGAGATCATTGGGATTGTTGATTGATTTGCTACTAGCTTAGTTGGTTTCTATCTCCTCCTTATTCTGTAGTTAGTGGAGGTCTGTAGAGCAGCTTTGGCCAAGCCCGGATTGCTTTCTTTTTTATTTTATGAGTTAAAAAACCCAGGCACGGTTTCCTCTATGAGAGAGGGTAGTTTCTTTCTTCTTGAACTTATTTTACATGGATTTGAGTAGTTTATGCTCCTTTTCATGAGTAGGGAGATGAGAATCTCCATCCTCTCATTAAAGTTTTTTCCCTTTTTACCATTCTTGTTAGTTTTGATGATGTAGAAGCCTGGATATGGCTTCCTATGCGAGAATAGGTTGGATCTCCCCCCTCACCACCATTTCTCATGGATTTGGGTAGTTTATACTCATTTTCATGTAAGAATGAAAGAACCTCCCTATCCACATCAGAGTTTTCTTTATTCTGTCTTGTCATTTTCTTAACTCCTATTCATTATACTGTTGTGTGCGTTGGAATGGGTTTCTTTTCTCCTTACCCTTACTCATTACTCTTTTATTATTTGTTAGTTTAGATTTGTTTTTTTATTTTTTATTTTTTATATTTATTGTCATCATAATCGCATGATTAGTGTAAGATTATGCATTTGGGCTTAGACCATTATTTTCAGATTAGTTATGTGTTTGTTGATACTCATGTTATCTTGATAGTAACCAAAGCCCCTAGGACTCACTGTGTACGGATTTTTGCATTAGATATCATATCTAGGATCATGTATTCTTTTACTTAGATTATTCTCTATTTTCGCTTATTTGGAGTACCCAGTGAGCATCTCTGATCTCTTCTCTACATATGATTTAGTTTAGCATCTAGGATCATATATCGTTTTTTGACCCTTTACACTTTTGGCATAGTGTGGAGGAGTACTAGGTGAGTTTCTTTCATCTTTGCATCCTGCTTGTGATTGCTTCTTTTTACTTCTAGCATGCTACCATGCGGCTATATGCTTTTTTGCTATATTTCTATGACTGCTCATTGTATAGAGGTCTCATTGCCTAAGTTGGAATAGTTCTGATCTCCTCGTATGGTGTATTTCTTGATTTTATAAGATTTTTGCTTTTCAAACTCTTTTTCAAAATAGTGAGAGATTAGAATATTCCAAAGTAGGTGATTTACTCTATATGTGTATGCTCAATATAGTAAAGATAGTAACAATAAATGGATTATATGATCATATCATGTTAATAATTCTCATATCATAGATTAGTAGAGGCCTATTTTTGATTTAGTGAGCGGGGGTGCTCAATTTATGACATTCCTCCCTCATACGTAAGTTCCCGAACCGAGACATTTTGGTTATGACGGATCATGGTCTTTTGGCACGAGTCATGGGTTTCCTAGTTTTCCTCAAAAGATTAGGTGGTGACTTCAAGTCTAGTAATGTAGTTCATTTTTGGCATTTTTGATGATTAGTGGATTTTCTATAGAATTGCCAGATTTGGACTCTCATTTCATTCCGCATTGCACTCGTGGAACCAGACCAAAGGTTTGAACTGTCGGGTGCGCTCAGACTCCTCTCGGTTTGGGAGATTCCACACAAGTGTAGAAACTAAGTAATATGATCTATCAAGTAAAAGTATACTCTCAGTATAAATGTTATTTTTGTAGACTTTATTATTCAAGTTTTCACCGCATTGGAGGGAGAGGTGCTTCTAGTTGCTATCAAATTCTTTCTCCGGCACAAATTTGTCTCTTACACCTTCCTCTTCCCTCCACTCTTTCTCCCGCATCCTCTTCGTCTCGCCATAGCTGAACATCACCATGAACATCATCACTAGATGGTATAAACGCAAAGTATTTGACTGAGTTTGGTTATTGCATGCTCATATATGAAGTTTGATATGAACCTGGTTTGATTTCTCTTTGAATAATCAACCGTTTGGATTTCAATAACTTATTATCTTGCTGGGATTCTCACCAGAAACATCTCACTATAGCATACCTTTTGGCTTCAATTAAAAGCTGTTTTTGGTTAACTTTATTATATCCTTTTTAAGTCCTCCATTTATTCTCTTTTTGTGCTTTGGTAGTTAGACAATGTTAAATTAGTTTGAGTTGCTCTGCCTCTATTCAGATCTCTTGCCCTCAATGTTCTAAAGTAGTTCATCATCCTAGGTGTCCTTATGTAGTTCTTTGGTATTTGTTTATTTTTGGCCGAATTCATCTTGCATGTGTCAAATTGAGCTTGTCATTGATCTCCTTGAGCAAGTCTTTTAATACTTCTAGTGTTTTGATTTTTTCTTTCATCTTATGGTTGATTCTTTACCAAATAATGTCGAAAAATAAGATTTCTTGGTCCTACACTCAAGGCAAACCACAAGTGTGCCAGAAAGGATGAAGGCAATGCGATTTTAGAAACTTCAACCAATGATGAAAAAGCCTTAAGTCTTGAGATTGTGATTCATGATCATGTTTCAATTCCAACAACAAGCACAAGGATGGCAACACCAATTCTCAAACAACTAAGAGTAATCTAAATCAATTAACAAATGGAAGAGAATTGATTTAGATCCAAACTTAGTAATTACTAACTGAACACAAACGATTTTAAGGTGAAAAAATAACCACAATTGGAATCCTCCAATAGAATTACAAAAAATCACGAGCCAAGAGACTAATCAATAAATCCACTATAAGAAAAAAAGAAGATTACATAAAGTCATCTCACCCAATCAATCTCCCAAATAATCCACGCCTAATTGATCTAGAAACACTCGTGAATCTTCAACACACGGGCCTTTCTCAAATTTGCCCCTTTGGTGTTGAACCCACAAATACCATCTTGATTGAAATCCACCAATTGAATGCTTGGAAGATATTATCATTGAAATCCCCTTGAATAGCTCCGTCAATTGCATGAGATGTATGAAATCATCTTTGAATTATCAAGGGGAAACATTCAATTCACTTACAATTTTCTCACTTTGTTTTCTACACTTTCCAGAAAAAAAATTGGGTGAATCAAACCCATACATGAAAGAATAAAGAGGTTATAACAAAAACTGTTCACAATGACCGCTCAAGTGTAACTTTCATCGCTTGAGCAGTGAACACTGGCTTGCAGTATAGTATCTTGGAAAACTCAACACAAATCCTGTGAAGTTGAAAGCATTGCTTGAGTGCAACTTTGGTTGCTAAGCGGTAAATGCATTTTTGCAGTCTTTCTAAAACTAAAGCAAAGATCCCATGAGGTTGAAATCTTTGCTCGAGCACAACTTCTATTGCTCTTGTGATGAGCTCATTCTTGAAGAATTTCTAAAACCCAAATTGGACACCAACTAGAGCATTCATGCATGAGAGAGATAAGCCAGGATATGATTCATGCTTCAAGCTCTCAAACACTCATAACAAAACAAGGACAAGGAGAAGATATAATTGAAATGTGTTCATCATTCAGGATTTTCAATCAAGGACCTAACAAATGAGGAAATTTTCAATGCCTTGCCCAAAAATCCCTTAGAAGATACGTACCAATTCCTTGATCCTTTAAGTATTGAGTTGATCAAATCCTCTCTTAGTGAATCTTCTTGTTTTAATTTATAGGAATTCTAACATTCTTTCGAACAATTAATTGCAATGATGGTTTTGAAGCTCTTGTGCATCTACAAATGCTTAGGCATTATGTGCTAGGTCCATCCAACAAGGAGGATGATCACCCTAGAGCTTCTCCTACTAATGTTGAGACGGTTATAGATAGAGAGAAGGTCGAGCTACAAGCTAGGTATGCACTCTAGCGATTCTTTAAAATGGAATGGAAAGAGGCATCAAAGATGGACAAACTGAAACACTCAACAGTGTCTACCCTCATATAGTCACCTAGAAATTTACCAAACAAGACCCTTGTAAATCATTAAACAGGAGTAACAACAATACATTTAAAGGAAAAGAATTCAAGGAAGAGGAAGAAAGTTGTGCTTCTGGGAAGGAATTTCTTCTCACTTATCGTAGCTACTCTAAATCTAAAGTCTAGTAAAAATTTGGAATTTTTTCATGAAGCAAGCTTATTAGTAGTTGAGCTTCAAAAGACAGAGTGCCCTCAGGATAACATGAATATCAATCCCTTTGAGATGCAAACCCCCACTTCTGAACTCACTACTAATTCCATTCTTGGTTGCTAGTCAAATACTCCTTGTTTGGATGAATTGGTCATTCCTATTGTTCAGTCTCTAGATGTTAACCCTCTTTTGGATAAGCATGATTTTTCTTTTAACAAGAAACTTGGGACTTGTAATATATTTGGCTCCTCCTAATTGGTACACTCCTCTCTGAAAGGATAGTGAATAGTGGCACCGAGGCCGTGTGATGAAAGCATCTCACCCTCAAGTTTGTTCTTGGAAAAAATAGAAAAAAGAGTCATTGAAGACAGATGTTCTAATCCTTGACTTTTCCAAATCCCTCAACATCATGTCCGTTAGCCACATTATCATCGGTCACAATTTACTTATTCACTTCTTATGCCTTTTGTTTTTCTCTTCTCTTTGCAGTTCCTATGTTGCCATCATGCATATTACTTTTCATCTTGGATGTGTTTGGAGTTTTGACTGAAGGATGCTAAAAAGATTGCTAGAAGGTTGTCAATTGGGAAACTATACATCTGGTTGAGTGGAGCTATAGCATCTCAAGTGCTTGGTGATGATTGTGAATTTAGTTGGTTGGAATTTAGTTTCCTTGTTTTAGTTTATACTTCCTATGTTTTTGGTTGGCTATGCAATTTGAATCTGAGAACTCTCTTATGTATGTTTGTTATTATCTTTGAATGAAGTTCCTATTTTGTCAACAAAAAATAAAAAGTTTTCACCCCCTTTCACTTTTGAGATAAAACTGAGCAACACGCATACTTGGTGGGGAAAAAAAATATTATAAAAAATAAAATCAATATGATAAAATGGAAAATGCGTAATGTAAAAACCCATTTTTAAGACTGGTCATAATGAATTTATTAAAGCTAGATAGACAAAGCTGCCTTGCAAGAGAGAGAGAGAGAGAGGCACAGCTTTTGCACAAGATCTAATCTATTTTTACAGTTCTTAGAGAAAGTGAATTCCAAAACGTCACAATTATGCAAGCTAAATTAGCTTGCCTCACTTCTATGCTTGTGATAGTTTGTCCCAACGAAAACTTGCCACTTCTATCAATCATCAATCATATATGTGCACAAAATGCTTTGAGTAATTCAGGTTTCTAACTTCATTCCAAATTAGTAATAAAGTAGAGTGCCAATCAACCCAACCCAAAAGATAATTACTACCAATATCATGTACTTATAGTTTGTATTTCAATAAGGGTTACTTACACAAAGACCTCGTAAGTATCATTTTAATTCTCTAAACTATTGAAAAGTATCATTTTACTCCTTAAACTATATGTGTAAAAATAAACCACTTAAACTATAAAAAAGTACAAATTTGACTCCCTAACTGTAAGGATTATTTACACGAAGACCCCATAAACTATTAAGAAGTATCACTTTGATCTCCTAAACTTTACAAGCATACAAATGGAACCCTTAAACTATTGAAGTATCATTTTGCTCCCTAAACTATAAAAGTGTACAAATCAACTTCTCAAACTATAAAAACATACAAATTTGACTCGCTAACATAAGGGATCAAAATAAAACACCTTAATAGTTTACAGGATCCCGTGTACACTTTTATAGTTTAGGAGGCAAATCAATACTTTTCAATAATAGAAGGGGTCCATTTGAACACTATTATAGTTTAGGGGGTCGAAGTGATAATTTTCAATAGTTTAGGGAGTGTACATGTAAATAACCCTTTCAGTAAACTACAAGGTAAAATAATGAGTCAAACAAACCTCTCATCATTAGTTATTTTATTTTTCGATCCACAAAACGAAAAAATTCAAACAAACTTTTGTCACAAGTTACAAAAGAATAATCAGTGAGTTGAACAAGATAATATTACAATGACAGAAAGATGGCAGAAAGACGAGCAACGGAATTATTTCTAACACGTTAAGGTAAATATGAACAGATAAAGGGGCAAAAAGTTCATTGCTACTGGGGAGAAGACAAATAAATTATATCTTATAAACAAGGAGTACAATACTGCCAATGGAAATTCTTCCTTCTCTGGTGCCCTCTTCCATCTCTCACTTGTGTGGATTTTGAGATCATTACACTAAGCAGCAGATTTGGGTATCTTGTACTGTTTCTTGAGAAATTGAGATGCCTCTGAATCGCTTCTGTGACATAATATCCTCAATAGGATTTGGGTATCAATACCCAGTTTACTTTTGCCGCCCTGCATTTCTAACCCGCTAGCAGATTTCAAGTTCTCAATTAATTCCCTTGTCTGCAAGCCATAATTAATAATGAATAATTAGCATCATCAAAAAACACATGACAGTGAAAGTGATTAACTAACTAGACCAACTTGCAATTTTAGCAGTACATCAGCTCAGATGTAAATCATAAATATACATACAAATGGTCCAGCTCAAGCAGTCAGGAAGAGTTCTTGGCCCCCAGTTTTGGCTCATCAAGCGGGTGTGAAATCTCATATTTCAATCAATAACAATTTAACAGAGAAAGAAGGCAGGTGACATGTTTCATGTGATGTCTTGTCATTTGTGGACGTTTCAGTCTTTGCAATACAATGGAAAACACCAATAATATATTTTCATGATTTGCAAGAGTTGACTTATCTGGAACTGAAATTACCTTTAATTTAACCAAGTGCAATACAATGGCTTTCAGCAATTATCATTTATCATTTCAATTTATTTATTTTCCCCTAGAGAATTTACAAGAACTAACCTCACAACCATGCAACTTGACCACCTGCCGAACGCGTGCTACATGATTTTCAACTACTCCACGAGGAAGCCCATCTCCCCCAGAAATGAAGAACTCCTGTAAAACAAGCCCAAAATTACGTATAACATATATGACTAGTTTTCTTTAGAAGATTATATAAAACCCACCAAAGTGAAAATTGGCACCCTGATGTTTATTATGCTAAATAAGGAAAATAAATGCTACTATACATTATACTATATTCCAGTGATGTAACAATGACCAATTTTAAATACCAATGCATAAGATGTGTGGTTTTTCTTTGCCACAAGAAACTTACTGAAATCAGGTACCTGAAAAATTGTATGATAGACAAGGACTCAAGGGATGTAGAGAAAATTCTGTTACCTTCAGTACTTCAAGATCTTCTTCCAAAAGCTTAGCATCGAACGGGGAGAAAACACGTGACGGACCACCATCTACTATAACTCGGTATAAACCATCCTGGAAAAGGGTGAAGTTATTAATTAAGAAGTTCAGTTGATTCATGCAAATACTATGTATGAAGAAAGGGTATAAGGCACAGACCAACGATGCTTGAAGGAGACCTGTCACTACTCGATCCCTGAGTGGCTCCATAATGATATCGCATAGTTGATTTAGTGCCTGAAGAGATTGACAAGGGCAGACAACCCCAGCTTCAGCATCAATCAATATGAATTTGAAAGAAACCAACAACAATTTTTATTTAATAAGTTACTCCATTATTAAATGCAAGGATTTTTTTATTGAAGGTCCCATATGTCAGATTATACAACATTAAGCCTCATCCATTATCAACTAACTCATTAAGTCAAACATGCATCTAAAATACTATATTACCCATCATTAAATCATGCTAAATCTAACACTAACCAAGAATCAGTTGGATGCATCTTGAGGAGAGTCTACTCACTAGCAAACTCATTGAAAACATATGCATCTACAAAAATGATTCTATAGATATGTCTATTAACTCTTCCTTCTCATTAGAAATATGCAAATCATGATCCAAGGAAGAAGTTAACCATAATCGTGAATTGATTGAACTTAGAGGTGCTTTCAAACGTTTTGAGGAGAGATGCATCACTTGAACAATGAATTGAAGGCTATGGAGTATAGGAAGACTTCTATGAATACCATGATGACATGCATTTTGAAGAGTAATCAAGTGAAGCATTAAAGCTTCTTAGTGAGATCCACACTCATGGTGCACAAGATGAGATTTTCCCAGATTTTATTACAATGCTTATTACATCAATTCACACATGTTCAAACTTGGCAACATTCCAGCTTGGTCAAACAATTCAGGATATACCGCAAGTGCAGGTTATTTTTATGCGCGGGACATTGAACTTCTGTGATCCATTTTTGTATTTTATTTTTATATTTTAATTTGCTGATCCAACCCAACACTAATTCTCTGTTCAACCAAAAGTGATTTTGAAGACACTACTAATGAGAAAGTGGATATTTAGTTGAATGGTTCATCAATGTGCAGAATTAGTGCGTGTTTTTTTAGATAAATATCTAAATCAAATAGCAGCACTAAATCAGAAAGTAAATATTTAGTTAAAAGGGTTATTGAAGGCAATATTAGTATATGAGTGTTTTCTAAGAAATTTATCATTTTTAAAACTGAGAAATTTCAGTTTCAGTTTGACAACAAAAATGGGAGCTTTTAAATACACAACTTAAATTTCTCTTTATACCCATCACTTACATTGTAACTACTGTACCTTAAAGAGTGACTCATGTACAAGTGAGTGTAGAGATATTGATCGGTGCCAAATGTTACACATGAAGGCCCTCTAACATACATTTGCCACACCTCCATCCTTGTTACTTGATGTGCTTTACTCTATTTCTCTGTTTACAGGCTGATCAGAGATTTGGCAATGAAACCAACATGTGTTTGGACTCTTAGAAAGCCTAATGGGTGTATATGGCCTGAGCTGAACATGTCAAGGAAAGAACAAAAGAGAAGCTGATGTAGGATATCATGTGCATAGCATGTGGTAGTTAGGGGAGGGAAATTGTAGCCTATATCTAGAAGAGGCATAACCACTTTGTCACTAATTTTGGAATAATAAACATTGATTGATTGAGATTTCTCTCTCTACATTTTCTCTTTCATATTCTTCATTGGGCCCATCATCAGTTGGTATCAGAGCAATAGGTTTAGGTCCTACTTTCTCATATTCTCAGTGGTTCATCACCTAATTCACTACTAGGGAATTCACACACCTGATTTGGCCCCCTTTTGTTGTTGATTGAAAGTTGGCTTCGCAGATTCAGTTTCGATCAACGCTGGAACTTTCGATTCGAGTTCGTTGACTAAATCTTCGTCTGGGTTCATCATTGGAAGTTCATCTCAATAACCCTAGCAGGCAGAGCGAGTTCGACTTGACATCCATACAATCGATTTTGCGAGTCGGTCTTGATTCTTCCATCTCCAGTAACGAGAACACCATCGCAATTCATGGTTTCTTCGCGAACTGAAGTCGCGATTGATACCCTTTTGCGCATGAAAATCTTCTCACGAATCAAAGTCTGTTGATCACAGCAAAATTGCATGCCAAGAATACCTTGCAATTCAAAGCTTGAAGACATCGTGTGTTCCCTGTTCACCTGATTCGAATCACAACTCAATCTGAGGTTCGAATCATGGTCGCAGTATGAAGCTTATCGAAGCAAACCCATTGCGAAGGTTGTTTTTGGATTTTCGCATGGGTCTTCGCAATCAGGGATGTACTCACTACTCGCGATTGATCACAGATCTTCGTTACTGATCTGGATTTTGTATCTGGGTTTTTGCACCTGTTTGTGGAGATTTGGATTTCGACTCAGTGGGGAGATTTGGATTCGGACTCTCTGTTCCAGGTTTGTGAATTTTGGGCTTTTTGTGATTATCTAGGTTCTTGGCACATCTTGAAATTCTGAATTGGTTTTTGCATGTTCTGAATTAGTTCTTAATTCTGTATCTTGGATATTTGGTTCTTATTCTTTGATAACAATTTGCTTGAGTTCTTCGATACACTGTTGAGGCATACTTTCATTTGGATTGCTGCAATCTGTGAAGATTTTTTGTGTTGTGTTTATAAACTAAAATGGCTAATTGGGGTCGAGGTCGTCGGGGTGGTCGTGGTTGAGCTTATGCCTCGGATTTGGGTGATGATGCCGAGGATAATGGGGTTCCAAATCAAAGAGATGAAATGGTTGAGATGATATGGCAAATTGCCGCTTTAATTGAGACAGTGCAATATCTCCTACCTCCTTCCAAAGGTAGTAATGGTTCCAAGTATCATCAACTTGATGATTCCTTTGATGCTCTGCATAGGCGTAGAGCACATTCACAAGGGTCTGATTCTAAATGGAATGACACCGTAAAGGATTTAGTATTTTCCGAATTCCGTGGAAGCTACAATCCGGATGTGTTCGAGGAATGGTTGAAGACAATTGAGAGTCATTTGATGTATTATAATATGCCGGAAGCAAAGAAGGTGAAATTGGTCTCTCAAAACCTCAAAGGTCGTGCCTCCAATTGGTGAAAACAATTACATGGCTTCGGTTGATGTGCATAAACGAGAACTCGTTTTGATGGAAGGACATTTGCTAGGTTGATCTTGAATAAGGACTTGCAACAATTAAGTCACTTCCCTTGTTGATGGGTTCTTGCACCAACACCATTCCCTATATTATAGATCAGCTTCCTTTGTGGAATTTGTTTGTAGTGTACTTCCTAGTTTTGTGTTTCACTTCTAGTGCATTAGTTGTGTTTTGTTTGTCTTCACTTGAAAATAAGTTCTTTTGAGTGGGAGAGTATGATGTAGGATATCAGGTGCATAGTACGTGGTAGTTAGGGGAGGGAAATTGTAGCCTATATCTAGAAGAGGTATAACCACTTTGTAATGAATTTTGGAATAATAAAACATTAATTGAGTGAGATTGCTCTCTACATTTTCTCTTTCATGTTCTTGATTGGGCCCATCATCAGAAGCCTCAGTGGTTGACCACTCAAGTGGCTGCTTGAGCAGTAGGATCCTGCAAACACAAAACATTACAGGAAATAAAGACCCAGTCGCAGCAGTGCACCATTTGAGTGCCCAGGGGTGCGGCTCAAGTGGTGGTTGGTGTATGTCCCAAAGATTTGATATGAAAAGACTCCTTTTCAACCCTAATTTGAAGGGAAGTATAAACGAGAAGTCAAGCCACAAAGTTTGCGGTTGTTCAAGCTTGGAGAAGAGGCTCAAGAGCAAAGAGGAAGATCTTTTCAAGATTCATTCATGGTGCTCTCATTGAAGATGGTGGTTTTCCTCCTCTCCATGAGTGGCTAGGGTTTAGATGAAACCCCTAATCAAGTAAGGAGTTTCTGTAATTTGATTATTGGGATTGATTATTATAATGTGAAGATTGTATAACTTTGAGATTAGTTTATAAAATTGTTCCTTTAAAGTTTTCAATGATTGTTTTTACTTTTTGTGATTGTGATAACAACACTCGTTAGTTGAGATGATCCATGCTTAGGGAAGATGAAATGTCCTACAACCGTAGTTTTAGTAATATACATTTCGTTCTAACCAAAGATAGGCCATGCTTGATTTACAATATGAGTTTCTTTCTTCAAGATCACAGTGAGAATCACGATGAATCATATTCGTGTTGAAGCTCTATCATGTTTAGGATTTCCACATTAATTAAAAGGGTAAATATGTAAAAATACTACTAATTAAAGGGTTAAATATGTAAAATAAAACCACATGATTCTATTACTTAAAAGTAAGTCCACATTCTTTTGAGATTTGGCATTGAGAAAGAATAGCATGGAAAATGGGACATGATTCTATTATACTATGCAACATTAGTAGCTAATGCAAGTCAAGGAAGAATAAGTAGAGACTCATGCTTATCTATGACATTGAGGATGGAACTAATTACATGCCTTAAAATATGCTTTTCTATAGGACTCGCCAATTATGTTCTCAGCTAGCAACCAGTTGTAACAAAATTGGATATACTTCATGTAAAAATAACTTCCAATAGATGCAAACCATACCACATCAAGAGGTTCAATTAGTGCTTCCATCCTGGACTGAGAAACACTGGGCTTATATAGGTTGTCAATGAATGCCTCCCTCAGATCCCAGAAAACAATCTTAGTTCCTGCAAATTGAAAACAAATATCACCAGTGGTTAAGTTTGCCTTTAATGAAATAGATATGAAGGCACAACAATTCTCACCTGTAAACTCACAGATACGGTCAATAGCTGCATTTATATCTTTTCTACTTCCATCAAATGTGTCCATTTGTGAGGAACTTCTTGAATTCTCATCAGTGGACTTTTCTACAGATGAAAGGGTCAATAAAATAGGAATTCATAATATAAATCACTTCATAGGAAAAAATGAAGTACAATTATAATCTACTCATCAAACACATTGCTTAGAGAAATCCCATATATCTTGTAAAGAAAACAATCATGTAACATTTACGTCAATCTAACCCATATACAATGTACAGAGAACCAGAATTCCATAAAATTAAAATTAGGCATCCAGAAGCCCAAAGAACAGCAAAATAATGGATCATGATAATTGGAGGATGGCAATCTACGAGACCAATATTTTCAATCCAGTTTATAATAGACATTTTAGATGTCTCAGAGAAAATGAGACACTACTGCCAATATCCCAGATTTCAGTAGTTAAATTGTCCATTAGTTTGAATTTCTACACGGACTAATATTTTCAATAATTTCAATCAACTGTATGCTATAGTTTTGCTGATCTTTCCTTTTATTTTGTCCAAAATATATTAATTTGTTTTCCTATTTTCAGGTATTTATGTAAAAGCAACTTGCCATTTCTAATTACGTGGTGTATGTACATGGGTCCACATCCGCTACGTGGCATTGTCTAATCACCACCACACCACCAATGGGAGAGTTTTCCCAGAAGACAAGTACACCACGTTCCCAACTTGTTGATCCCCATAAGGTGACATGTGAGCAAACCACTTGAGTGGGCCTTCCCACGCTCAACCTCATCAACAGGCCCATTCGCTCTAGTTGCGTGCTCAGGCGCAATTCCTTTCCTGGTTCGCTCAGCTGCTTGGCATGCCAAGAGCTCCACTAAACGAGGCCTTAACCTCGAAGATTCATAGGACACCTTGCATTACCTAGTATGGCAGCAGGCCTAGGTAACTGACTAGGGATCACCAGGTACTTCTGGATTGGAAACTAGAGTTCAAGGGTTTGTCCAAACGCATGCTAAGCCTCTCTCCTCAAGGATATGGTGCACTCAGACCAATCTTAGAGAGTGAGGAGCCTTTGTCCAATGGTTCTCTATTGCGTATCATTGAGCCACTTCAACGTGACTAACATGGACGTATCATACCTACCAACAGTCTACATATGATACATCCCCCAAGGCTACAGAGTTGATTGAGTTTCCCTCAATTTTACCTAGCCAAGGGGGTTGCACCACCTGCCCTCAGCTAAGCTAGTTCCCTTGGCTCACCTTATGTTACCAGAAAACGCTAATATCCTAGCAAATTACGTATTGGTATGCATATTCCAAAACATGGTACACTTCCATTCCAAAACGGTAAATTTAGTGATCCAAAGCGATCCGAAAAGTTTTTTTCAATATATGTCCCTTAAATGTTATCTTAGGAAGAAAAAATTCAAATATAATGAACTAAAATTTAAGATGGGTTAAGTTTTGACAAGAGAAAGAATCAAGAAATGGGTCATAATGCTCATAGAAAATATTACATTTTATTGCATATCTAATAGTTAAAAAAAATTACTTTAGAAATACAAAAATTACTCTAGAAATACTTAAATTCTTAAGTATAATATATACAAGTCTACCCCTATCGTACTACATTTTAGAGTATGTGGCGTACCACGTTCCTGTTTTCGTTGCACGTACCGGAACGATCCATATTCCAGGTAACATGGGGCTCACCATCCTATACAAAGAGAACATCCTCTTGCTCCTCTTAGGCTTAAAGCTCTCCCACTAGCACCCTCTCTCTTTCTCTCTCCTAAGGCTGCCTTGGCTCTATCGTCTCCCTCCTTTGGTGTTCTCTAGTAGGGCTAGGCATAGGGTTATCTAACCTACGAAAACCGCCCTACCCGATCCGACCTGCACTTGTTTGTGCAGTTTCGATGGTTCATTAGGGTCGGATGCAGTTCAGATTTTGCCTATTTTGCGGGTGGGTTGTGGATTTGACCCACACCCACACTTTATACAATTACGTTTTTTTTAATCTGGATCGTCATATTAGATTTTTTACTTGTAAACCCTAATTTTATCTCAACAACAGCAGCAACAACCTCTCACTCAGCCTCTCATTTCTCACACTTGTTGAGTCGTTCAAGTCAGTTCGCCTCTTTCTTTCCATTTGTTCTGTGAGGTAATTCAGATCACATAATAAACAACACTTTTCACATCTTTTGGATCCAATGGGATGATGTTGTCTCCAATTTGGAATTCCCCTGCAAATGCATTTCAATCAAATCAAAGCTTGTTCTTCCACACAGACAAGCTTGTTCTTTCACACACAGACAGAGAGTGATGATAGGTTAACTAACACAAACGTGAAAGCAAATTCCCCATTTTGAAAAGTAAAACAGCATGCATTGGTCCCATTGATCAGGCTATTTGTGGGTGACTCAAAATTCCCAAAACTCTCTTCGTCTAATTCTAAAAATCTGGGTTTGGTTTAGTTTTTTCAAATTGTTCTTGAGTTTTTTTTTTTTTCCGTTAATTTCTTTTTTTTTTTGGAAAAGGTCCAATTTGCAAACTGCCCGCAAACCCTACCCGCGCAGCCCATAAACCACATTACAGGCAGTTGTGGGTCCACTTTTCCCCAACTTGTACACCATCAAGTGGGTCCAACCAGCGACCCGAACCGCACAAACCCGATCTGTGAGCACCCATGTTCTCCAGCCATCTCAATGCCTTCCATCTTCCCAGCTCACTTCCAACCATCCACACATAGAATACAAAATGTGTATGATCCAATTAGTAATAATATTTTTGGTATATTATTGATTTTTTACCATAGGAAGCTAATATATGATAGTGATCCCTAGTTTGAAGGTTAAGGAGTGTCTCATGATAAATGGAGGAAAACTTTAGTTTGTAAAGATAAGCCTTAACCAAACGGGTAGGGGATAAGATACGAATGAAGGAAGAATCTCATCCACTATGTGTAAGTTTGTGAAAAATGTTTCCTATCATTTAATCACAAGTAAGAAATTGTTACAGCAACTCCGCAATACGGCAAAGTCTGACAGGTCACAATGTATCTCAAATTTTAACTCATGTTCCGGACGGCCATACAGTTGTGACTTATTTTACATGTAACATCAAAGTTTTAGCATAATTTATCACTTATGGGATGGCACAGATTAGCAGGACTCTTGGAACACAATTGGATTATGAGGTTATTTGTTGTGACCTGCATTACAACCAGGAATGAACTGTGGAGAGACACTTTAGAATATAAAGGTTTAATGCCCAACAGAAGAATTTGGGAAAAACCACAAGATATATCAACTACTTCAATTTTGAACCCACCAAACTGTTTTTCAGGCGTCGCCACTGGCAATGGACATATTTTAGATGGTTCAGGTCTTGTACGATATAGACCCACTAATACGTGTTGTAAGAAGAAGTAATTTGATCCAAGCCTAAGGTGCCTAAAGGACAAAAGAAAGACCAAAAGGATATGGGTTAAGTAAAGGAGAATGAAAATGATTTTCTCAAGTTCAACCAAGGGTTTATCTTTAATAAATGCAACTAGAGAAAAAACAGATCAATGTAGCTGACTCAAAAAAATTAGCATTATCAATAGTTCAGTAGCATAATTTTCATTGTAAATTCAGATGTGCTTGTGTGTGTGGATTGTAACATAATGTACTAAAAAAGTCAGGTAAAACACTTTGTCTTGTTAATCCACTGAACGTAATTAGGTTCAATCTCTCGAAAAATAATTAGGAGGCAATCATACATAGCACTCCCAACTTCCTGGAAGCATAAACAAAAGAAAAAGAAATCAACCCACTGGGTTAAGGGTTTTTTTGTTGTTGTTGTTGTTGTAGTTAGAACTTGCAAAGAATAAGTTTAGAGAAATTTGGGTTGAGCTAAAGCTCAAATTCAACCAATGTGACATTTTTGGGACCATCCACATTATCATCAGAGCAAAAAAAACCTCAAATACTGATCAGTTCTATTTATGAGAAAGCCAGTATAACACCCACATGAAAGCTTAAATTCCTTAAAACAAGTTATACATATTGGAAATAGTAAAATGCCCAATGAAAATGCCATTTTCCCATTTTCCTTCAGCTGCAACAGTATGTCAGTTCCAATGGCAAGTACTTTTCAATTGATGGTAGATGGGATTGAAAACAAATTATTAAAATGAAAATAAAGAGATATGTATTGGATGTATGGATACGTACTGACTGACTTGGCTTGTATCCTTTTTCTTGTCCACCGCTCCCAGATACTTTCTTCCAACTTATTCAGTTGACTAATGGCATACTTAACATGGGAAAAAAAGAAAAAAAAAAGCCTGCATTAGATACAAATAGACATCATCCAATATATATTTTTGATTGCCAAAAGTACTAAAAATTGCAGTTAACTTCAAGATAATACACTAAGAGTTTTTAGCAAACAGTTTATGATCAACATTGTTACTAACTCATTTTGGGAGAAGACAATATTCAAACAATATATGAGGTCCTGTGGCAAGCATTTGGGCTTAAAGTAACAGAAAAATATCCCATGTCATTGACTAGATTTTATTTTTCACGTTGTTGATGATGATACCAGGGCAGGCCTTCTGAATGATTTTATCCATGAATGAGTTCAGAAAGCAACAACTGTAGCAAGAAAAATAAATAAATAAATAAGAATAGGGGAACACAAATACCAAAATAATTACAAACATATGGCGGGTGCAACTTTTTCTGTGCAAAAAAAACACAGCAAAAGTTGTACCCCCACCTTTTGGTAAATAATTTCCCCACTTCCCACTGCCTTGTAATTTACCAGCACAATTATTTTATTTTGTCAAGAGTTGGAAATCATTGAAAAAGGGACCTGCAAACTACTCGTAGTCATACCCACTCCAAGGACAATATTCCCAGCACCACTGAAATTTATTTATATCCCTCAAATTCAAGGTGAACTCATAGGTGTTTTTTTTCCACGTACTTTACAAAGATAAACCTTCAAAACAATTGCTGGTTTCCAAAAATCAAACTCTCTTCTTTATGTGTGTAGGTCACGAGCTATAAAAAAAATAAAACAGGTCTAGTTCATTCAAGGGGTCCTCAGTTTCCAAATTTTACTCAGACAGTCTTTTAAGCATTTTCAGCAAGACTACAACCACAGCAAAACTATCAACATGCTGTGCAATTGGAGGTTTCTTACTTTCTGCAGAAACTAGTTCAGAAACCATACTCATCAGTTTAATTGCCAATAAGTAATTTAATTGGCCAAGTGTTGATGCGAAAGACACGTAACGTTTGTTTGAACCTTGTACTATCAATTATTTGTATATTTAACATAATCCAGATTTAGAAGGGGGGAAATGATACAAAGGTCACTGATAAGCAAATCAGCAACTTTCTAATGAGCCAGTTAGCCGTTATATAGTTGAGATTGCCTGGATGCTAGCACAATTGACCTCATTGTTTTTGCGCATTGCTCAGGAATACGTTTATCTGGCTAATATGATGGTTGGATGGACCCTCACAAAAGGGGAGGGAGTCGACTGAACATATCAACCATTTGTGGGAATTTTGCCCACATCTGATCCCCAATTCTTGTTTCCCAAAAGCAACTCCTTAACTAATAATAAGAGGTAGGCTAGCCCTTTCAATCCAACAAAAAGAGTGACTACCCACACGAACTAACTAATTTCTATTATATCTAGAGTTGAACCCACGTGCTACTTCTATAGAGCAATTGAGCAAATAATTAACTTATTAATTTACAGGGAAAAAATCATAGATAACTTGGGGGTCATATGACTGACACAAGCACACATCGAACACTCCCCGACACAGGTCATACACGTCCGAATGTGATAATATTATTATTTTTTTAGAACCAGACAAGCTCCAACACTTGGGGGGACACAGGTACCCACAGCTAGAGGCACATGAAAGGCATTGCAAATTTGAAAAAAGTAACTTAGTATTCAATGATAAAACAAAAACAATGTGAATTAACACCCTATTAATCCCTCTTTTCGTTGGTAGCTAACTTGGGTTGGCCTCTTCAGTAGCTTGATGTGAAAAATGCTTTTCTCCATGGTGACTTGAAAGAGGAAGTGTATATGGATATCCCTTCTGGATTTCCACTTCCCAATAATAGTGGGAAAGTTTGTAGGGTGAAGAAGTCACTATATGGTTTGAAACAATCACCGAGGGCATGGTTTGAGAGATTTACCAAAGCTACGCTTAGATTTGGGTATCGTCAATGTCAAGTTGATCACACCTTGTTTGTCAAACATTCATCGCATGAGAAGATAACTGCATTGATAGTGTATGTTGATGATAATGTATTGACCGGGGATGATATAGTTGAGATGGATAAATTGAAGAATTCCTTGGCTAAGGAATTTGAAATAAAGGACTTGGGAGAACTAAAGTACTTCTTAGGTATTGAGGTTGCTCGATTGATCTAAACATGGTATTTTTGTCTCTCAGCATAAATATGTGCTTGACCTTCTTAAGGAGACCGAGATGTTGGGATGTAAACCGGTGGTGGACACTCCTATTAAACATAATCATAGACTGGGAAATAGCGAAAGTGATACTCCTGTTGATGGGGGTCGTTAATAAAGACTTGTTGGTAGACTTATTTACCTCTCACTCACTCGTCCAAACCTAGCATATGCAATCAATGTGGTTAGTCATTTTATGCATTAGAAGAACTACACGCAAGTGGGAGAAGAAAAAAATAATTACCAACATATGAGGGGGTGCACGTGACACTTGCACCCCACCACAGACACACTTGTACCCCTCATGTATTGATAATTCCCTTTCCCCACCTGCAAGTAGTTCCCCCTTATACATTCACCTCGTGAAGTTCATATGGAGGCTGTGTATAGAATTTTATGGTACTTGAAGTCAGCATATGGTAGGGGTGTATTGTTTTCAAAACATGATGATTTGCAAATAGAAGCCTATACTGATGCAGATTAGGCAGGATCCATCATTGACAAGAGATCCACTTCGGTATACTACACTTTTGTAGGTGGTAATCTCGTGACATGGCGTAGCAAGAAGCAATTTGTGGTTGCTAGGTCAAGTGCGGAGGCAGAATTTAGATCAATGGCTCATGGAATATATGAATTGCTGTGGTTGAAGTCACTTTTGAAAGAGTTGGGTTTTGATTAGGACAGTCCTATGAAACTGTTTTGTGACAATAACGTTACAGTTAACATTGCACACAATCCAATTTAGCATGATAGAACAAAGCACGTGAAGGTTGATAGACATTTCATCAAAGAGAAGTTGAATGAGGGTGTGATTTGTGCCGTGTTTGTCAAGACGGGGGTTCAACTTGCAGATATTTTGACTAAAGGAGTGTCTAGTATGCTGTTTTACTCTACCCTTGACAAGTTGGGCCTTCGCAATAACTTTGCCCCAACTTGAGAGAGAATGTTGGTTATGTGTTAGTGAGAAGGGTAGTATTGTAATCTTTTCTATAAGTATAAATATTAAAGAACAGGGAGGAGAACCCTATGTGCTCTCATTCTCTTTTTTCCTAACATCTCTTCTCTTCTCTCCTCTCCTCTCTCTCTTTTCATTCTTTTATCTTTTCATTTAATTCTTCAAAAACGGTGTAAGGTAATGACGCAGCAAAGGTTGTGAAAACAATGATGTCGTGAAGATGCACAATGCAATGAGAAGATGATGTCAATCAATGCTGATGGGTCACGACTTAGCTCTGATACCAAATTAATGCAGAAAGTAGAAAGAAAAGAAGAGGGAAGAAACGCAGAAGCCACAACATTAATCTAACTCTGAGTAATACAATGCAAAGCCACTTATTTATAGGCAAATAACCCAAATTAAAATAGGAAACTAAAATCTAAATGATAATAAAAAATATAATCCTACTGGGAAAGAAATATGAAAATATCGTAACCCAATATTTATTAATAATAAGAAAATCAACCAATCACATTTATACAACCAGAAAGGTTTTTTTCCATGCAACAAGCTTCACCTGAGGTTTCCAAAGTGGATAAGTACCCTCTAATTGCGCCATCATTGCCCCTCCTAGACCCGCATCCAATAGGGGCTAAATTGGATGTACTTTTTGTTTTGTTTTTTTTTTTTCGTACATATAAAAATGTATATTTATTCGTTGATGTGTTCAAGTTGTGTCATGTCCTGATTTTTTTGAAAATTATCGTGTTGACGTGTCTATGTTATGTCATATCCATGTCCCATGGCCACAATTAAAATAAATAAATGGTCTAAGAAGCAATAAATACAGAAAAATTGATTCCATGTCCAGCATATAATAAGCCATCTTTACAGTCATTATAATTTTAATAAAAAAAATAAATTCCTTAAGTTCTGCAGAAAAAGAAAAAAAAACAAAGACAAAAACAAAACAAAAGGAAAGGAAAAAAAAAGACCTGATGTCAAGAAGAAAATGATGTGAGGAGAAGTTGAACTTGAAAGGCTTGAACTTACGTAAAGTGTATTTAACTGAACACACAGTGTAGGCGTCATCAGAGCATTAATTTCAGTAGACCTTCTCACATCAGGCTGCCTGGGATCAATTAGTTCCTTCTTTACAAAGGCCTTAATTCCAGCTTCCTTTTTATATCGTGTAAGGACAGGTACAGGTGGAATTAGATCTTCTTTGCGAGCTGTGTAACCAAAATTACAAGGTTCATAAGGTATAGATTCATCAATTCAATGGGTATTACATTTTCCAATTTTGAAAGATGACTCAACAGATAAGATTAGATAGTTGATACAGTATCTTGGAGTTATACAGGCAAAAGAAAAGACTAAATGTTTTAAACTGTCGGTTGAAATATATATATATATATATGTCTGTATGTGGCATCAATATTATTTTAATGCATTCCACCATTATTTTACACATTATTAGTTTTATCTTCCAATTCCATGTTTATGGGCTTCTAATATCTTTTGAGGTTTGATGTTGCTCTAATGTTTGATATATCTAGTATTGTTACCTTGAGTTGTGAGACATTAAACTTTCTTTGGAGATTACCTTGCATCTTTACAGACTCAAGCGAATTGCTTCTCTTACAAGAAATTAATCTATTTCACTCTTATTTGACTCACTTTTAAAAGTAATTTGTGTTCCTCTCTCCCTTTAAAGAAAATGCCGATTACTATGAGATTGAATTCTACAACAAAATCTAAAATGCCATTTTCAGCTTCAACCATGCAGCATGATAGCTATTCATTTACTAAGACAATAAAAAGCAAGAACAAAGCAGGAGGGTCTGCTCTCCTAAGACACAGTTCCCTGCACTCAGGGGAGGAAGGTTCCATCATTTTGGACCGATGGACGATGTGAAGGTAATAGAACCCCAAAACCACTGAAATTGTTTGCTTCTATAATGAACATAAGATGTGGAATGAGCAATTAGACAGTTTCAGATTGTCAGGGTAAAATAATCCTGCCAAAGCAATTTCCAAGTACATAAACCAACCAATCAGAATGAGTTACTATCAAATGGACATGCACTAATGAAGATCACAATCACTCAGACTCACAGTTAGACTTATGAGCATTGCATACACAACACAATCCTCAAAAGACACTCCAAACACAAACACAAACACCAATAGCCCATTGAAATGTGTCATCAAAAGAGGAAGTTCAAAGAAAAGGATAATTGCTCATACTTATTCAATACTTTTGCAACAACACAAGTCCACAGCATATTACTATCACTATCATGAATGAACCAGAAAATTGGAAAAACCAGATGAAACATGCATGTCCAACATGATATATTTATATATAGAGAGAGAGAGAGAAGATAATAAATTCATGACTCAAAGTCTATGATATAACTGTCTAACTCATCCTCAGTTTATATGTAAACAATAAAATTTGAAGTAAGAATGTATAAAAGCATATACAAAGCAAGGTCATACCTAACTTGTCAACAACATGTTTTGCATACACTTGAAAAGCATTGTCAATGCCACGAAACAGGCTATTCAATTCCCCCAACCTCATTGGGACCTTAAGAGCAAAAAATTGATCAACAGTCTGCAACCAAAAAGGCAACATAATTAACACATTAGTAAGTCACTCCCTACAGATAAAAATGCACAGTAAGCATACGAGGTATAATGCAACTTCTGTAAGGATCATTTAACTTAAGGTGGAAAAGGCAAAAAAAAGACTCTAATAGTAAAAGTACAAAGCAGTAATAGCTGCTCGCTGAAGAAGAGAGAAAGAGAGCAAACTCTCTTGAAGTTTTCTTTTTTACTTTTCACATGTTAAATCAACTCATTACCCTCTATGGAATGGTCCACCCTATACAAACATCCACACATACATATCAACCAAGTCACAATAAACTTATAACAGTAATTTTACAAATTTCAATTCTCCCAAGGCATACAACCCAAGCCTTCCAAACTAAGTTAAAAGAATTTTCAAAGTATAAAACAAAAGGTCCAGGATTGCCCTTAACGGCTCCAAATCCTGTACTAGGACATTAGGCAGAAATCCCACCTGAAGTGAGTAAATAACCAACAAGTCCAGAGAGACTTATAATTGTAAGAGTCCGCTACTAAAAATCACAACAAAGAAACCTAAAATAAAATACAAGAGCGATTCTTCAAGTTCCCAACATAGCTCAACATGGTCCCCTCTGCTCCTTTCTCGAAAAAGAAGGGGTGAGCTTAACACTCCCAGTAGAAAAAATCTTCTACAACCCAACATGCTATTATGGTATATGTGCAAGTGTACAGGTACAGCTACGTGAATGAGATACATGAATAAACCTATCAACCTATTATGTTCTATTGTAAATCCATTCTAGTTAACAATCGAGTCCCATCCACTAGGATCCCTACCTAGTCCACAATTTAGTTCACAATTGTCCAATTCTTTCAACGGTCACATTCTTCACTCAAACCAACATCCAACTGGAGACTAGCTTACAACTCATGTAATATCCAAATACGTTTGCAACACCAAGCAAACGTACTCACCATAAAATCATATAATGTGATTCATCTCACAGTATCACACAAAAGAAAGGGACATTCATAGTAGTATGCACAAGTAAATGTTATTATGAATGCATGCCCAAACATATACGTGTTGAATATAGAAATCAAAATATTATGTTTGAATATGTAAATTAGAATTGGAATTATTTGATTGTAGGAATCTTACCTTGTGTATATTGTTTCCTAAATTTTATAAAGAATATATTATATACATGGCCTCAACCTCATTGATTGGTAAACCAAATAATTCTTTCCATTCTTTTTTATATCAGAGCCTCCCTAGCCGTCTCTCTCTTAACCACCCAGTACCACCGACTGCCTTCTTTCTTCTCTCTAGCCTCCGACAGCCCTTTTCAGCTCTTTTTCTCCCTTTGATAGCCCTTCCCAGCCTTCACCTAGCCTCTGACAGCCCTTTCTAACTCCTTTTCTCCCTCTGACAGCCTCAGCCTCAGCCCAACCCCAACCTAGCCTCCATAACCCCTCTCCTTCCTTGTCTTCACCTCGACAGGCCTTCTTTATCCCTGCCAAGGCTCTGGTTGCTGCCGGACCAGACTTGGTTCTGGTCTTACGTGCTTCGGTTGCCTCTTTAGGTGGTCCGTGGCTATTTTTATCCCCTTAGGGTGATTGGACTGATGTATTAAGCCCCTTTGTCTGTCTTTTTATTCTTTTGAGCTACTAGGTTCATTCGGTAGCATCTATTTGGATAAGCCGTTGAGTTTTTTTCGACTTCTTATTTTTTCTTGGACTTTGTTGCTATCTTTGCGTTTTTTTCAGCCCCTCTTCTCCAACCATGACTGATCCATCCTTTGCTGATATACCCACCAAGCCTGTCCCAATTAGTTCTGATTTTTCTCTCTCATCACACTACTGTTCATCGTATTACGAGTGTGGTGTTCAATGGGAAAAATTTTGCCACCCGGAGCCGCTCCCTTAAACTCTATTTAGGGGGCAAGGGAAAAGCTCATTGGCTTTTATCTTCCACTACCTAGCCTGCTGCAACAGATCTTACCCGTGCACAATGAGATATTGATAACTGTACTATTTTGGGAGGGATGTTCAACTCTATGGAAGATCAAATTTATCACATGTTTCTCTATTGTGACACAGTTCCTGATCTATGGCACGCCTTGTGTCACGGCCTTGGTTTTTCCAAGCCAACTGTGCGACCTTAGATGCTTATGCATGCCTTGCTTGCATCTAAGTAAGCCTTCTTTGGAAGAGAGCTAGGAGAAGATTGCACACACAAGAGAGACTTAGAGAGAGCTCTTAGAGAATGCTTTTCTTTGTAGGAAATTAATGTATTGATATTATTGATTGATATAGAATGTATACAATGACTCACCTATATATAGGAGAGGAAGAGAAATATACTAACACACTCACCTACCACACTATACACTCACCTACCACACTAATACTCACCTAACACACTCACATCTACCTACCACACTAACAGCCCCCCTCAAACTCAAGGAGGATAGGTACTAACCAACTTGAGTTTGGAGAGAAAGTAACAAAACAGGAAAATAATCTGACAAATAAAATAAAAGTGGATAGGAGACACTGTATGGTCGTGTCAGACCGTTGTAGAAGACTGTATGGTGATGGCAGACCGATGTAGAATACAGTTTACGGAGTCTTGCTGGACCCATGTAGGAGACAGTTTACGGGGTCTTGTCGGACCGTTGTAGAAGACAGTTTACGGGGTCATGTCGGACCAATGTAGAATACAGTTTACGGAGCCTTGCTGGACCCTGGTAGAAACTAACCGGAATCTATGTCGGGACAGTTTACAGAGTCTTGTCGGACCCATATAGGAGCAGTTTACAGAGTCTTGTCGGACCCATATAAGAGCTAACCGGAATCAATGTCGGGACAGTTTACCGAGTCTTGTCGGACCCATATAGGAGCTAACCGGAATCAATGTCGGGACAGTTTACGGAGTCTTGCCGGACCCATATAGGAGCTAACCGGTATCAATGTCGGGACAGTTTACTGAGTCTTGTCGGACCCATATAAAAGCTAACCGGAATCAAAGTCGGGACAGTTTACCGAGTCTTGTCGGACCCACAAAAGTCGCACCCTCAAAAGGCGTGCCCATTCTTATCAAAAAGCGTGCCATCAAAAAGGCGTGCCATCAAAAGGTGTGCCCGACAGACATCAAAAAGCGAGCCATCAAAAGGCGCGCTGATTTGTCGTCTGGCGCCGAGAGGCGCGTGAGGCGCGGGTCTGCCTTGCCTATTTAAACCAAGGCGAGGCTGCCGTTGATGCAGAACAAACCAGCTGAAAAACTTCTGAAAAAAGACTCTTCGTTCTCTGAGAGCTGTTATCTCTGAAACACTCTACAACCAACCCTGAATATGGCCTCTTCTTCCCGTTCAGCTACCCAGAACATAGCCTCTTCGTCCCGTGGTCTTACTCTCTTTCCCGACCTCAACGAGGCCACAACCCAGAACATGGCCCTTGAACCTCAACCAAGCGCCCCTGGACCAAGCGCCCCTGGTTTTGCGCCGTTGAACTTTCCAATGTTGTCAGTTGAGCAGATAATGGCTGCTCAATTTGATATTGAGGCCAATCATTATACTCTGAAGTCATGTGTTGAGACAATGACGGCAGTCAACAACCTGTCGCATCGGCTTCAGAGTAGAACAAATGAGGTACAGCAGGTAAAAGCCCAACTGGCTCTGCTCCAGCGCATGTATACGGATGCCCAAGCAGAGATATGTGTGCTGAAGGCAGAAAACAAGGAACTGAAGCGGAAGGCCACCGTGATGTTCAGATTTGGAGGTCCGCCATATGTGACAGTTGAGGAGCAACGGGAAGTGAACGTGCTTGGCGGCGTGGGAAACACGGAGGCAGCACCGGCAAGGGACGCCCAAGACAAAGGCAAGAAAAAGAGAACAGCTGAAGAGGCGAAGAAGTGAGGTCGGTTGTTTGTGGTGGTTATGGGTTGTGGTTGTTTTGTTGTTGTTGGTTTTTTTTTTTTTTTTGTGTAAAATGGTGATCGGGTTTGATCCCGGCATGAATAAAATAAGGTTGGTGACATTACTGCAATTGCTTTCTCTTTTTGGATGACTCAGATTTCTTTTTCTGAGTATTCCAATTCTTGGAGAAGAAATCAAAGCCAAATGTTATAAACTGGTGAATGAGCATTAGGATGACTGCTGTATCACGGAAACCTGTCTGCGGAAGGAGAGAGAAGGCATTGGCATGGTTGAGAAGTTGGTCCCCAAAGGCCCAATAGACCGCGGCAGCTGATGGAATAGTTAGGGTGAATACATAGAAGGTCGCAAACAAATATATGTACTTGAATTTTTGAGGCTTCCACATTGCATGCATGATTTCCACAGTGACTACGTGTCCTCCAAAAGTGTAGAGTATATTGGTGGCCCCTGTGAAATACAGCACCAGTTTTTGTAGGGCCAGAGTGAGTCACTCCTTCAACCTGGCCGTGAACAAGGGCTGCGATGGTAAGATACCAGGCAGTGTAGGTGGTCATGCCAAGACCAAGAAAAGACCAAATCCTATAGTTGTGAAATGAGGGAATGAACACAGTGGTTGCACAACATGCCCCAAATATGTATGTCCATGTCCTCTTGTCCAGTTTGTCATTTATGTAGTATATATTACTTGCACAAGCTATAAGTTGAATGACAGAACCAAACATGAGGAGAGTACAGTTGAAGGCCAATCCAACAGCTTTCCAACATGGACCCAACAAACCATCGAGCACTTCAAACCACTGAATGACATGGTTTTTGAAGCAGACATTGTCTTTCTCCTTTCTCGTACGGTACTCAATATACAGAACACTGATCAGATAAGCAGTCCAGCTTCCAACAACACCATAAAACACCTGTAATATGACCCCTGAAATCATACCCATTTGAGAAAATGAGTATGGCAGTGTCAACAAAACCTGTGCTACTTGATTTGAAGCACAGCTGAACCAAGCATCATAAACAGAGCCACCATGCCAGAGAAGGCTCTTGAAACTGCGAATTAACCGATAAACTAACTGAGGTGGCAGCAACAACAGAGGAGCCAGCAGCTGCCCCGGAAGCTGAAGCTCCGGCAGTGGAAGCCAAGATTAAGGAAGTTGTTGAGGAACCTGAAGTTGCTGCTGAAGAGGCAGCTGAAGCAACGGATGCTGTACCGGCTGAGGAACCGGTGTTTGAAGAAAAGAAACCAAGTGAAGTTGCAGTTGAGAAGAGTGATGGTTCATGGCAGCAAGAAATGTGGCAGCGGAGTAGGTTGAGGTCCGGCGGGCGGCCAAGGCGAGGTTGCCGCCCGCTGGTGAAGCGAAAAATACTAGGTGCTAAACCCGCTCTGATACCATGTAGGAAATTAATGTATTGATATTATTGATTGATATAGAATGTATACAATGACTCACCTATATATAGGAGAGGAAGAGAAATATACTAACACACTCACCTACCACACTATACACTCACCTACCACACTAATACTCACCTAACACACTCACATCTACCTACCACACTAACATTCTTGTATTGCTTGAATGCTTTGGATTACACTTGGTCCACTTGGGTGGTTTGGGCAAATGAGGCCCTCCCCCTTTTATAGGCTTACAAAGAATGTTCTAGACCTAGTATGATGGAGAGTGTTCTAGACACTTCCTCCACCTTTATCTTATGGACTATTCTAGAAGTATTCTAGTTCTACATAGATGGAGAGGATTCTAGATCCTTCCCTCATCCTCTCAAAGAACCTATTCTAGAATATACAAGAATTATGTACAAACTTCTAGACTTATGTACAAGTTCTTCCATGCTCTTGATTGTTCTAGAGAATTCTATTTTAGCCTTTCCTCTTGTAGCCATTCTCTAAGGAGTTCTGGAGGCTTCTAGCAATCTCCACAGCTTGCTAGCGCTTTCTTGTGAGGGGCAGCATCAAAATTTATCAGTCCGTGACATTCTCCCCCACCTAATGCGGCGACGCCCTCGTCGCGCCTTCCTTGCAAAATCTTTGTGTTTGCTCTTGGAACTTCCAAAAGCATCAACCTCGCTTTCTGGTAGTCCGTTTCTCTTTACCAAGTTTCCAACTTTAAACTCTTGGTGGTGCTTATTTTTATTTGCCAACCACGCTTCTGCTGTGCCATTCTTGTTTGGAGCCCGGCAGTTGGTGCATGGCCGCATTGATCCATTGTGCTTCTTCTGACACAATACCGGTGCTTCATATGGTGCCTTTGCTAGTGGCTTGGCGCCTTGCTCCATCTTCTTGGTAGCGCTTACTACCTCTTTCTTGTCCGTCCCCAACTTAATATACATAGCTGATAGAAGTTGAAGTTTAGTATTTACCTTACTCACCATTGGCACCATGTAAGGCCCACCCTCCATAATGCACATAGTGTTGTTACGAGGTAACAGTGTCACGTTGAACTCTCGCAAAAACTCCATTCCTAGCACCACGTCATAGTCATCGAGTGATGCTATTGAAAAATCGACTTTTCCGCACCATCCACCAAGGTGCAGCTCAACACCTCGAGCCACGCCATCCACGGGCTTTGCCTTGGTGTTTACTGTCTTCATTAGTCTTTGTCCCTTGTCAAGTTTTAGACCAAGCTGCTTGGCCTATTCTGCCTTGATGAAGTTATGCGACGCGCCTGTGTCTACCATGACCTGGGTCGCCTCCCCATTGATCTTGGCATCTACGTACATTAAACCTTTATCCCACTGGGTTAATGTAGTAGGCTTCGATTCTATGGCACCAAGTAGTTGTAGAGATCCCATCTGTGCTTGCTCCTTAGTTGCACGAAGCGGGAGCGGGAGCGGGAGCGGGAGCGGGAGCGAGAGCGTGGAATCGTAGACATTCCAAGAATCGTTTAGTTAGGAGCGTTTGTATATATTTTAAATAATATATAAAAATATATTGTAAGGTTATATTTTTTTATGGGACTATACATGTCATAAATAAATAAGAAGTATAAAAAATTATATGTTAAAATATTCTAGTTATATACTTTTATTAGAATATTTTTAATTTATTCTAAAATATTTTTATTATTTTTTTATCAATTTATTCTAAAATATTTTTGTTAAAAATTATTTATTTTACGTTATTTTCTTAAAAAAAATAACATAATAACATTAATTCAATAAATATAATATATAAATAATTACACATAAATTTATAAAAATAATATATAATATATAAATTAAAACAGATATATATATAATTTATAAAAGTTATATATAATATATAAATAAAAACATATATTTATATAAATTTATAAAAATAATATATAATATATAAATTAAAACAGATATATATATTTTATAAAAGTTATATATAATATATAAATAAAAACATATATTTATATATATAATTTATAAATATATAACTTATAAAAACAAAAACATATATACGTATTATATATATATATATCTATCTATCTATGTTTGATCTGAGAAAAGACGATCAGAGAGAGATAGAGAAGTCGACTCGCGAAGATCAGCGAAGGGAGAGACGTCGCGAAGACCAGCGGAGAGGAGAGAGAAGTCGTGATGGCCTGTGTGCGACTCGCGAAGATCAGCGAGGAGGAAGGTAGAAGTCTGCGATGGCCTGTGAAGGTCTTGCGATGGCCCACGATGGAGCTCCGACTGAGAAGAAGACAGATTCGTATCAGATCGCGTTTCTCTTGCCTCAAAATCGCGATTCTTCAACGACTTTGAGTCAGAAGCGCAGAATCGCCCTTCTGAGGAAGAATCGTGAGCAGTATGAACGATTCCTGCTACTAAGGCTTGCTCTTCCCTTTCTTGTCTTTCCAACATTGCACTAAGGCTCTTTCTCTTAAGATAATCTCGCGCCCAATGTGGCCCATTGCAAATGAAGCAGTTGTCCTTGGGCTTGATGTCTTTGTTGGCATCTTTCTTCCTATCTTTGCCCGATGGTGGCTTGCCTCCGCCTTCTTTGTACCTTAGAGCCTTAGAATTCCCTAGACTCTCTGGCCTATTTTGCTCCCCCACCGTTGCCTTGACCATCCTTGGTGGACTCCGAGTTAGAAGATTCTGGCTTTGCATATTCCACCAATGTCTTAGCCACGGCGAGTGCAGTGGAAATGTCTTTGACACCCCTTCGTTGTAGCTCCAACTGTGCCCACTGCTTAAGACCAACTGTGAAGTTGAAGAGCAAGTCATCATCACTCATATTAGGAATTTGAAGCATTAACCCAGAGAATTCTTAGACATAGTCCCGGATAGAGCGGGTGTGCTTCAACTCCCTCATCTTTAGTCGTGCTTCATGTGCCACATTTTCAGGATAGAATTGCCTCATTAGCTCATTCTTAAATTCTTCCCATGAAGAGATAGTGCAAGTGCCCTTTTCAATTTCAGAATGCTTATGACGCCACCAAATTCCAACTAGCTTAGTGAAGTAGAGAGAAGCAGTGCGTACCTTAGCCATCTCATCGTTTAAGTTTAAAGCTTCAAAGTACCTCTCTAAGTGCCAGATGTAGTCGTTCAGCTCCTTAGCATCCCTTTTTCCATCAAACTCTTTTGGCTTTGGTGCCTCAAGCCTTGGAGTGAATCCCGCATTAGTGGTAACGCCACCACTAGCCACAGCTCGCTTGCACATGGCCCAGTCCGCCCGAGTCTCCTCCAAGCCGTCCTTTGGACTTGGTCTTGGAGTTGTGAGATAGCCTTCAAGATTCGTTCTTCAAAGTCATAGCTTTCTTGCTTGTGGCTCTCGTGGTTGGTCCGGATGGTGTCCCGCATGGACTCAAGCAATTCCTCGACTTGGCCTTCCATCTTGCCGTCGAGTTGCTCCATTCCTTGTTCCAGTCGATCCAACCGCTTCTTGACATCGGCCATAGCCACTTCAACCTTGACCACTCAGGTCTCCATGGCACTCATGATGTCGCGTGACTTGTCTTTGGCCTTTTTGCCTAAGTTTACAACAGTCTCCCTTCCACGGTTCTCTTCGGTGTGAATTACTTCTGACATAGGGCCCTTCCTTCCTTAGTTACGATGCCTTCGTAACCTAGCTCTGATACCAACTGTCATGGCCTTGGTTTTTCCAAGCCAACCGTGCGGCCTTAGATGCTTATGCACGCCTTGCTTGCACCTAAGTAAGCCTTCTTTGGAAGAGAGCTAGGAGAAGATTGCACACACAAGAGAGACTTAGAGAATCTTAGAGAGAGCTCTTAGAGAATGCTTTGCTTGTATTGCTTGAATGCTTTGGATTACACTTGGTCCACTTGGGTGCTTTGGGCAAATGAGGCCCTCCCCTTTTATAGGCTTACAAAGAATGTTCTAGACCTAGTATGATGAAGAGTGTTCTAGACACTTCCTCCACCTTTATCTTATGGACTATTCTAGAAGTATTCTAGTTCTACATGGATGGAGAGGATTCTAGATCCTTCCCTCATCCTCTCAAAGAACCTATTCTAGAATATACAAGAATTATGTACAAGCTTCTAGACTTATGTACAAGTTCTTCCATGCTCTTGATTGTTCTAGAGAATTCTATTTTAGCCTCTCCTCTTGTAGCCATTCTCTAAGGAATTCTGGAGGCTTCTAGCAATCTCCACAACCTGCTAGCGCTTTCTTGTGAGGGGTAGCATCAAAATTTATCAGTTCGTGACTCTTGTCACAGATGTATGCTCATGCTCATAACAATGCTCACATCTTTAAGCTCTATTAGGATATTGCTCGTGCTTCCCAGTCTGCCTTGGGTCTTTCTGTGTCAGAATTCTTTAGATACCTTCAAGCCCGTTAGGAAGAATTGGCTCAATATGAGCCCTTGACTAAGTTCCCAGCACATGTTGCTTTTCTTGTGTTCAAACGCCTTGCTCGTCAGCATACTTACCAGTTTCTGATGGATTTAAACTCTGTGTTTGAATCCCTTCGAACTTAGATTTTAAACACATCATCTATGCCCTCTCTCTATGAGGCCTTTGCCACCATTGATAGTGATGAGCATCGTAGGCATCTGGTTTAACCGAATCCTTCTTCCTTGTCTCCAATTTTATCTGATCAGATGACTCTTGCTGCAAAGTTTGGTTCTCGGGGTTCTATTGGTCCAATTACTTATCATTGTGGCGTTTCTGGTCATGTCAAGGCTCATTGCTTCAAACTTCATCCTGAGTTGAGGCAACGTTCCTCTTGCCCTCGTGGTGCTGGCACCCCTCACACTGTGGTTATAGTGGATTCCGCTACTCCTGCTCCTGGGGTCTCCTCATCTTCTTAATTTACAGGAGTTACAGACTCAAATTGGTCAGCTTTAGACTCAACTTGGATCTCTTATCGCCAGTTCTCCTAGCCCATCATCTATCACTGCTGCCACCTTTGCAATAGGTACTTCTACTACTTTACATGTTCGGTCTGCTAGTCCCTCATGGGTTCTGGATTCTGGGGCTAATGATCATATGACGTGTGAGTTTTCCTTTCTTTCTTCGCCAATCTCTGCTAATATTGCCCAATCTGTGTCTTGCTAATGGTTCGTTATCCTTCGTTCGTCATAAGGGTGCAGTGCCTTTATCCCCTACCATTACTTTATCATTTGTTTTATATGTTCCAAATTTTGCATATAATCTCTTATTCGTTAGTCGTCTTACCAAACAATTTAATTGTGTAGTCATCTTCTTACCCTTTTCTTGCCTTTTACAGGACCTGAGTTCGAAAAGAATTTTTGACAAGGGCTATGAGCGTGATGGGCTGTATTACTTTGGGGATCCACCTGACGAGCCTTCTTCTTCTTTCTTAGCTAGTTTTCAGGCCTCTAATTTGCCTGTTTCCATGTCATGTGTTTTTAATATTCAGACTTTAGAATTATGGCACACTCATATAGGTTATGTTAATTTTTAGTATTTATGTCAACTTTTTCCTTCATTTAATAAAACTTGCAAAGATTCAAAGTTTCATTGTGTGGTTTGCGAATTGTCTAAGCATACCCGTACTAGCTATATCCCTCATATGACTTGTGCTCCTAGTATTTTTAATCTTATACATTCTGATGTCTGGGGCCTTTTCCCCTGCTTTTTCTGGTCATAGATATTATGTGACTTTTATTAATGATCACACTAAGTGCACTTGGGTTTATCTAATTCGTCGTAAGTTTGACGTCTTTCCCATTTTGGTCCAATTTTTACAGATGGTTAAAACTCAGTTTCATACAATTGTTAGGATTATCCGTTCTGATAATGGTGGGAAATATATTTCTAATGCATTTCGTTCCCATCTTAATCAAACCGGTATTCTTCAACAACTTACTTGTCCTTGGACCCTTGAATAAAATGGTATTGCTGAACGCAAAAACCGTCATATTATGTCTATTGTCTGGTGTCTTCTTCGAGATATGGGTGTTCCCAAGCCTTATTGGTATATGGTTGTCCTTACTGCTGTTTACGTAATTAATAGGACCCCTAGTCGTGTGTTGCATGGACTCACTCCGTTTCATACCCTTATGTCCACCACCACTTTGTTTCCACTCTTAGTTCGTGTCTTTGGATGTGCCTGTTTGGTTTAAAATCAGAGTCCTACTCACACAAAGTTAGATGACAAATCTATTTGTTATATATCTTCTTAGGGTACTCTTCCATGTCCAAAGGGTATAGGTGTTATGACCCTGTGTCTCGTCACTTTCACCACACTTTGGATGTTACGTTTTGTGACGATCTTCTTTTTTTTGGTACTAAGTACTTGTGAGAATATATTGTGCATATATGGCATTGTGTATATTAGGAATTAGGCATAAATTAGGCATATAGGCCTATTTCCTTTTTCAATCTTTCCTTGTTCAGCCATAGCTTAGAGCGATATAAACTAGTGACTACTTTGTAACACAACACAATTGAATATACAAGTTTATTCAGAATCTTACATGGTATCAGAGCAACACGATCGATGATCTCGTGGTGGCTAGGGTTTCGCACAATTTGGTCTCTCCGTCTAGTTCTTCAGTTGGCTTGAAGTCCTCGACTGGTTTAACGTTGTTCGACAACCCATCTGGTTCTCCATCAGCTTCTACTCTCTGATTTCGCCTTTGAAACTGACAGTCAAAGTCGAGTTGGAGCTTTGGTTTGGAATCACGTTTTCTATCTCTCGCTTGCCGTCGCCGACAGACTCTAGTTCAAAATCACGTTTTCTCGCCAAAATCGCACCATCATCTGCGACTCTCTGATCTGGGCCTCATCATCCTTGACCTTTAGTTGGATCGTCAGGTTGTGGAGTTCATCTCTCACCTTCGATCACCTTCAGTCTCTTTCTGGTTTCATCACTCAGCTTCGATCTCCTTCGGTCTCTCTCTGGTTCTTGATTTGTTCAGTGGTTCTCAGCATTATTCTCAAAATCTACTTGGGTCTTATACTTAATACCTTATTTTCAGGTTTATTACACTACAACCCCCAGGTTTCTCGTTATTACCCTTTGCCACCTAGTTGTCCATTTTGGGTTTATTACACTTCAACCTCTCAAACTTTTGGTTATTACGATGTCTCTAGCTTTTGATGAGTGTGCCTTCTGCCATCAAAGGGGTCATTGGAAGTATCATTGTCCTAAGAAGGGATGTTTGTCTACTTTGCCTGTGTCTGCCTCGTCTTCTCAGTAATTCCGATCAAGTTTTGCTCTCCTCCTCCTCTGAGTATCGTTCGGCCTCCTGCTGATTCTACTGCATCTGCTCCGGCTCCTGATCCTGGCTTGGCTTCCTTGAATGCTCACATTAGTAAGCTTCAGTAAACATTGTCTACCTCCCAGCCATTCCTATCTACCTCCATTGTTTCCTCTCTTCATTCAGGTTTGCTTAGGTCTTTTTCAGGTATTTCTTCGTCTGTCTGGATTTTTGACTCTAGTGCCTCTCATCATATGACTCCCCATCTCTCCTTACTTCAAAATTGTACTTCCCCTCCCTTTCCTATTACTGTTAATGCTGTTAATGGGTCTGGTATGTCTGTTATATCTGTTGGATCTGTCTTACCGTCTGCTATGTCTGCTGTCTCTGTTCCATCTGTCCTATATGTTCCTCAGTTATCTGTTAGTTTATTATCTATTAGTCAACTTGATGCCTCTGGTTTTGATGTTATCTTTTCTTCTTCTATCTGTTCTGTGCAGGATGTCCAAGCAGCAGATCGGGACTGGCCGTAGAGTTGGAGACCTCTATGTAGTGGAGAGTTTGCATCTGCCTATGATCTCTGACTGCTTTTTCTTCTTTTCAGTTAGATTCTCTGTCAAGTCCTTTCTATTTGTGGCATTCCAGATTAGGGCACTTGTCTGCTGACCGCTTACGGCCTTTAGCTCAGTTAGGTATATTGGGTAAAGTTTCTCCTAGTCAACTTAGCGAGTGTCGGAGGTGTAAACTTGCCAAAATGACAGCCTTACCTTTCCGTAACAGTATTTCTATATCTGCAACACCGTTTTCTTTGGTTCATACTAATGTCTGGGGCCTTTCTCCTGTTCTCACCAAGGGAGGTTCTGCATACTATGTGTCCTTTGTTGATGATTGCACTTGTTACACTTGGGTTTATCTTACGACCCATAAGTCCGATTTCTATCAGATATACCGTACCTTTCAGTCTATGATTACTGCTCAGTTTGGGTCTACAATTAAAGTGTTACGGTCTGACTTGGGTGGGGAATATTTTAAAAATGAGTTCTATGAGTATTTGGCCAATTTGGGTACCATTCACCAAACTTCCTGTACAGATATGCTTGTCCAAAATGGTCGAGCCGAGCGTAAACACCGTCATCTCCTTGAGACAGCTAGGTCTTTTCTTCTCTCTGCCTCAGTTCTGCCTCCATTCTGGGGAGAGGCAGTTCTTACTGCTGCTTTTCTTCTCAACCGCATACCTACTCCCTTCTTCGTGTGTTAGGGTCTGCCTGTTTTGTCCTTCTTCCCCGTAAAGATAGGACCAAACTTAGTGCCCGGTCTGTCCTTTGTGTCTTTTTGGGTTACAGTCTTACTCAGAAAGGCTACCGCTGTTACGATGCTGTCTCTCGTCGCCTTTATGTCTCCCGTCATGTTGCCTTTCTCGAACGTCTGCCTTACTTTTAGTTTCCCCCTCTCACTGCTCCAGTTTCCAAAGAGGATTTGGTTCACATTGACCCCTTTCCTTCTGAGGTCCCATCTGATGAGTACATCTCCATTGTTCCTCTTGAGCCCATTCCTACTTCTCTGTCTGCGTCACCTATGGCTCCTTCTCCTTCTTCTTCCCTTCCGTTGTTGGTCTATTCTTGTTGCCAGGCTCCTCCACCACTAGTTGTCTCTACTCCGGTTGCTGCTCCTTCTGCTTCTAATGACTCTGATCCTGCTGCACATCGATATCCTACTCGTGAGCTTCGTCCTCCAAACAGGTTGGGTTGATCTAATACATGTTTTTCTGCTTCTTATCGTACCTTTTTGTCTGTTATTCATTCTTTTTCAAAACCACAGTCTTATACGGAGGCCTGTCAGGATCCTAATTGGGTTCAAGCTACGGAGGATGAGTTGTTTGCCTTACAGAAGACTAACACTTAGGAGTTGGTTCCTTTGCCTGCTGGCAAGAATCTGATTGGTTGCAAACAGAGTTTTAAAAGGCTTTCTTGAGGCTTGCCTCGATGCTCGCCTCGCCTTGAGGCTAAGGTAAAACGCATCAAGCCTTTGATTTTTAGGCATTACTCCCCAAAGTCTTGCACATCATAGTTTGAGACATGCGCCTTAAGTGCGCTTTTTATGCCTTTTGCGCATAAGCATGTGAGGTGTATGCACATGCAGAAGTTGCCTTGGGCATTTGTTAAACTTAGTCTATTAGATTGTTTAAACATAAAAAATTAAAAAGAATCCATTTTTACAACCATATTCTACAGGAAAAAATTAAGTAAATGATCAATCAAGAAAAACACAGTTAATGGTCAAGTGAGAAGTTCAATCATTGAAGTTAAGAATATCGATTTCTCTTTCAGTGAAGGAAAACTTCCTTCTATGCAGTAAAATGTTCAATGCATTAAAGTGAAAAATATTTACACATTTATATTTAATTTTGTTTTTATTTTTTTAACTATTTAAAAATATTTAATTTATTCAGTAAATATTAAAATTTGAAATTTGAAATTCTTACGCCTCAACGCCATGAGGCTTACGCCTCGCTTCATGAGAGGTAAAATGCCTTAAGGTACACATTCGCCTTTAAAAACTTTAGTTGCAAATGGGTCTATAAAATCAAGACTCATTCTGATGGTTCTCTCGAGCGCTACAAAGCTCGCTTGGTTGCCAAGGGTTTCTCACAGGAGCAAAGTATTGATTATGATGAGACATTTGCCCCTATTGCCAAGATGACTACTGTCCGTACCTTGATTTCTGTTGCTACTGTTCGATATTGACCTCTCTATCAGATGGACGTTAAGAATGCTTTTCTTAACGATCATCTCACTGAGGTCTACATGCGTCCTCTCCCTAGTCTTCCCCACTCCTCTGGGCAGGTTTGTCATCTTCGGTGTGCACTATATGGTATGAAGCAGTCTCCTCGTGTTTGATATGATCGCTTTCAGACTGTCGTTACCGAGCTTGGGCTTCTGCTTCCGATTCTGCTTTGTTTCTGATATATACCTCGGCTGGTTTTGTTGCTCTCCTACTCTGTGGATGATATGATCATCACTGGCTCTGACTCTTCTGCTATCTCTGAGGTCAAGCAACATCTCTTCCGCACCTTCGAAATGAAAGATTTGAATCCATTGCGGTATTTTCTTGGTATTGAGGTTGCCTCTTCTCCAAAGGGCTATTTTCTGTCTCAGGCCAAATATGCTAATGAGGTTATTCACCGCGCCGGTCTTACTGATACTAAGGTTTCTGATACACCCATTGAGCTTAATGTGAAGCTCAACTCCACTAATGGTGTCCCTTTGGATGATCCCACGGTCTGTCGCGAGCTGGTGGGTTGTTTAGTTTATTTGACTGTCACTCGCCCTGATCTTGCTTATGATGTTCATGTGGTTAGTCAATTCGTTTCTGCTCCTCACTCTACTCATTGGGCTGCTTTGGTTCGCATTCTTCTCTATCTTCGGGGTACCATCTTTCAGGGCTTGCTGTTTTCCTCTACTTACTCTTTAGACTTGGTGGCCTACGCTGATTCTGATTGGGCTGGTGATTTTAATGATCGCAAGTCCACCTCTGGTTTCTATCTGTTTCTTGGCAATTCCTTGATCTCTTGGAAAAGCAAGAAACAAACTGTTGTTGCTCGCTTTACTGTCGAAGCTGAGCACCGTGCTATGGCTCATGCTACTGCTGAGCTTGTTTGGCTTCGTTGCCTTCTCTTTAATTTGGGTGTCCCTCAGTCTTCTCTGACCTCTCTCTATTGTGACAACCGCAGTGTTATTCAGATTGCCCAAAATACTGTCTTCCATGAACGGACGAAACACAGTGAGATTGATTGTCACTTTGTCCGCCAGCATCTGCAGTTTGGCTCTATCTCGCTTCCTTTCGTCTCATCGGCTTTGCAACTTGCGGACTTCTTCACTAAGACTCACACTACCACTCGGTTTCAGTTTCTTCTTAACAAACTCTCAGTGTTTTCTGCTCAAACACCTTGAGTTTGAGCAGGGGTGTGAGAATATATTGTGTATATATGGCATTGTGTGTATTAAGAATTAGGCGTAAATTAGGCATATTTCCTTTTTCAATCTTTCCTTGTTCAACCATAGCTTAGGGCTATATAAACTAGTGACTACTTTGTAACACAACATAATTGAATATACAAGTTTATTCAAAATCTTACAGTACTAACCCTTCTTTGCAGGCTTCTCCTATTACTTCCACTGTTTGCCCGGTGACCATTTCGGACGAGGTTAAGAATAACGTTGTTCCCCTTCCTCCCCAACCTTCGACTCCTCCCCCTTTGCAAGTATACACTCGTAGCCCACGCACTCTGCCCCCCTATCGCCTCTCTGATCTCTGAGTTAAGTAACTCTTCTTCTTTAGCTACTCCTCCACCTTCGCGTCATAACCCACATCGGGATCAACATCCTCCAAATCGTTTAAGTTATTTGAGTAGTACTAATCATCCTATTTCCCAGTATCTTTCCTATGACAGGGTTTCCCCTTCTTATCGTTCTTTTCTTGGTAAGCTTGAGTCAGAATCCATTCCTTGTTCTGTCTCTGAGGCCTTTCAAAATCCCAAATAATTGGCGGCTATGCAGACTGAGATGGCGGCCTTAGAACAGAATTGGTTCCAAATAGGTGTTCACCATAAAGCCCGCTTGGTGGCCAAAGGTTTCACACAGATTCCTAGCAAGGATTTTGGCGCCACTTTTGCCTCTGTCGCCAAGCTTACTTTTGTACATCTCGTTATCTTCCTTGCAGCATCTCATTCTTGGCCTCTTCATCAGCTTAATGTCAAGAATGCATTTCTCCATGGAGATCTTCTTGAGACGATTTACATGGCTCCTCCACCCGATTTTCGGGCCCAGCATCTCAAAGCCTGGTGAGTTGCTAGATGACCGAGGCATGTAGCAGCATCTTGTTGGACGCCTCATTTATTTAACCAACACTAACTCTAGACCTGACTTGACTTGACATTTGCAGTTAGTGTTGTGAGTCAGTTCATGCATGCACCTCGTAAAGAGCACCTTGACGCAGTTTATTGTATTTTGAGGTATTTGAAGACTTCTACTGGCTTGGGATTATTCTTTACTGCTGGTCTCCAATCTGGGCTCTCCTGTTTCACCGATGCAAACTATGAAGGATATAGGATTGATCAGTGTTTCACTTCTGATTTCTGTACTTTCTATAGTGATCATCTTATCTCATGGAAATGTAAAAAACAGGCGGTGGTTTCTAGGTCTTTTGCAAAGGCTGAGTATCGAGCTATGGCACATGGGACATGTGAGATTCTTGGATTCGCTCTATTCTGGCATGGTTGGGTTTTAAGGAGACTATTCCTTCCTCTTTATTTTGTGAGAACAAATCTGCCATGATGTTATCATATGATTCTATGCTTCATGAGCGTACCAAGCATATCGAGATTGACATACATTTCATTCGAGAAAAGGTTTGGACTGGCATTGTGCATTCATCCTTTGTCTCTCTTCTCAACAGTTGGCAGATATGTTCACAAAATCTATGGGACCAACTTTGCTTCAGTCTTCCATTGACAAGCTGCGTCTGTTGAATATCTTCATGCCAGCTTGAGAAGGAGTGTTGAATATAGAAATCAAAATATTATGTTTGAATATGGAAATTAGAATAGGAATTATTTTGATTATAGGAATCTTACCTTGTATATATTGTTTCCTAAATTGTATCATGAATATATTATATATACATGGCCTCTACCTCATTAATTTGTAAGCCAAATAATTCTTTCCATTCTTTTATACGCACACACATACACACATTCTCAGAATTTTCAAACATTCCTTGCACTTGGCCTCAGCCTAAGTCGAGTGCAATTTCTCACACCTTACCTCAGCACAGGTTGAGTGACATTCCGGCCATTTCCGGTTACCACCTGAAGGAATCAATAATCCCATTTAATAGGTTGAATTCCGGATTTCACAGTTAGCACCCGGAGGATCTGGAATCCTATCAATAGGTTCAATATTCCACAACTTGCCCCGTAAGTACAACACAACAACATTCTTCCCCAACGAAGTGCCAACATAACCATTACCCAAGTTACTTTAATTTGAGTTCAAACTTTATAGCATTCCTCCCAAAAAGAGTAACAATAGAATCACTTTTTAATTCCTAATCATGATTCCTCAATTCCTCCCTTCCCTTTTCCCTTACTCAAGGTCTTACCCTTCATTTCTAAATTTGTAGACACATTCTCAAATGTGTATAACACTAACAAATTCATCAATTTAAACAACACGTGCATCATGTATGATTAGTTCATTTTCCCTTCTACACTACAACATTATACATTCTAAAATTCCAAGTTATAAGCTGGCATCAATGTTCTCCACTCCAAATGAATATCTAGCACCTTAACGTACTCAATTTCGATAATTGTATTCAACTTTCCAACCTGCTCATTTATGATTCGAAACCCCCAATTTCCCATGTTATTTTCATTCCTCAAATGAGTTCAACTGTACCAGTTTCACCACTCAATATCACCAATTACAAACCCACATGATAGAAAATTAATTCAACAAATTCCTCAAAATGAGTAGATTAATATTCCTCAATAATTGAGTTCCAACAACACTCCATATATATATATTCGAAACATCAAGGGTTATAACAAAATCCTAACATGCTTAAATTTGGGGGTTTAACTCCAACATGTTCCATAACAATTAAAACTATCACATGCTCAGCTACATTATCAATCACAATATTAAACTATAAAATTGAGAATACATGCAAAGGATTTACTAAAACCCCTAACATGATGGATCACAAAATATAGCAAATTATCTAAGAAAAACATACTAGCATGTAAAAGAAGAGAATAAAGTTCCTACCACAACCAAAGAGAGAAAAGGGAGAAAACCCTAGGTATAATGAAACTTGGCGAAACGAAAATCCAGAACAGTAGTAACGTAGTCCTCAACAAGATCTACAACTTTAACTCTCCAGTGGAAGGCTGATTCTAACTCAAGGTAGATGAAACCCAAGCTCGAAGTTCTTCAACAATGGTGGAAGTAGAGAGAAAAGAGAGGTGTAGAGAAAGAGAGAGTAAAGTTGAAATGATTTATTCTGAGTGAAAAATGTGCCTATGAACAAAAAGTGGGTCAAAATGAATGGAGCGGTTGACATCACCTCGCACTAAGTCAAATCCATTGCACCGCTCGAGTGGTCCCATAATCTCCCAGATTCTGCATCTCTGTAGAAGAAGAAGAGCTGCAAGGTCTGCTAGACTCCTCGAATGGTCATTTCACCTCTCGAGCGGTGAACCCTAGTTTGCAGCTCCTGAGCCTCTGAAACCACATCTTGCAATCTAAACGACCACTCGAGTGAACACTTCACCGCTCAAATGGTGAACACAACCTTATGTCCTCCAAACAAGGTCAAACTCAAGCACGAGACTCCAAAAACTATCACCAATCACAGAAACAAAAATGCAACACCATAATGTAATAAACGAGGTTCAATCACATTCTTACAACCTCGGAAACAAAAAAGCAAACAAACAACCGACTCCGTAAGTTGTGCCAATCCATGGATCCAATTACAAATAGTCCAGACCCAGAGAAATGTCATTAAGAGTTGGGTTTGGAAACTTGGAACATTACAATAAGAAATTGTTAAGGCTAGATAGAGTGCTCATCACCAAATGAGCTAACCATCTTTATGGAGGCTAATACGTCCATGAGCAGAGATATTCTATCATGCTTCCTCAAAATTATTTAACAAGAGTTCCTTGGGGAAATATTTACTCAAACAAAACCCTGAAGTAATGTATGCCAACAAATATAGGTTACGATGGCATGCATACCTCTTCAACAATCCTGTAAACTTCAACAACTGAACTTCCATGTCGCTGCTGAGGTGATACCGGTTCCCAACGCTGTAAAATACAACATGCACTAAGCCGCATTAGGAACAAAAGCAAACTAAATATATGAACAGAGAAAGAAATCAGCTAAACAGCAAACCTGGAAACTAAAATATGTGCATTTAAAGAAGAAATAAGCAAGTTTAAGCAATGGTGGAAGAAGGGGCAGCAAAAATACACAAGCATGATAATGGGAAACAACAAAACAGCAACCAGTGTTCATTTGTTTGGGTCTGGTTCTTGAATACTAGATAATTACCGACTAGAATAGCATTCTTGCAATCATCATTGAAGGAGGCGATGGGGAGACAGAAACCCTCAAATTGGCATACTGGATAATTGTACAATTCTTAGCAACAGTAGTAACTACAGAATGACATTTTTTACTTCAGCATTAGATCAAAATTTTCCAAGAAATGGCAGTACCTAAGAAAGAAACAGAAGCCAGTACATGAACACCAATCACCGACATTTTTGGCCTAATATCTGAATATGAACAACGCAAGAATGAAGAAGAAGATGGTGAGAGAAATGCACTAAATATGATGCCACGAAGTTAAAGAATACTGTGGCATAATGGGTGAAATGTGGAGCAACAACAAACTGACAAAACATGCAACTAGCACGAGCGATATCAAGCTGAAGGAGAGTGAGAAGGTGCTTGCCATTACTACCTCAAAGCTTCACATGAAGCATTATAGGAGTAAGAGAAGTATCAGACTATGAGTGTCTGCTCAACAAGAACTGGAGATCAAATTGGCAACATATTTCTGTTCAAAAAGAAAATAATTGTGGACTGTTGGCAACCTCAGGAAGTTAAAATCTAAGTCTTTCTATATCTGTGATGAATACTTGGCATACTAAATGTGAGACAATAATACTTGAGACCCCCAGTGGGGGTGACCCCCACCACCCCCACTGTTTTTTGATTGGTTCAAATTTTTATTTTTATTTTTATTTTTTTTTAAGTCTTGCTCTCACAGGGGGCCATGTGGAGCTGGGGGTGCTGGGGTTCACCCCCCACTGGGGGTCCCCAGCATGGTTGAATGTGAGGAGCAATTATTTTAACAAACATGACCTGTCTCATTTTCTTCACATCAAAAAGGGTGAATTGCAATGATCTCCCTTGAGGTATAGGAATCAAAAAAAAAAAAAAAAAAAACCCTAAGGTTTTGAAAACCTACAATTACCTCCCTTGTCGTGATACAGAACCAACACACCAAGGTAAAATGATAATAATAGATATTATAAAAAAAAAATTAATAGAAAAAGTATTGTATTTGATAGGATTAGCTATGTACCACAAACATTGTACATGTTTAAGACTTTATAATAATTACATGACAAGTGACAATCAAGTCAAATAACCAATCTGGTTGTAGCACTATAAGAAAACACTCCATATAAAACCTAACCTAGTCCACTGTTTCCCAAACAAGTCTACTTTCTCTCTCTACTCATCTCTAACTCTTTGCTATTCTCTCTCTATTCCAATTAGGGGTGTAACTTGGGCAGGCTTAAGCCAAGCAACCCGGGCCCAACCGGAAATTTTTTAGGGCTTGGGAAACATATATTTGAATTAGGTGAGGGCTTAGACAGAAATTCAGAAGACCGAATTAAATTTGGACAGCTTTGTTAGAGACACCAAATTACGCGAAGCCTAAATTGTATATATAAATATATATATATATATATAATAATTAAATATCCATGTAAATTATTAGCTGTTAGATGATATTAAAATAATTTAAATCGTTAAATCATATTCACTATATACTGTGTTACATGGACTCGCCGGTTTTAGCTGGAGTACCCGTGTCAACACGACATGACACAGGTACAAGTGCGGCATTTGAGTCAGACACAGCACCTTTGTGATGGACGTGGCTGATCACAGATGACAAAGACAAAGACAAAGATAAAGACAGACGAGTCTGCTATGGGGAACCGACGAAGACGAAGAACGAGGAGGATCAGAGACAAACCTATATGTGGCATTGATTTGAAGCCGCATATGATGAACTTCACGATTTCTACGCTTGTAACGTTGGGTGGCTTAGGGTTTTTCAATTCAGTTCAGATTTGAACTCATTTCAGTTTTATTTTGGTAATAGGCTAGGGTTTCATGAAGATGTATATATGTTTAAGCCCAAATGCCCAACCCAAAAGATGATCCAATATAAAATAAAAACGTTCAGCCCTCATATTAAAAAAATAATAAAAATAATTAATTAATTAATTAAAACCTAGGCCCTATTAAATAACAAACTTGCTTAAGCCTATTAATATTCAGTCCAATAATATTGCTTTTACTAATATTACATTACTTCTTTTTAGGCCTTTCCTCTTTAAATTGTTTTGCTATTGCTATTGCTATTGCTATTGCTAATTAAATCAAATGTGTAAATATCACCTTTAAATTCATCATATATTTTTGAAAATATATACAAACAATCGTATCCCGTACCCGTATCCAACTTTTTCTCCATGTGCCCATATCCAAAAAATAAAAAAAAAATACAAATGGAGAATCCAAGGCCTTTCCTCTTTATTGCTATCACTATTGTTAATTAGATCTAATGTGTAATTAATTACCTTTAAAATCATCATAAATATGTAAATAAATGTATCCCCGTACCCGTATCCAACTTTTTATCCGTGCCCATATTCTAAAATAAAAAAATAAAAAAATAAAAAAATGGAGAATTCAACTCTTGGACACGTATCCATGTCCGACACTTTAGCCAAGTCCATGTAACATAAACTATATGTATTATATACACAACACAACACAAAATCTTACCTCAATTTTTTTTCACTCATAAATTGCAAAGACCACTGCGGCACATTGGGTCTTCAATCCTTACCCTTCTTCTCTCCATCTCTCTCACATTAGATAAATTAATTGTTTTGATGTTATTAAAGATTCTACCAAAAAAATAATAATACTCTAATTTTAACAAATCAATCAGCCTAGCTTTCACACGCGCACGCCCACACACACAACCAAAAAAAAGTGCAATTCAGGCACTTCACGCAACTCGGACCTAACTCGGGTCGGGCTTGGGCAAACAACCTCGGGTGGCAAGTCGGGATTGGAAAGGCCTAACCAACTCTCAGTACAACTCGAGCTGGGCTTGGCCAACCTCTTAAATCACCCGAGTTGCACTTACCACCATTAACGCTACCCACTCCACCACCACCATCTTACCACAACCACCAACACCCACTACCACTTCCAACCAAAACCACACCCACACCCACACCCACACCCACGGATATATAATTAACATCTCCAGCTAAAGCTTCATCCATGACCACTACGAAACCCCTACTACAACCTCCATGTCGAATCCTTTCACTAACCACATTCAACACAACCATCCCCATATTCTCTCTAAAATCTCTCACTAAAAAACTCTCCACATTAAATGTGAGAACCAAAATATAAAAATTAAATGAATAATTAAAAAATAATAATTTTACAAACCTCAAATATTTTGCTTATAAATATTAAAGTGCAAATTAAATATTATTGGAGTGTGTTTTAATTCAGTTTAAGCTTTAAATAAATTTATGGTGCAGGTCTATAATGACAATATAAAGTTTTAATAATATATGTAAAAAAAAAAAAATATGTACTAAATATAATTTATCAAATAATGTTATTTTATTTTGACTAATAAGGCAAAGTATTATAAAACAAATAAAATAGTTAGTAGGTCATTTTGAAAATTTATTATAGGAGGATAAAACCCTAATGGTGAGATATCGTTTCTTTTCTAAACTACCTTAGCAGCATCCGTGAGATAGAGAGAAAAGAGAGAGGCGGGTGTCATTTGTGAAGGAAATTAAAGAAGGAATAGGAGCTGTTGTACAGGTAAATATTTTTATATATAAACATGTATGTTGTTTTCTTTGAATAAGACCATGGTAATCATTGAGTTGCTTAAGTCATTGTTTTGTGTGGAGGGTGTCATTTGTGAAGGAAATTAAAGAAGGAATAGGAGCTGTTGCATAGGTAAATATTTTTATATATAAACATGTTCGTTGTTTTCTTTAAATAAGACCATGGTAATCATTGACTTGCTGAAGTCATTGTTTTGTGTAGATGATCGACGGTGGTGTGAAGCTAGGGGTTGGTGATGGGAAGTTTTTGGTTACACTAGTGGATGGAAATTCTTGATCCTAAAATCACAAACTTTAAAAATCAAGAAACTATATCAAACGAATGAATTTTAAACTAAAATTTTTACTGTAACTTTATTACATATTGAATTTCATATTAGAATTTTTTCATAATTTTTGGGAGTCAAAATCCATATAAACTGATGGGTTCAAATCTGTCCAGAAAACTAGTGTATAACAACAACTTCGGAAGTGTCATTCTCTTTGGGTATAAATCTGAAAATTATCAAATTAGTGTCATTAGAACTGATTATGAGTCTAGTTTCTTACATTTTTTGCCTTGCATTGCTTGCTCATGTATATTAATGTATATTAAGAGAACCATCACTTTGTTTAAAGTGCTGCAAAAAGCGAACTATTTAGACATAATTAATTGTAAATAATTATTTTGATAAGTAAATCGAGTGAAACCACTTGGGTTTGAAACTTAAAATATACTAGTTAATATCTGGAGGATTTTGGAATTTTTTCGAACGGCGTAGAGTGGGTTTTTAATTTTCAAAGTTAGCGAATATATTAGGAAAACTTGTTTAAAATTCTGTTTTATCTTAAAGTTACTTTTAATTAAGTTTCGATCTAAACCCATTTCTTGGGTAATTTTAGACCTTGAAGAACATAAACTTAGGTAATTTTTAAGAGTAAATGTGAGTTGGATTGAGCCGTGTTAGTGCACTTTACTTTGCGGTTACTTAGTTTATTATTCCTTACAGTATTTTTGAATTAGTAGTGACCTATAGTTTTCATACTTGGTTCAGGACACTAGTTGGACTTTCATACTCTATTTGAGGATTACATTATTTCGTTTTTAGGTGAATAGTTGCATGTTACATATTTTTATAAATATTCCCCCCAACCTGAACAGTTGAAAAATTAAATTGTTATTTTAGGACTAAACTGTTTTGATAAAATTATTATATTATCAATAAAAATAAAATATTTCTGAAACATGCGTAAACTTGGCATATTGTAAACTATTTGTTATGGTCTCTTGTTTGTAATGGTGAACTACCATATTTTGCAAAACTGAATTGTATTAATTATTGGGACCATCTATATATAAAAAGTCCAAGTAATTTATTTCTTTGTGTGTGGGGACTCTGGCCACCAGGGAATAGATCCGGGTTGGGCTGTGATGAATCTAGTGCTCAACAATTGTAAGGAAAAGACCTGGGCTAGACTAGGTGACCTTCAATTAGATCGTCTTAGAAAAAACGCCCAGGTTGCCACCCTGAGGATGACTCTTGGTTCGATATTGGATCCAATAGGCTTATTGCCTTGAGAACTTTGTGACATGTTACTTGTTAATCATGGTACCCAAATTATTGATGATCATGTTGTAATCTGTTTTAAGTGGAAAATGTCATTTGTTATGTTCTTGAGAGACATGAGTATTTTTAACTGTTAAATTGTGGAACCTTCTTTTTTAAACATGTTGTCTTTATCAAAACTATATGTCAATCTAGTTTCTGTGATATATATCTTATTTTGGAATTGAAACCTATTTTTAAAATTGTATTTACTATCCATACTTCTACTCACTAAGTTATCAACTGACTTAGTTGTTTATCATTTCCAAGTGACAGAAGGACTTAGAGGGGGACTCATGGCGTAGCGGAGACTGAATTGCATGGACCTCTAGGACATCCATTTTTTTTTTTTTTTTTTTTTTTTTAATGTTTGTTTTTCAAGTTGTTATGTCAATTTCGTGCATACTTTTTGATTGAGATTCATTTAGGATTATTTTGTTATGTGGATTGTTTGTGTCCCATTTGTTTGGATGGTATTGATTAGGGTTGGTTTTGCCTGTTTATACTTCTAACATGTCACTGGATTGAGTTTTGATTTATTTATATCTAGACTATTATTACATTTATTCTATGTGATTATGGATTCATGTTTAGACTTACGTATGCCTTAGGCTAAGGCCCTGTGGGTCACGGCCGGTCATGCTTGGGTTTGGGGTGTGACATTAAAACCATAGGAGTCCCTTTTTGTTTCTCTCTTTGTATCTATATGGTATATACACAATCATATCACCCCTCATCTTTGCCTTTACCAATCATTATTGACCACCGCCACCCATCTACAACCTAAACAGCCCAGCCATTGTTGTCATCTTCAACCACAATCACCAACCAAAACCTCCAATCATTGTAAACACCAACATCAACAAGAAATCCCAGATACACTGGCCATTTCAATCAAAAAAACTATGATTTGTTTAGCAATATGGGATACAAACTCTAAAAAAAACTGCAGTGGGCCTTTTTCCAAATATATATACCGTACATCAATGGTTATTGATGTCGGTATCAAAGGTGAAACAGAGGTGGATTTAAGAAGGTGGTAAATAGTGAAAAAAAATGAGTTTAACAAGACAATGACGGTTATGGTACAGCTAAGATATGGGGGTGGCTCTAGTGATGGCGCTGTGGTAATCGTGGAATTTGTTGAAGGAAAGGTCAAGGTGGAAATATTTGGCAATGATGGTGGAGATTGTTGCAGCTTTTGAATGAAGTTTGTGATCGCAGCAGCACCCATCTATCATAATCATAATGGTGATTATACTAGATGCAAATTTATTCCATGCAACTTTCAGTGCAAGGAAAAAATTATCTTTCATTAAGAGGGCTACCACCTTCCTTTTCTCTCTCTTCCTCCCTTTCCCTCTCTTCATTTCTCTCACTACACACTAGCTTTCGTTCTCCTCAATCACTCATTTTGTGGGACTAGTCTAGGGCAATACCCAAAGCTAGTCGAGGTGTGAGAACTGAGAAGCAGCAGACCCAGCGGCTATAGTACTTGTCATCATTGCATGGTTGCATATGATAATAGCGAGCCAGTTAAGCAAAAACTTAAACACGCCGTGGGCAAATTTGACTGAGTGGTGTGGAGTTGCCTCTGGAAAATCTTGAATGTTGTGAGCACAAAAGTTGGTTTTATTTGTTTTCCCGCGCTTACATTTGTTGCTAGGTTGTTGCAATTCACCCTGCTGACAACAAATTTAAGTGACCTAACTAAATTCTCAAACCAGGCAGAAGATACCTTTTTGAGACCATAAATATCCCAAGGACGCCAGCAAACATGCTAATAAGCATGAGAAAGGCAGTTGGTGGAAGAACATAAATCTCTTCAGTAAGATGACCATGAATATATATGTTCTTCATGTGAAGCTGATAAAATTTGCTTTAACGACAAACACATGACACAACAATAAGCTACCCCCTGAATGCAGTTTCTTTACTGCATAATGAACATAAACTTCTACAGTTAAATCTAATTATGTAATTGATAGATCAAAAGTGCTGACAAAAAAATGAGTAAGTACTTATGTTTGAGAGGAAGAATACACTCTTGGAATATTTTCAGATTCAGAAGTCAAAAGTGCTGACAAAAAAATAAGTACTTATGTTTGAGAGGAAGAATACACTCTTAGAATATTTTCAGATTCAGAAGTCAAAATAATTTGATATACACTAGCCAACAGAGTAGTATCACTGAGAACCATGGTTCCTTCTTTCGACATGAAACAATATATTTCACTATCCTCTGCAGCTTCTTCACCAAGCAAGAAGCATAAACATTCATGTTCTACTAACACAATTATATAAAATACCCTGAAATATTGAAATTCATCACAACTAATCCAATTCTTCAAATCAAAATGACAAAATCATTTCCAAAGTCAATACACTTTCTGTAACTATACAAGCCCCTTCCCCCCAACCACTAACTACACACAGAGGGATAGACATACAGAGAGAAATACACAACAGAGTACATAACAAAGGACATACTTATTCATGAATACAACTATACGAACTAAAACCGTGCCAAACCCATTTCAAAAATTATTGTGGAAATGCCAGAAGCTTCTAAAATAAGTAAAACTAATAACATAAATGATTACCTCCTGTAGAATAGCCCGCTCAACCCAACTTAAAATTCTTCCAAGTTGTGAATTGATCCAGCGCAACACCAGTGTTCCAGAAATAGTTTCAATCTGAAACAGAAAAGGAAAATGTGAAAAGCTTTGTCAGAGGAAATTTATCAACACGAACAAAATTATCACAGCCCATTTATGACAATTCTATCATTCTCTAGATAGTGAGAAAAGTAGAAAGTTGATAAACTGTCCACCTATAACAACAAAAACTCCCTGTTAGTTTACATAAAGATGCATAGATACAATGTCAACAAAAAAAAAAAAAAAAAAAGAACTATCTGGATCTCCGTTCATAAGGGAAAAAAAAAGAAAGTGAAAACTATCAGCAATGGCAAGTTTACCGGGCAAGCATACCGAAATTAGCCACTAAACTACACACAACCAAAAAGGATAGCAGTAATAATTAACATCAGTTGAAACAAAGAGCACAGAAAAGAAAGATTCAATATTCCACTAACTGAAATGCCCTCATATCACAGTCCTATCCAATGGATATATTTTTTAATTAATTTGCATATTGGTATTCTTGATTCATGGGCTCCTGGTTGACTACTTACATTGGATATGTCTAGTGCTTGATTCTTATACTCGAACTAATGTCATATACAATCTGTACAGTTTGTAGCCTTTCATAATTGCAATTTTGTAAAGTTGATGAATATGCTAATTGAAAGGGTACATGATACATGGGCTTACCTAGAACATCTAAGTAATAAGCAAACTTAAGGTACATTTCAGTCAGACATTCACCTTGCTTCACTCAGACACCTTATTCTAGACAACTTACCTTGCTTTGAGCCTTATTAACTATCATTTGAGTATCTAAAATTTCAACTATACAGCTCAGAAGATCAAAGAAAATAGTAAACAGAATTCATTTTAAAACATATGTTACAAACTTTGGATGTGCTTGACATGTACAGCAACAATGGATATGCAGAGCACACACATCCATGTACATGAATAGGTCATCAGAACATAAACCAGTCAGAAGAAGACATAACCATGATCATCCACAACGGAAAATATGGTCCCTTATACAACTGATCCTGAAATGATGTACTTAGAAATGTACAATATTTATTGACCATATATTTCCCTATCTTTTTTGTAGGAAATGGGAAGAAAATAATTCTGCCAAGATATGGCTAAATTCTTTGGAATATCACAGCTGTAAATATTTAGATTTAGTCAATACTACACAATAGGAAAGTTTATGTTGAGAATCAGAATTAGTAGCTAATTAGTCCCTATTTTTTTTTTTTTTTGGATAAATAATTAGTCCCTATTTTTATGCCTTGTATCTCCTATAAATGGACGTGTTGTGTACATTGTTTGATAGATGAGAATAAGAAATATTATTCTTTCTATCTTTCATGGTATCAGAGCTAAGGACTTATTCTCTGACCCTTCTGAGCAAATCCTAGAACCTGCTAGTCGTCCTTCACCATGTCAAAAACCACATCCGAATCCACCGTTATTGCTTCACCGAAAAACATTGAGAAACATGCCCCCAACACTGATTCTCACTCAGTGCAAATCACTAGCATTAAACTAAAAGGTGACAATTTCCTGCATTGGTCTCAGTCAGTCCGGATGTACATTCGGGGCCTAGGAAAGATCGAATACTTGACAGGAGAGAAGAAGGCACCAGCAAAAGAGGACTCGGCATATGCTATCTGGGATGCTGAAAACTCCATGGTCATGACATGGTTAGTGAATTCCATGGAAGAAGACATCAGCTCCAACTATATGTGTTATCCAACAGCCAAAGAACTCTGGGATAATGTCACCCAGATGTATTCGGATTTGGGAAATCAGTCCCAAATATATGAGTTGACAATTAAACTTGGTGAAATTCATCAAGGAGAGGACAGTGTCACCAAGTACTTCAATTCTCTGAAAAGGCTATGGCAAGATTTGGACATGTTCAATGATTATGAGTGGAAATCAACCGAGGACTGCAATCACAATAGAAAGATGGTGGAGGATCACCGTGTCTACAAATTCCTTGCCAGCTTAAACATCGAATTTGATGAAGTCAGAGGGAGAATAATTGGCCGCCAACCTCTGCCTCCTATTGGTGATGTCTTTGCCGAAGTTAGGAGAGGAGAAAGCCCCAGGAATGTTATGCTTGGAAAAAAGGGAGTTGCTGCACCTGTGGAAAACTCAGCCATGCAAGTGCTAACAAGGTTTTTAAACCACAGTAGAATGAAAAATCTCGAGTATGGTGTGATTATCACAATAAACCACGCCATACCCGGGAAAACTACTAGAAGATCCATGGGAAGCTTGCAAATTGGAAGAGCAGCAAATCAAGTGACAGACCAATTCATGCATCCTCCTATGCCAACGAGGTTGAAGCAAGTCTGTTCAATAAGGAGTAAATGGATCATCTTCTTAAACTGCTAAAATCCAATTCGTTATCCAGCACTCCTAGTGGTTCTCTTGCATAGACAAGTAGCAATCCTTAAGCTCTATCTTGTAGTCAAAATTCTGCCCCTTGGATCATTGATTCGGGGCCATCTAATCACATGACTTCTTTCTCTTCTTCATTCAATACTTATTTATCTTGTTCTGAAAGTGAAAGAGTTAGGATTGATGATGGCAGTTTCTCACCCATTGTAGGAAAAGGTCAAATAAAAATTTCAGAAAATATTACTCTTCACTCTGTCCTTCATGTTCCTAAACTGGCCTGCAATTTGTTGTCTGTCAATAAATTATCCAAAAACTCTCACTGTCGTGTTGTTTTCTTTGACTCTCATTGTGAATTTCAGGACCGGCACTTGGGGAGGATGATTGCCAGTGCTAGAATGATCAATGGTCTTTACTACTTTAATGATGATATATCCAACAATAAAACAACTCAAGGCTATTGTAGTAGTTTTAGTTCAATTTCGGCTCGCGAGCAAATAATGCTTTGGCATTTTAGACTAGGATAGCCTAGTTTTCCATATCTTAAAACATTTGTTTCCTAACTTGTTTAAAAATTTGGATTGTCCGTCTTTTCAATGCAAAAGTTGTTATTTTTCTAAAAGCCATCGAACTACTTATCCTACAAAACCCTACCGTGCCTCTAAACCATTCTACTTAATTCACAGTGATGTGTGGGGTCCCTCTAAGGTTACCACCATGACTGGTATAAAGTGGTTTGTAACTTTTATAGATGATCACACTTGACTTTGTTGGGTTTATTTGATGAATGACAAATCTGAAGTAAAAAACGTGTTTCAAGATTTTTACAAAATGGTTGACAATCAATTTCACTAAAAAATAAGTATTTTTCGATCTGATAATGGAAAAAAGTACTTCAATGAATATCCAGGGAATTTTTTAAGGGAAAAAGGTATATTTTTCATCAATGTACATATCGTGACACTCCTCAACAAAATGGTATCGCCGAAAGAAAAAATAGGCATTTACTGGAAGTAGCCCGAGCCATAATGTTCTCTACGCATGTTCCAAAATATCTATGGGAAGATGCCATTTTGACAGCCTCTTATTTAATTAACAAAATGCCTACCCAATGTCACACCCCTAGAATATTTCAAAAAAACATTTCCTGATTGCAGAATTAATTCAGATTTGCCTTTAAAAAATTTGGCTATACTGTTTTGTTCACATACCCAGCCAATTTCAATCCAAACTTGATCCTAGAGTGTTTTCATCGGGTATGCTCCAAACAAAAGAGGCTACAAGTGCTATAATCCTCCAAAAAAAAAAAAAAAAAAAAAAAAAATCGAGTGAGTATGAATGTCTCCTTTCTTGAAACTCAATCCTATTTTGCCAAAAATTCTCTTCAGGGGGAGAAAGAGAGAAAGGAAGAAAATTTTTGGTAGACAACTCCGGATCCCTTACCAAATCCTATTCTATTATCTCTATCCCTTGTTTTTGAAAAGCAAGCACAGAAACAGGGTGTTCAAGATATGGAGAACGAATGATATCCTAGTCCAACTTCCCCAAACATAGAAGGCTCACAAACAGGGGGAGAAACACTACACTTGGAACAAACTGTTCCCGAACCTGAGATTTGGCTTATGCTCAGAAAAATACTCAGAGAAAAGGTAAAGACCAGCCAACCGCTCTACCACAAAGCCAATCAGAATCTCTTGAAAAAGGTCCCTCGAGTAGTTCAGGTAATCCTAATCTGGTTCCTCCTTCATCCGTCTCTACTTCATTTCCATTTCCTTTAGCGGTTTTACCTAATGTTATACCCACATATTGTGATCTTCCTATAGCCATTAGGAAAGGAGTTCGAAAATGTACACAACATTCCATTGCGAAATATTTATCCTATGATAAACTTTCCAATAGTCATAGAGCATTTACTTCAAAAATATCTAATCTGTTTGTTCCTAGAACTATTAAGGAAGCCTTGGATGATCTTAATTGGAAATCAGCAGTTATGGAAAAGATGAATGCTCTGGAAAAGAACGGTACTTGGAAGTTAGTGAATCTGGCTAAGGACAAAAGGGTAGTAGGGTGCAAATGGGTATTTACAATGAAGTGCAAAGTTGATGGTAGCGTGGAAAGATATAAGGCGAAAATCGTGGCAAAACGGTTTACTCAAACCCTCGGGATTGACTACCAACAAACCTTTGCTCCGGTTGCCAAGATGAACTCAAATCAGGTTTTACTGTCACTAGCCGTTAATTACAGCTGGCCTCTACATCAATTAGATGTAAAAAAATGCCTTCTTAAATGGAAATCTAGAAGAAGAGGTCTATATGAACCTACCTCCAGGTTTTGAGAAGTTTGGTGTAGATAAAGTCTGCAAATTAAACAAGTCTCTATACGGCCTCAAACAATCCCTAAGGGCATGGTTTGAACGCTTTGGGAAGGTTGTAAAAAACCTTCGATACAGTCAAAGCCAAGCAGACCATACTATGTTCTATAAACACTCGAGAAGGTAAACTAGCTATCCTGATTGTTGATGTAGATGACATAATTCTAACAGGCAATGATAGTGCCGAAAAATTGAAAAAGGGACTTGCTAAAGATTTCAAGATAAAGGATGTGGGAACACTAAAATACTTTCTCGGAATGGAGTTCGCTGGATCTAAGGAGGGCATTTTTTTCACTCAACGCAAGTACACACTTGACTTGCTTGAAGAAACGGATTTGCTCGGATGTAAAGCTGCTGAAATACCAACCGAACCCAACTTGAAGCTACAACATACTAGACTTGAAGATGTGGTGAATATAGACCAGTTTCAGAGACTCGTTGGAAGACTGATCTACTTATCTCCTGCATGTCCCGACATAGCATTTGCAATAAGCAGAGTAAGCCAATTCATGCATTCACCAGGATAGGAGCATTTTGAAGCAGCATACAGGATCCTAAGGTATCTAAAAGGAACTCCTAGTAAAGGTTTGATATTTAAAAAACAAGGACATCTTCAAGTGGAAGTATATACAGATGCGGATTAGGCTGCAAGCATCACTGACCGAAAATCAACCCCAGGCTCCTGTACCTTCGTTGGAAGAAACTTGGTTACTTGTCGAAGTAAAAAACAGAACGTAGTGGCTAGAAGTAGTGCTGAAGTTGAATTTAGATGAGTGGCTCATGGAAATTGTGAAGCTTTGTGGATCAAAAGATTACAGGAAGACTTACGACTTCCAAGAACATCACCAATGGAAGTGTACTGTGACAACAAGGTAGCAATTGCAATTGCTCATAATCCTGTTCTTCATGACAAAACTAAGCATGTGAAAGTCGACAAGCACTTTATCAAAGAAAAGATTGAGAAGGGATTGATCTGCATGCCTTATATACCCACTGCGGAGCAGATTGCAGATGTTCTTACAAAGGGACTACACAAGAGGCAGTTTGACCACTTAATTAGCACACTGGCCATGGAAGACATATTCAAGCCAGCTTGAGGGGGAGTGTTGGAAATGGAAAAAAAATAATTCTACCAGGATATGGTTGAATTCTTTGGAATATCACAGCTGTAAATATTTAGATTTAGTCAATACTACAGAATAGGAAAGTTTATATTTAGAATCAGAATTAGTAGCTAACTCGTCCCTATTTGTGTCTCCTATAAATGGAGGTGTTGTGTACATTGTTTGATAGATGAGAATAAGAAATATTATTCTTTCTAACTTTCTTTTTTTTTCTTTTCTTTTTTCTTTTTTCTTTTTACAAGTACTATATAGAAGCACACATTGTATCTAATGTAAATGCATGAATAAAGTTCATCAGATTTCAGAAAGGCCATACTTGTTGAGACAAATATTAATCTATATGAAAGGCTACTGTGGAAATTCATGTATATATTATGTAACAAGGAGGGTGAGCATTCAAGACATCAAACAGACTCCTCACTGTGCAATGTAAGACAGCTTTATTACTCTCTGGATAGAAGTTCTTCTTGGAAAGGAAGATTTAACGGGGACTGATTGTGACATTGTTATAGATATTATGTTATTTTATATAAGATAGTTTAGTCTTAATACATGTAATTAGGCTTTTTAGGATTTTCAATTCTACCTATCTAACTTGCACTAGTTTTGCTCATTAAGCATTGAATAATGCAATATTTTGGTTATTACCATTATCATGATATCAGAGCAGGTTTGTGGTAACCCTAGTCGTTAGTTTCCGGCGCCGAAAGTTTGCACCAATCAACCTCTCTCTTCATCGCACATCACAACTTGAGTCACACATCGTGACCTAAGCCGTTTAGTTTACCTCATTATGACCATCTAGATATTTCCTATGTTGTTAATACTCTAACCCAATTTGTCTCTAAATCGCGCTCCACTCATTGGGCTGTTGTTACGCACTGCGCTACATTCATGGTACTTTGCTTCAATGCTTGCTCGTCTTCCTGCTCCAATTTGACTCTTCGAGACTAAGCTGATGCGATTGGGTCGATGATATATCTTATTGCAAGTCTACATCTAGTTTTTGCGTTTTTCTTGGTGATTCTCTTATTTTTTGGAAAAGCAAGAAACAGCCTGTGGTTGCTCATTCCACTACCGAAGCAGAATAATATGTTATAGCCCACACCACTTCTGAAGTAGTGTGGCTTTGCTGGCCTCTATTTGATATTGGTGTTTCACATTCTTCCTTGACACAGTTGCATTGTGACAATCAGAGTTCCGTTCAGATTGCTCATAACTTTGTCTTTCATGAACGCACCAAGCACAATGAGATTGACTGCCACTTTGTCCGTCACCATCTTCAAGCTAGCGCTATTGCTCTTCCCTTTGTGACCTCTCTAATTGGACAACTTCTTCATGAAGACTCACACGTATCGTTTTTGTTTTTTTCTTGGCAAACTCTCTATGCTCTCGCATCTTGAATTTGAGGGGACTATGAGATTAATATAGATATTATGTTATTTTATACAAGGGTAGTTCAGTCTTAATGGATGTAATTAGGCTTTTTAGGGTTTTCTATTCTACCTATTTAACTTGTATTTAGTTTTGCTAATTATGTATCGAATAATACAACATTTTCGTTACCATTATCACTGATATCACTGAGAGTTATTCACCTATTTTTGGCATACACAAAAAAAATTTACAATTAATTTATGAATTCATTTTTTTGCCTTAAATTTTTTTATTTTTTATTTTTTATTCATTTCCTCTTTTAGGTCTTCCCATATATAATAGGCCGGATGTATGAGATGTTGTTGAAGAATATTGGAGTATTATATCTCTATCTATAGTTTTTCACTCTTCTCCCTATTCTCTTTGGTTCTACGCTCCTTATATCTCTTCTCTTGACACATGCTCTGCCATCACTGCATAGCTTCTTTCTTGTTTTTTGTATTTTTTCTTTTCCCATAGATTCAAAATCAGAACTTGTAATCAAAACCATATTTTATTAGAGATGGTGAAAAATAAAAATAAAAAGGCAGCATGAGCTTATTGACATCACTAGATTTATACAGGTACATTTATTTGCATGATCAATACTGTTATGTGTTATGTTTTAGTTTCTTAGTAGTCCACATGGTACTTTTGTACATTTTTTTTTTTAGATCGTTGTACTTTTGCACATTGAACTATATTAATATAAATAAATGAGACTAAAATGAGAACCCTAATTTATTGGTGTCTAATTAGGCATTTTGATGCAGTTAGTATTAGTATAGTTTTTATGTTTTAGTAGTATGAGTTAGTTGTGTCTTTTATTCTATAAATAGCTGATTAGGCCCTCCTAGTTTTGATATTTTGATATTGTATTTTTAGAGCATGGTGCTCTTTGTATCTCTGTTTAGAGATTTCCTTGCTAATGCAATTCATTCCCTAATTTGGTTGTATCATTTTGTTATCAGAGCCATGGTTCTGTGTCTAATTGTTCCTAATTGACGCTGAATTCATTGATCAGACAAGAACAATATCTGTTCATACACGCTAGCCCTAGCTAAAGTCGGTTTTGATGTACGATCTGCTCCTTGAAGTTGCGATCTGTGCAACCAGGTCTTGTAGTTATTGCAAGTCCTGGATTCATCATTTTGAACCCTAGCAAAGATCTCCCTTCGATCTAAGTTACTTTGACGTTGACTCTTTATGAGGTAAATGCAATTTCGATCTTCAATCTTGCTTAATTTCACAATCTGTGTCTGAGTTTTGTCTTCGATAGCAAAGATCCAAACTTGACCCGAACTCCTAGATTAGACCTAGAAGGTCCGAACTCAATTCGAGATTGATCATAATAATCAAGCTCATGATTCAAGCTTGATTCAAGAAACAGAAATATCATCATGTTTAGGTTTGTCGGATCTTGATTTCGTTGATAATCGAACACGAATCTGACGTTTCAATTTTGATTTGAGAACCGAATCATTGCTATCCATTTCAAACCATTTGTGAACCTTAGTCGTGGTCCAACTTGATTCATGACGGAAGTTGAGAGCCAAACGCAATTCAGACACCCAAGTTGGGTTCCGAACCCGATTTTGGTAGTGGTTGCGTAATCAACTATTGATTCAACCTCGAACTCAAAATCCTAGCTAGAGTTGTTATTCGATGTCCACAACAAAAGTCCTAATTTCTTGTTTGATCTGGTTGGTAGTTTTGTCGTGGTGAATCACAAGATCTCTACTTGAGTTCTCAACCTCTCTCAACTTGAGTTCATGACCTTTGAGCGAAGGTTTCAATCCAGTTGATGACTTTTTGTTTTCGTACATGAGCGCGACTTGTCTTGATTTGCTGATATTTGAATTCCTTACGTGAGTTGATATCGCAAGATTGACTTCTCACTCTGGATTGCTCACGTGAAATGAATCTGTATCCAAGTTGAACTGCACATTACACAACATCCCTCTTGAAGCTGTAATTCAATTTCTGTTTGTGGTAGAGATAACTCTTCTGATCTAGGCCGTAAAGTTGTGTTATTTGTGGTTCAACTAGAGTCTCCGAACTGGCTGAACTGAGTTGGATTTTATTGAGCAGTTGTCCACTGCTGCCAGTGTAACTGTTGCTGTGATTCTTTGATAATTGGAACACTTTGCTTCAATGGTTCAACTTGGTAGAGGTCGAAGAGGTGGTCGTGATAGAATTTTTGTTGCAAATTTGGGTAAAGAAGCTGAAGTGAATCTTCGATTGGAAGAACCAATGATAAACCAAAATGAAAGGAATGAGACTGAAGAGTTGAGTTGACAAGTTGCTACCTTGATTCAAAGAGTGCAACATTTGCAACCTCTTTCCAAAGGAAGTAACGGTCACAGGGAACATCAATTTGATGATCGTACAATTGTAACTTCCTTACTCCCCTCTTAGTCTTCTTAATATATCGGGAAATATTCTGTACGTACCGTCTGCAAACGTATGCCGCCTTTGGTGTAGAATGTATAAGCTTCCCAAATTTGATGGGAACTACATTCTGGATGTGTTTGTGGAGTGGTTGAACACAATTGAGAGTCTTTTCAAGTATTACGATGGGACGAAAGAAAAGAGGGTAAAGTTGGACCCTTTTTTTTTTTTTTTTTTTTGGCAGAGAGTTGGCGTCTCAAAGGTCATACCTCCGTTTGGTGGAAACAACTACAACTTTGTAGACAAATAAGAGGCAAAGGAAAGGTCAAAGAGGAAGAAAGTGAGAAGCTCACTGAGCAATTTTTGCCATCCAATCATGTGCAACCTTTGCTGGTTGAGATGCAACAAAGACGGAGCATTTCAAATTCCGGATATCAATACCAAAGCGACTATACAATTGGACAACCATTCTATGACTACGTCCAAGTCAGTTACTCAACTAGTGTTGGAATGAAAGAGACTTATGATGATGGACGTCATCTTAAGATGCTCTTTAGAGAAGAGTTGGTTGAGCCAAGATAGTATGAGGAGGAAGCTTTCATATTTGGCGAAGAAGAAATGTAAGAAAATTGTGACCACGAACAAGGTTGCGTTGGGATCAAGGCATTCCTATCTTTGATGAAGAGATAGAACAATATGATCACCAAGGTGTTTTCCTCTTTGATGCGTCAACAAGTAAGAAGTAGGATTATGAAGAAGTTGATTATGGTTATGAAGAGAAACCAGTTTGTGATGAAGTAGTTCATAGGTTTGATGATGTTTCAATCTTTGATTCTTATTATGATGATGACGATGATCTTCTTGGGGATGGAGGAGAGGATATTGGAGATGAAGCATATGACAATAATGGTGCTTTTATTATAGATGGTGAGGGGGATATTGGCTTTGCTCTTACAATGTTTCCCATGCAAGAAATGTTAGCAACCCAACATCCCTTTTCTAGATGACAAGGAAGTTATGATGGAAAGTCATGAAGTTGAAGTTTCATGGGTGTTGGATGATTTTGCTTCCAAGAAATGCCTCATATGCTATCTTCAAAAAGTTATTTCACTTTGTGTTGATTAAACTGGATGGCAACAATTACTTAATTTGGTCATGAGTGTTAAGTTTAGTGGTTGATGCTCCTGGATTGTCTGAATATACTTTTGGTGCAACCACAACACCGACCACATATGGACCTATACGCAAGCAGTGGGATGAAGAAAATGCCCTTGTTATGTCTTGGTTGATAAATTCTATGCAACCAATTATTAGTCGTACTTTCTTAGTGTTGGATATGGCTCACAAGATTGGGCCTGTTCTTGCTCAAATATATTCTCAAAGAGGTAATGATGGTTAGTTGTATCAATTGTGAAAGATACATGGATCGGACCAGAAGGATTGGTCTCTCGCCAAGTATTATGCCGAGTTAAGTAGTTTATGGAAAGAGATTCATTATTATCAGGATTTTCAATTGTTTGTACAATTGATGCAATTAAGTTTCAACAGATGGCGAAAAAGGAACGTGTTTGACTTGCTAGCTCACCTTAATATAGAGTATGACCAAATTTGAGTTCAGATTTTAGACTGAGATCCTTTTCCTATAACGGGATCGGCATATGCATGTGTTCAGTGGGACGAGAGCCAACGTAACCCTAGTCAAGAGCGCTTTGCTTTAGTTGTGACTTTTGCTCCACAGGGATGGTAAGCGGAGTCATTAAGCCTAGTGACAAGGGTGGTGCTAGATACCGTAATCAGTTGATGGGAAGTTTCCCCACACCAAGGAGCACTGTTGGAAGTTAAATGGTCCCATCCCATTCGGCGACGTGGTGGTGGTCGGAGTGGTCCTGCGAATATCCTATGCTCACATGTCTAAGGCCTCAACAAGTACATCTGGTGATACTAGTACTCTTTCTCAGAAAAAGTTGCGAACTCTTACGCGTCTAATGACCAAGCATGACACTTCTTCCATAGCTTCTACTTCCACTTCCAACTTTACTAACACAAGGTACTCTTGCAAATGCCCTTAATGTCTCTTCTACTCCTTGGATCATAGACTCTGGTGTTACTGATATGGCAAGTTCCTCATCTCTTTTTTATTGTTACACTACTTGTGCAGGTGAGGATAAAGTAAAAGTAACTAATGGAGCTTTTATCTCTCCTATATCAAGGAAAGATTCTATCCATTGCTCTTTATCCATTTCCCAAACTTTTGTTCTCCATATTCCAAAGCTTTCTACTAACATACTTTTTGTTAATAGTCTTACTAGTTCCTGGAATTGCTTAGTGACATTATTTCCTACCCATTGTCTTTTAGGAACTGTCAACAAGAAAAATCGTTGGCAGCAGATAGCAGTCTGTGTTAGATCACCAATTGTCCCAAAAGCTTAAAATGTTAGGAAATAGGCCCAAGAACATATATCAAGTTATTTAACATCCTCCCTTGCGTGCAACCCTGTCTTGTACATAGTGATGCAAATATCCAAGAGGAAAGAATACAAAAGCATGTCCTCATGTGCGTACCTATGCACTAAAAGAGTCTTAAATGGAACGAGATTGTTCTTACTACGGCCTATCTTATCAACCGCATGTCCTCTAGTGTTCTTGAATTCAAGACTCCTTTAGAGCTTCTGCTCATGTCTCTCTTTGTTTCATCTATTCCACCTATGTTTTTTGGTTGTGTTTTTTGTTCATGCTCCCAAACATCCTCATGGGAAGTTGGATCCTAAGGATGTTCAATGTGTCTTCGTTAGGGGTGTAAGAAAAACCAATTGGACTGAATCACCCGACTGAAACCAACCTAAAATATCAATTGCAATCAGTTTTAGCAAACAAAACGATGTGCGGATTTTGTCTTTCCAAAAAATCAGTGTTAAAAGGTTTCAAAAAAATTCACACTGAAACCGACAGAAAGTAACCGGATTATAATGTGAGAAACTTTTATGGAAGACGTGGAGTTCGATTAAGGGGCAATTGTCCCATCTTGTTTTTGTATTCTACAGATTTAAAGACATTACACATGAATTTGTTTTTCGGGGTGCAGTGGCAATTCAAATGTTAGAATATTATTACTATTTTCTTAATGTTTACATAGAAATGTACTTGGTAAAGTAAAGAAGGGATAGGTAGAGTCATAGTCCCTTCAACTCTTGGTGAACCCAGATCACCAGATCCACTGTCACCAGGCCCACCAACCCCTACTCTCTTTATTTCTTTGCTCCATCAATAACATCAAATCAACCGCCTTCGACTTTTCACGAACCCAACAAATCTTCGATAAAACAACACATAAACCCACTATTCCCTTTCCTAACCTGCTCTCTCTTTCTCTCTCCAACAACGCGAAATCAACATTGAAAGCAATGGTTCCTATGATCAGCATTGTGCGTCAAACAGAATCAAACCGTTGGAGACAATATTGTGGCTAGTTATTGACCGGCCATATACGTGTATAACCGTTGCCTTCGATGAAAGGTTTGACATCCCTTTCACTGTGTTCATAGATTTTACATATTTATAAAGTTTGTTCTTTTCTACCCAACTGATTAAACTAACCGAATCGAACCATCCCAATACATATTGGTTTGGCTTGGTGGTATGATCTCAATGGTCTTTTTCGGTTTAGAACACTAGGAGTTAGGGGAATTGTTTTAGCTTAAAATTTGAAATGCCATAAGATATCCTAAACCCTAATCGAGATGCTTAATGACTTGGGACTAATGACTAGAACCTTTCCATGTGATGTACCAAAACTTAAAAGATTAGCAATAACTAGGTAGGATTAATTAGCTCTAAGCAAGATTCATTAGCTTAATTAACATTAGAGATTAACCTTGATTAACTAAGCTAATGACGGAGGTTAGGAAAAAGATGAAGCAAGCAAGCAAGTCAAGCAAATAGATGAAGCATGCTAAGAGGTGAAGCTAGCACCTCAAGGATTACGCATCCTACTTAGGAGGACAGGAGCTTTAGGTTGGAGACAAGTGTCTCCTATAGATATAAAACACAAATATAAGGGAGAGGGGAGAGAAAACTCCGCTGGAAATAGAGGAGAAGAAGAGAAGAGAAAGGAGAAAGAAAGAAGAAGAAAGAGAAGGATGAGGAAGAGAAGAGAGCTCAGTTATTTGCTAAAAAACTAATCTAAAACCACAAAACGGCAAGGTTTTCCTCTTCTATTTCATGTAGATATCATCACAACTAATAGAATCCATGTTAGGTATGAGTTTGAACGAAGATTTAATGAAAGAAATGAAAGAATGATGAAAAGAAGCTAGGGTAGGAAGAAATTGGTTGTCATTCATGACCTTGAAAGATAAAATCTAAAGCTTTTGCATACAAATCTTATTCCATGAGTTTCATCTGAATTTTGTGCCTTTGGTAGTGTAAAATTTCATGTTTTTGTGCCTTCAGTTGAAGGAAATAGGTCACACACAAGTTTGGACTTCGAAACAGCTTCAAGCAAAATCACTTGCACAGATCTGCATATGCAGCACCTGGCCACCGCACATGTAGCCTGGGTCCAGCATGTGCGGCCCAAGGCATGACAGAGTGATGCAGGACGATTAGGGACAGCAAGGAGAGAGCTGTAATGCTGAATTTCTGTGATTTTTTTGTTGTGGTTTCAAGATGAAAAGTAATGGGAAATTTAGGGCTTCTATTAGTGTATGGAAGAATTAGGTTTAGGGCTTAATGTAACAAGAAGGAAGAATGGTTTTTGGGACTGTACTGGGTGCTGTGAACAGTACCCGTGAACAGTAATTAGGCTGTGGAAGTGCTGAAATTTAAGGAAGAAATAAAGGAAAAGAAGAACATGGGTCCAGGCATCGCACCTTGATTTCATAGACATCACACCTAGAGTTTGATTGCATCACACAATCCATAAAGAAATTTCAAAAGCTCTTAAAATTCTCTAAATATCAACTCTATTGAATTATAAGCATTACATGGCTTTATATAAAATTAGGAGACTTCATAAACCAACTATAACAAAAAAAGAAAATTATTAATATTTTTGACTTCTAAAACTAATTCAAGACCAAATAAGAAACAAAATAAAGATTAATTAAGTAGCTAGACCCACAAGACGACCCATGGGCAACCCATACAACCCATGTCAGCAAATATAAAATTACTAAAATACCCCTAACCTTAAAAATCCTAGAAAACATAAAAATAATAATAAAATAAGACTAATAAAACTGGAAACATATTTATAGAAGATTTCTATCAATTTCTGTATGAAATCATGCCAATGTCCAAGTATCATCACTTTTTTGAATTTAATCTTCCTTGAGCTTCTTATACTTTGCATCACAGAGGCAACTGAAATCCACATGTGGGCCCCTGGAGCCACATGTGAGCATCTAGCTTCCTTTTTGTTTCTTCAACATGTCAAACCTAAATGTGAGCACTTGGAACTTGAAATTAACTTAAAGATGACTTAGAATTGGACTTAAAAGATGTAGTTAAAAGAAAAGCGATAAATTTAGCATAGAACACTCGAACTAGATTCGAAAAATGTAGCATTGCATCACCTTTATTGACACTTCATCAAATGTTTGCAATGTACTTTTGTAGGTTATAATCTTGCGGACCATTCCAGTACCAAGAGCCATTGTGAGGAGCCATTGTGAGTAGTATTATTGTGAAGTTATGTTTAAAATCTTGTTTTAGAACTCAAACTTGTATCATGTTTCAAATTATTTGGCAACGCTTCAATATGAATGAATGTCCTATGTTCTTGTATCAATGTATTAAGATAGCATCATTGGATTGGTTAAGCATGCTAGTAGCACGATATTAGATATCTCACTTGCGACCTATAGATGGGCTTGTCTAATTGGTACCCTCGGTACCCAGGCCAGTTACTCCCTTGTCTTGTCTTGCTCCAATGGATATACATTGCTATTACGTTTTGAAATGCCTTGTTTTAGAATGCAACTCTTGATAAGGAAATGCTTTGAAATCTCTTGAACTATGATATGGTACTTATTGTTTTACAAAACTTGTTGATATTCATTCATTCATCACTTTACTGTAATACTATTCAGTGGACAAATGGCTCACCCCTCTCCCCTATATGTGTGTAGGTGAAGAAGAAAAAGAGCAATTATGAGAAGAGATCTTGTTTTGTGAAGTTTTTCTGTTGTATCATAGTTAGAGTTCCATATGTGTAATCTTGTGTGCTTGTAATGTAATTGTAGGAGTTGAAGAAAGCCATGTACACACTAGTCTTGTAAGAAAAATAGTCCAGCTTGTGATGTTGTACCTCTTTTTGTAGGCTATGTACACTCCATAATATTTTAAGAAGTTAATGAATAATTGTGTGTTTCATTTCATATACTTGTCCACTTGCTCTTAATGGACTTATTTAACTAATGAATATAATGCTTCCACTCATTTGCCCCAATGAACTACTAGTCCATTCTTATTTTGTCTAGCTAGGACATTGATAGTCAAGGATTACTAGTCGATCACTATACTATCCTGCTTGGGGTGGGATGGGGTCATGACAGTTCGGGTGGAAGTTAAGGCAGTGGCAGCCAACACAAAGTTTGCAAGGTGGTGAATGGGTTCTCATGATTGCAATTGTTGGGCCACCACTCAATGTCAAGCCCCAATGACAAGGTAGTGGATTTCACGAATGTGAATGTCCTCTCTATCTCAGAGACCAAAGGATTTGGGGGAACTGGATGAAACCGAAAATATAGTTGCAATGGTAAAGTTGGAGAGTGGCAAAAGAGGTGACAGGATGAGACGGTCCAATGGGCTGCCATGGCGAAGAAGCCACCCACCGAAGAAGTGAAATCCACAAGAGAATCACTATGGCTCTAATACCATGTTACAATTATGGGGAAATAATAATATTGTATTAAGATTGATCCTAACTATTACAAAAGGTAGCCTATATATATATATAGGCTTACATAAAGATCTAACTAAGAAACCCAGAGTGCTCACTAAATAACCCAAGGAAAATGGAAAATATGAAAACACAATATTCTGAATTATACATTAACAATTATTACACCAAACATTCAAACTAACTGCCAATACTTCATGCCGAAATGATACTTAAAAATAAGTCGATCATTGAACTGAAGACAGTAATGGAGAATTCTATATTTTAAATCATGTTCCTGACTATGTGAACGCCTTAACAGGATGTAAGGAGTTGGGAGAGTGTAACCTATAGGAACCACTCAAAACACTAAAATACATTTTTTTTTAAATGACAAGTTGCATTTTCATTATATTTGTTGTCTCATAAGATTCAGCCCAGTAGAGTTGATATTTTATTTTCTTTTTCCCCTCTAACAAACAATTGCCTCTCCATTATCTAGAATTAGGAAAATATTTACTTTCCTATGTCAAAACAAAAAACATCTATAAAGAGCATATTTGAAGTCAGCTCTCTCACCTTGTATAAAGTTAGTTTCCTGAAGTAAACCTCTGCAGTTGCATCTTCACAGACAGACATAATGAGTGCCATTACATACTGCTCAAGGCTATCAGCTGCTGGAAATACTGATACAACATCCTCAGTAAGATGTTCGGCACCATCAATGAAAGGTTTCTGAACAGATAATGTTTAATTGAGCTCCCACACTTCCAAATAAGAGTTTTCAGACATACCGTTTAAAAAATCAGAGTGCAAGTTGATGCCAACCTAAAAAGCATGGACACAAACACAAGACACGGCATAGATACGACACGGACACGCCAACACGTCAATTTTCAAAAAATACAGGACACAACACGTGGGGGACACACACGAAACATATAATTTCATATATTAATTATGTGTCATATATAAGAATATAACTTTCAAAGATAATAATAATAAAAAAAAATGCAATATATTATATTATTGTATCCCAAGTTATTTAGTTTAAAACTTATAATTAGGCCTTGTTTGGGAACATACTTTTTTAGTAATTTTTTAGCTTTTTGGCTAAAATATGAGATAAAAAAACTAGTATGTCTGGAATGATTTTTTGATTTTTTACGAAAAGATGTGCAAAAAGTAGAGAGAAAATAGAATCTTTGACTTTTTTTGTATAGGTTATAAGCTTTTTGGTTTTTTTCGTAACTTTTTGACTTTTAGGCTAAAACAGTTGCATGCCAAACGAGGCCTTAGTTTCACGTGTGTCCTCCAAGTATCCAAAGAGTGTCCAGGTTTAAAAAACTTTTGAAAAAATAGGACACGTTTTGACTTGTGTCAGACATCTGTTGGGAAGTATCCAATGAGTGTTGGTGTCCAACACAGATGCGCCACCTTCTTAGAAGTGTCCGTGCTTCTTAGATGACCACCCAACCAAGCATAAGCTTACCAACTTGTTCCCATAAAGTTTGTGGAGAAGAGATGCTGAAACAACAGTCGCTTGTGGATGCCTCTGAGATAAGATTGGCAAGAACATGGTAGCATCTTTCTTTAAAAGGTTCTTGGTCTGTTCAGCAAGTAATGCCAGAGGATGTTCATTTCTTGCATCAGCTGTTGTCTCAACCTCCTGTAAGGTCTGTAAAAAGAGAAGTCGAGATCAATTATGTAATTACATTAGATTCAACCCACAAACCAAGCAAACAAATATTTACAGACACTCTTTATAATGTATTGACTCTGAAAAGCTGCACAACAAACAATAATATAGTAAATTTATTCTTTTGGTCATTTCTGGGTGCGTAATTCAGTAGTTAGTTTATAAATACTATAGTTTTTAAACTTCAGTAATATGCAAGTTTAAATAGAAATTTGTTGTTACCTTAAGAGACTTGCTAAAAAAAATAGTTTAATCTTACAGAAAACTACAACTAGTTGCCTTGTTGAATTGAATAGCTACATCCTCCCCAAGAGACAATTTGTTGATTTAATGAAACTGATTTATGCTCTGTTATCAAAATCTTTACGATTCATGATTCACTACTTGATCCATGATTCAATCATAGATCAATGTGAATTAACAAGTGAATCCATAATACAACCCATGTCCAAAAAATTCAAAAGACTTATGAAACTATCTTTAACTATTAAAACCTAAATACACTTGTCTGCCAGCAAAATTATTAATAATAAATATAAAAAATTTACAAAAAACAATTTAACATCAACTTAACAAATGATCAGCTAACAAACACATAAAATACGCAACATATAGTGACGGCCACGAAATCTACTACAATCATCTAAGCTCACTTACCCTTGTGAATGCATTCTTAATGGATAGTGCAATATATGTTTCTATCTGATCTCTGTCTGTGACAGATTGCACTGCCTGCAGAAAAAAGCAAATGGGTAATATGCTATTTCACATGCAGAAAATGCAAAAATTCCAGTGTTAACAATAAGTCAAAGGAGGAGACCATGCGAAATCAAATGTTTAGTTTGCTTTTCTCAAGTACAGAAAAATCAGGACACCATTTGAAGTATGAAGTATGATTTACAATTTCAAAGGCTGCACTAACTTGTTCCTTCTAACAATATTTACTAAAAAGGTTTGAACAAACAGAAGTTCATACATACCATTTCTGGTTCTTCAAGAAGCAACCTCCGAGAAAGCATCGCAACAGATACAATATCCTCCATCAATGCTGAACCCTATATTTTACAGGAGAGGTAGGTTAGTTGCAACACTAGGAAATGGCAACACCAAAAAAGCCACACCAAAAGGCTAAGCAGACACACAGACAAATATGTCCAATTTTTTAGAACATTATGAATATGAGAGATTAGATAAGATGGCCTTTGCTGATAAATGCATAGCAACTAAAAGTTAAAAATGCATAAATGTAGAAGATAGCTCAACTCCCAGATTTCAAAGCAATATCCAACCCAGTTGATCCACGAAAAAACAAAAAAAAAAGAAGGTAACATTACAACACACAGAAGATAGGGAAGCTTTTGCCACATGACCAGGAAACAAACACAATTTCTCTCTGTTCAAGAGGCTGTGGGTAGGTTTTAACTGATAGATCGGGCATTGACAGAGCAAACCAAACATGTCAGACATTACTTATGCACCATATAAATAGTAAGAACAATAATGTCCAAACACTTGTACATTTACATTTTGGGAAATTGTCACCTACTTTGAGCAACTGGCATGCTTTCCATGCTAACATCTTTCAGCAGGAAGAAACTTTAGCCCTCAAGTTTGACAATAACACCTATTCCACATCTAACTATTCATTTATATAACCAATGAATAAAAGTTACGAAAGAAATAGAATAAGGAATTGAGAGCATAAAATTAGTAAGACTTGTTTCCATATTTGCCAGCTGTCTTTAGGAGTTAGTGACTCCAAACTTTCCTCAAGGCCATTATTTTATTTATTTAATTTTTTTTTTTTTTTTTTTTTTTTGGATCAACAACAAAAGATTTTATTAATAGATCAAAAAAGCAACGGGGATGAGGCATCCTCATATAGAGCGAAAATGAAAATACAAAGTGCAGAATCCTAACAATATTATCACAAGCAAAAACATATTAATCACACACCGACAACCAATCTCTAACTAACAAAAAAAGAGGAACCCCCTTAAAGAGTGAACTCCCCGAAGCCCAAAAGGAAGTTAAGTGACAAACTTTATCCCTCAAGCAATCCACTTCCCAAAACTTATTTTTAAACAGCCTCGCATTTCTTTCCAACCATAAAATCCAGAAAGTTGCAAAGACAGCACAAGACCATAACATTTTGGCTCTCTTCGATCTTCCAAATGTGCAAAAATCAACTAAGAGCATTTGCGCACTCCTTTTTGGTGCTACCCAAATAACATTTCCCATGAGGAACAATTTGTGACGTAAATTCAAAGCAAAAGGAATATGGAGAAATAAATGATCAACTGTGTCCCCATTCGTACAACAAATAATGCACCACTGAGGATTTCGAAAACGATTAGGTTTCCGTTTCTGCAATGTATCATTTGTCAAGATGCCTCTATGAACCAAGGCCCACATGAACACCTTCACCTTTTTAGCGGAGCACAAGCATTCCAATTTCGTTTGCAAAAAGGAATTGGAGGAACTTGAGGATTATCGATGATTTTATCACAAAAAGACTTACAAGAAAATATCCCAGGAAAATGAAGAGCCCACACCCCTAAGAAGCACCGACACTTCTAAGAAGACGACGTATCCGTGTTGTGTCCGTGTCAAACATCGACACTCTTTGGACACTTCCCAGACACATGTCTGACACTCTTCAAAACGTGTCCTATTTTTAAATATTTTTTAAAGACCCGGGTACTCTTTGGACACTTAGAGAGCACACGTGTATATTGCTTAAACACACGTGTCTACCGATTAAACACAAGTGAAACTAAATATAAGTTTGAACAAAACAACTTAAGATACAATAATAAAACAAATACCATATAAATTTATAGGAATTAGTGTCATATTGCATTTTTTATTATCCTTGAATGATATATTCATATATATAACATATAACAAATATATAAAATTATATTTCATACGTGTCCCTTACGTGTCGTGTTCTGTATTTTTTGAAAATTGATGTGTCGGCGTGTCCGTATCGTATTCGTGTCTTGTCGTGTGTCCGTGTCCATGCTTCTTAGACCCTCTTGTCCTCCAAAAGAGGAGCCAAAGAAAAATGATCAACCCTGGATAACATAGTGGTCAACTATGAAGCCTCCCTATCATTAAGGTTCCTTGAAAAATCAAAATTTTAAGAAATTGGAACCAAAAGTGAACAAGCCATGGAAGCAAGTAAAGATGTGGAAAATCATAAACAAAAGAAGATTGACCCAACTAAACATCTTCCCAAAACCGAACAAGTTCCCCATTGCCCACCCTCACAGAAAGAAAACGAGACTAACATATGTAGATCTGAGAAATAGATTTCCAAGGAGCACGATTGTTACCCCTCAAACCAAAAGTGAATCCCTACCATTGTCTTGAGTCCCCATGTTTGCTTCTAATAACCACGTGCCAAAGTGAATCACTCTCAAGTGGAAGTCTCCATAACCATTTGCCAAGAAGGGCCATGTTTTTAGCCACCATGTTACCAATAGCCAAACCCCCTTTCTCCTTAAGTAATGAAACTAAATCCCAATTCACCAAGTGATCCTTCTTCCCCTCATCCTCACCCTCCCATAGAAAATCCCCCCTCAACTTTTCTATTGACATTGCCATCTTCACCAGAATCTTGAACAAAGATAAGAAATAAATGGGAATACCACTCAAAACAGTCTTAAACAAAGATAAGAAATAAATGGGAATAAAGCCTTACTCTACCCTTCCAATCTCTAACCTATCTTTTCCATAACTGGATTCCAAAAAACTTCACTTCTAGGATTACCCCCAAATGGAAGTCCCAAATACTTGAATGGAAGTGACTTGATTCCACAACCTAAAAGTGTTGCCCTACTCTGAAACTAGTCCAATCGTGCTACATATTAATGCCAACCACACTACTTTTCTTCAAATTAACCTTAAACCCAGAAATTTCCTCAAAAAGTCTCAAAATCGCATAAAGATTAACTACCTAACCCTCATCCCCTGAAGCGAAAAACAGGGTATCGTTTGCATATTGTAAATGTGTCACACTAACTCTATCCCTTCACACGTCCAGCCCCGCAAAAAGACCTACATCGCTAGCTCTATTAACCATCCTTCCCAAAATGTCAACCACCAAGATAAAAAGAAAAGGGGATAACGAATCCCCCTGCCGTAACCCCAGCAAAGCCCTAAAGCATTCCCATAGTTTACCATTAACTAACACTAACATGTTGCAAGTCGCCAAACATCCCCTTATCCAAGATCTCCACCGCTCACTACAATCCTTTTTGTCCATTACAAAATCCAAAAATTGTCAGTCCACATGGTCATATGCCTTTTCAAAATCAACCTTAAAAATAAGTCCCTCCTTCCCTAGACTCCTATACTCCTCTACTAACTCATTTACCACTAAGGTTGCATCTAAGATTTGTCTATCTTCCACAAAAGCCCTTGCGCCTTAGACACAGTCTCCCCCAAAGAAATCCTTAATCGCTTTGATATCACCTTTCCCAAAATCTTATAAAGTGATGTGACCAAACTTATGGACCTAAAATCTCCAATGCTGACAACACTCACTTTCTTTGGGATTAAACAAATAAATGTGGCATTTGTGCCCAAGTTAACAACCTCCAACTCATGAAATTCCGCAAAAACTCTCACCAAATCCCCTTTCACCACCTCCCAACAATCTTGAAAAATGACCATGGAAAAGCCATATAGGCCTGGAGCTTTGTCTCTTTCACAATCAAAGACTGCCTCCCTAATTTCCATCTCATCAAATGGCCTTTCAACCCACATTGCAATTACCTGATCAATGGTTCCCCACTTGAGTCCTACAATCCCCGGTCTATTCATCTTCTCCTTCGAATAAAGCTTAGAATAAAAATCATAAATTCTATTGACAATCTGATCCTTACCCCATGCTCACTTCTAATCTTTTGATGAACTTCTTTTCCCTTTTCCCATCTACAACCCTGTGAAAAAATTTTGAATTGACATCCCCTTCCTTCAACTATTTGACCTTTGCCTTTTGAACCCAAGAAATTTGCTCCCTTAAAACCAGATCTTCCAGTTTCAATCTCAACTTTGATCTTTCTCTTCTTAATACTTCACCTAAACCCCCCTCCCTCCCCCCTCCCCCCCCGCCCGCCCGGGCGCCTCTAAGGCATCTATTTCTTTAATTCTACGCATCACCTCCTTTGAAATCTCCATATTCCCGAGAACCTCCCTGTTCCAACATCTTTGTTAGAATAATGTATTATTAGTTGGGTTATTTTTCGATTGTAATTATTCTATACCTTAGGACTCCCTTGTAATTATTAATCTTCATTAATATAAAAGGGGGATGATATCACAATCATTCCCTAATCTTGGTATTCTCCAAAATTATCACGGTATCAGAACCTAACCCTAAAACCTAAACCCATTTACCCATATAGTTCATGTTACCCACCGGAGCCACCAGCCATTCGGAGATATCCCACGTCGCCAGCGACTAACCTTCAGCAGCCAACTCCACCCTTAGGGGTTTTGGCTCAAACCAAGAAAGACCCAGGTGGTTTTGGGTCTAGGTTGATGTCTATCTAGGGTTTGAAACTCACCCTGGTTGATCAAAGTCAGCATTAAAGATCACCCTAGGGTTTAAACCTTACTTGGGTTGGTCGAAATCCTCACTACAGGCATCCTGGTCCCTTGTTGGTCTTTGCCGACAGGCCTCCTGGCCTAGTCAACCACTGGTGACAGCTTGTCTCGCCTGGCCGACTGCCACGGATAGTCTCTATGCTGCAGCCGTCAACCCTTATGCCTTCTTTGGCCTCATGCGACAGCCTCTCTCCCTTTCTTGTCGTCATTCTGTTTCTTCGACCATATTCTGTTTGACCACAGTCTCTGTCTCTTCGTAGACTTGTAACTAGGTACTGATACCCTAGTCTCTTCTCTTAAAAAAAAAAAAAAATTCTCTATGAGTTCTTAATTCTTTATGTTTTCATAGTGGTAGTTGTGTCTTTCTTTCCACCACCACCTTCCGGGTTTGTGATTGGCACTAGTTTTGTTGAGAGTTCGGTAGTACAGTTTCCATGGTAGATTCTACCAATGTGTCCACTACTTCTCAGACACCTAGGAATGAGAGTTCCATACTACCTACTACTATGTCTGATAACCCCAACCCTAGTCTTAAAATCACCACCTCTCCATTTAATGGTCAGAACTATCTAGCGTGATCGCAGAGTTTGACTATTTTTTTAAAGAGCAGAGGGAAGATGGTGTATGTTGATGACAGGATACAGGCACCCAGCACCACTGACTTGAGTTATGACTAATGGGATATTACAACTCTTTGATTATGGGTTGGCTTATTCATTCGATGGTACCAAACATTGGTGAGGGCTACTTGTCTATGGAGACTGCTTAGGATATTTGGGATGTTATGGCTGCCACGTATTCCCACAAAAGGAATTTCTTACAGGCATTTGAGTTACACCACTCTATTAAGAGATCTGTTCAGAGGGAGCAGGCTATTCTTCAGTACTTCACCTTCCTCACCAACAGCTAGAAAAGCCTTGATCACTTGCACGACTATAAGCCTGTTTGCACTGCTGATTCAGTCGGGTACAAGAAGTTCATTGCACAGGAAAGGCTCTTCAAGTTTCTAGCAGGTCTCAATGTGGAGTATGATCCTGTTCGGAGTTGGGTTCTGGGTATGGATACTCTTCCTTCACTTCAGGAGGCATTCGTTTATGTACAAAATGAGAAGAGTTTGTATTCTATGATTAATGGTAAACTATCTATCCCTAGAGATGGCCTCAGCCTGACTCCCCTCCCTCCGTCTACTGCCAAGGAGTCTGTACTCTATGATTACTATCGCAAGTCGCGGCATACTCGTGAGACGTGTTAGAAGCTTCATGGGACTCCATCTGGGGGTCGAGGTGATCGATCTGGTTCTAGAGGAGGTCGGTCAGGCCAGTCCAGAGGACGTGGCACTCATCTAGGGGCTCATCAGTCTAGTGTCGTTGATACCTTTGATTCTACTTCTGCTTCCGTTAGCTAAGCTACTGATGGTCTCTCTGGCATGACTACTCATGAGCTTGAGGATATTTTTCGTCACTTGTTAGACCGCCGGTCTTCTACTGCTCTCAGTACATCTTCCTCGTCGTTTACCCGCTCAGGTAACTTAGCATTTTCTCCACGTGTTTTCCTTTCTCATAAGTCTTTGCCCTGAATTACTGATTTTGGTGCCTCAGATAATATGTATGGGTCCTCTGACCTTTTCTCCGTCTATAAGCCCTCTTCAGGTCAAGACAAAATTAGGATTATCGATGGTACTCTTTCTTCTATTTCTAGGAAAGGTTTAGTCTATGTCACTCCTACCATACCTCTATTTTTTGTTCTCCATGTTCCCAATTTTTCTGGTAACTTGTTATCCTTGAGTCGTATTACAAAGGATTTGAATTGTAGTGACTTTTTTCCCTGATCATTGTCTTTTTCAGGACCTTGTCACGAAGAGGACGATTGGCAATGGTAGTGCAGAAAATGGTCTCTAAAACCAAAGATGATTTATGGCTATGGCATCGGCGTCTTGGGCATCCTTTTTTTTATTTACTTAAGCATTTATTTTTATCTGTTTTTGCAAACAATAATCTGTCTGAGTTTCTTTGTGAGTCTTGTCAACTTGGAAAACAACACAGAGCTTCTTTTGCTCCCAGTTTTAATAAAAGTTTAGTTCCTTTTTCATTAATACATTCTGATGTTTGGAGTCCATCTCGTGTTATGTCTATGAAAGGTTATCAATGGTTTGTTACATTTATTGATGATTTTTCTCGTACTACTTGGGTGTATCTCATAAAAGACAAAAGTGAGGTTTTCTCTCCATTCTGCAATTTTCATAAGATGATTTTTACATAGTTTAGGGCCACCGTGAAAATCTTCCATTCTAATAATTGGGGAGAATACAGAGATTCTAGGTTAGGGCAATATTTTTCTACCCATGACATTATCCATCAAACCTCTTGCACCAATACCCCTCAACAAAATGGGGTGGTGAAACGCAAGAATCGTTATCTTCTTGACATAGCTCGGTGCATGTGTTTTTCTATGAGTATGCCTTGGTCCTACTGGGGCGACGCTGTTCTCACTGCTACCCATCTTGTTAATCGTCTTTCTGCCCAGGTCTTGCAAAAACAAGCAAAGTCCTCCTAAGTTCCAAGTCCTTATTTTCTATTCCTTCCAAAATATTTGGTTGTGTCTGTTTTGTCCACAACCACTCTCCTACTCGTGGTAAGTTAGACCCTCGTTCCCTCAAATGTGTTTTCCTTGGGTACTCTCCTACTCAAAAGGGCTACCAATGTTATCACCCTCCTTCTCGTAAGTGGTTTGTATCCATAGATGTCACCTTTTTTGATTCCTAGTACTATTTCTTGTCCTCTCCGGTGTCAAAATCCTCCCTTCAAGGGGAGCCTTGGTGTGAAATGATGCCTATGGTGGAACTAGTTGTTCTTACACCACCACCTCTTACTGGGATTACAGAACCCAATGTCACTGTCATCAAGGATAGGGAAGAGCAAGTTTATGTCAGGGACAAAGACAGACATAAAGTTAACTGGATACGGAAGACCACTTCTGCTCACCCACTGCCATCTCCTGCTTTTGAAGAGAGTCCAGGTAACTTTGAATCTCTTGAGTCTATTGATCTTGATACTTCTATTGATCTTAATGTTTGCCAAGAGAAAGGATGTGAGATCTTATACTCAACATCATATCTCAAATTTTTTGTCCTACTCTCATTTGTCGTCCTCATATAGAGCTTTGTGTCAAATATTTCCTCTATTAGCATTCCTAACCCTTTTCGGGATGCTCTTGCTACCTCTGAGTGGAAACTTGCCATGATTGAAGAAATGAAAGCACTTAAGAAGAATGGCACTTGGGAATTACCAGAGTTACCTAACGGCAAACGACCTTTGGGATGCAAATGGGTGTATACTGTGAAACACAAAGCGGATGATTCTATTGAACGTTAAGAGGCTCGACTTGTGGCCAAAAGGTTCACTCAGACATATGGTGTTAACTATTATGAGATCTTTGCACCTGTGGCTAAGATGAATTCAATCAAAGTACTTCTCTCTCTAGCCGCTACTCTAGATTGGCCACTTCATCAGTTTGATGTAAAGAATGCATTTCTCTATGGTGACCTAGAAGAAGAGGTATATATGGACATTCCTCCTAGTTTTGAGGATCATCAGACAGAGGGTAAAGCATGCCAGCTTCGGAAGTCATTATATGATTTGAGAGATTCACTCAGGTTATGCTTAAATATGGCTTCAAACAGAGTCAGGCAGATCACACCTTATTTGTGAAAAATTCATCACGTGGTAAGACTACAACGCTCATTATTTATGTGGATGACATAGTTCTTACAGGTGATGATAGTGAGGAAATCCCTCTGTTGAAGAAATATTTAGCAAGCGAGCTTGAAATCAAAGACTTGGGGAGCTTAAAATATTTTTTGGGAAAAGAGTTGCTCGCTCCAAGGATTGGATATTTTTCTCATAGAGGAAGCATGTGCTTAACCTGTTGAAGGAAACTGGGATGCTTGGCTACAAAGCCTGTGACACTCCACTGGAACCCAATCAGAAATTGGGGGATGATGAAGGAGGAGGAGCTGTTGATAGGGGGAGCTATTAGCGATAGTGGGTAAGCTCATCTACCTATCTCACACCAGTCCTGATATTATTGTTACTGTCAGTGTGGTTAGCCAATTTATGCATGCTCCTCATCAGATTCACTTCAAGGCTGTCATAAGAATTTTAAGGTACTTGAAGTCTGCTCCTGGTAAGGGTCTTTATTTTTCAAAGCATGATCATCTTCGTGTGGAAGCCTATACAGATGCTGACTGGGTTGGATCAATAATTGATAGGAGATCGACTTCAAGGTATTGCACCTTTGTTGGAGGCAACCTAGTCACTTGGAGGAGTAAGAAACAAAATGTGGTTGTCATGTCAAGTGCAAAAGCTGAGTTTAGAGCTATGGCACAAGGGGTGTGTGAGCTCTTATGGATCAAGTTATTGTTGAATGATCTAGGTATTGATCAGACGGACTCCATGCAGTTATACTGTGATAATAGAGCCGCCATCAACATCGCTCACAATCCGGTTCAACATGACAGGACAAAGGATGTTGACATAGATCGTCACTTCATTAAGGAGAAATTCACTAGTGGCACAATATGTACACCATTTGTGCAGTCTGGTGAACAACTCGCTGACATCCTCACCAAGGGAGTTGGGAGTAAGCCATTGCATGACATCATAGGCAAGCTGGGCATAAGAGATATCTTCACACCAACTTAAGGGAGAGTGTTAGAATAGCATATTATTAGTTGGGTTATTTTTCGATTGTAATTATTCTATGCCTTAGAGCTCCCTTGTAATTATTAATCTTCATTAATATAAAATGGGGATATTATCACAATCATTCCCTAATCTTGGTATTCTCTAAAATTATCACATTTCACATTCTCTTTAACCATCTTTAATTTTCTCATAAATTTAAAACCTTTCCATCCATTACAACTAGCATTGGCCCACCATTCCCCAAAATTTTGTTTAAAAAATGGATGCTCCAACAACATGTTCACAAATCTAAAAGATGTTGGTCCCCATTTTAATGGGCAACCCTCAATCACTACGGGACAATGATTTGAAATTAATTTAGGTCGACTCCTGCCTTAAATTGGGAAAAACCTCTTCCCACCCCCAAGGAGAATAAAAATCTATCCAGTCCACTACACGCCAAAATCTCTTAAAGATTAGACCATGTGAATCTCGCATTACACAAAGAAGGATCCACTAACTCACATTCTCTTATAAACAGATCAAAATCCCTCATACCCTTGTTAATTCTATTCCCATTAAGCCTTTCTAAGATTTTCCTGACCACATTAAAGTCTCCCCTAAACACCACATTGGGGAATACAACCCAAATAACCCATATATCTCCTCTCAAAATTCCTTTCTCCTCGAAGGCCTCTTAGGTCCATAAACCCCAGTCAACCACCACTGCGAATTGTAAACTCCCCCACTACAGTTTCACACTCTGAGACAACTCTCTCATCCCACATAACCAAAATGCCTCCTGATCTACCAACTGAAGGCATGCAAGCCCAGCCCCTATGTCTAACCCCCCAAATACTTTTCATGAACCACCTATCACACACTTCTACTTTAGTTTCCTAAAAAACCATAATGTCCGGTTGATGACACCTCAAAGAATCCTTAATAACGCCCCTCTTTTTCCGAGAACCCAACCCCCTCACATTCCAACTAATGATCTTCATTGGAAAACATTCCCATCCCTAACCTCCTCTCTCCTCTCGTAATTAACCGAACATGATAAGTTCCTTAGCTCCCTAGCCCCTTCTTACTACTCTCTCTTTCCTTTCCACCAAATTTCCCCCTCGTGGTCTTATTATTCTACTAAATGTCCCAAAAGTTCGCTTAATTCCCACTAGTGACAACCCCATAACCTAAAGAAGCTGCATAAAGTGAGGCATCTCCTTCTCCTTAATGGGGCAAGTCTCATATTTGCTCAACTCCTTCAACCATCTTTCTGTTTCCTCCTCCCCTACCCCCAAAACATGTCCTCTCTTGTCAATATGATTATCCGAGAACCCATCGTGATTGTCATTCATCTGATCTTGAGAAATATTAGCTTACAAGGACGCAGACACAGTGGTAGACTTATTCACAATGGCCCTCGGAGTTCCATAGGCAACCCCTTGGTCAGTAATACCTAATGATGAGACCTCAAGAGCAGAACACAACAATTTGGAAACATGAGACATTGAAACCCCACCCCTTACCCCCTCCCCTGAAGCAAAAGAGTTTGGAATAGCTTGTACCCCCTTATGAGAAGATGAAAATGTGATATCTTGGTTAACAAAAGAACTAAACTGATTCAGTGATTCAGATACCTTTTCGATGTCCTCATCCTCAATGGCACAATCTGCTTTGAAAAGACTATTGAGGTCCCAGTCTTGATCAGCATCCTCAACCCCCATGCTTTCCACTTCAAATTGTGAATCCGAGCTCTTAGATGACCCATACTCTTCTAGAGCTTGCAACACCTCATTAGCTTCAAAATAACCCTCTTCCACATCTTAAACCAGAGTTTCCGAAGCCTTAATAACCTCCACCAACTCCTCAGCCGCAGGCACTGGTATCTCATTAAAAGTCAGAAAATCCCCACCTAATCTGTCCAGCTTGTCTGCCAACCCTAATTGTCCCTCCTTTGTGGTGAGCTCATCTCGATTAAGCTACACCAATGCATTGGATGGCAAATTGAATAATTCTAAGCCCATTACAGCTTGCAATCATGGTGAGACCCAACATTAAATGCATCATGTCCAATACAGCCTAATCACAACCTATGAAGCATGGGTACTCCGAAAATGTTGCCGTACTCATACCGGGTACTAGCACACATACCAATAAGGCTGCATGTGTACCGGTTAGACATGACACGTTGGGGACACAATAGGGTTGCATGTAACCTAAAAGACACTCAAATTTTCCAAAAACGTAAGACATGACACGTTGGGGACACATGCAAAACATATACTTTTATATATTTATAATGTCATTTTTTTAATATTATATATTTATTTTATGTCAAATATTTAATCTCATCAACCTTGGGTATGCTATTTTGGTAAGAAAAATTTCTGAAAAAAAAAATATTTGGGATGCACGTGTCTGCAACGTGTCCTCTGTGTCCCAATTGTCCGACCCGTGTCCCAACACATGTTCATGTCCAACCAACGCATGTGGAACACCTATCCGTGACCTCTAGAGAGATGTTTGTGCTTCATTGCATGTAACTGTTAGCCAACCCCTCAATATCCTTTGGCTTGTTCGGTTAGGGGAAAACTCTCTTCCCCTACATAACAAATCTTTCATCCTATCTGCCCAACCTTTTTACATCCACCACCACGGCACATTTGCCAGGACTTAGATGAAAAATAAATACATGAGTTACACAACATTGACAAATATAAACATTATTATACAAATGATTCCTCTATTGCATTTATAATCAAATAGAAATGTAAAGGGACCAACAGTGCATCTTCTTTTTCCCTAAATTCTTCTTTTTCCCTAAATTTTGTTCTCACCTTTCTCTCATAAATTCATAATGAGTGCATCTTCTTTCTCTCTTCTTGTTTTTTTATCTTATCCAACTAGTCTATGCATAGATCCATGGATCCATCTAGTTGAATGATAGAAAATGAGCAATCCAAAAACTGAAATGCAAGTATGGGGGTTCCAAGTGCAGAAAGCGCACGATGTGTGTAAAGCATGCACAATCCAAAAATAAATAAAAAATAAAAAATACTAATTACAACACGATCACAACAAGCATACAATACAATTCACATGTTCTAAGACATAAAAATTCAGACTACGATGAAGAAGCACAGAATAGCATCCATTCATGTACAAAATCTAGCATATGCCCATTAACTAAACAAAATGTAACATAAGAAACTTTAATGCTTCAAAAGTTTATTAACCTCACAAAAGTGCAGATGGTAGTCTCCCAGCTGCTTATCAGCCCATTTTTTAATAGGTAACAAGAAGGATTGAAGGAAAGTAAACTCTCGAACCCCCTCTTCTCTTTCGACTCTGGAAAGCAAGCTTTTTAATTGCACTCTCTCTTGTGGGCCCCTTTGTTCCTTCAATGGTATTTTCTTTAACTGCTCGATGGCATGCTGCAAGATTCCTTGCTCACTTGTGATGACAAACTGCCATCATACATTCAAAAGGTAACACGAAATTATAACCACAAAGAATGATCTTTTAAGAAGGCTATTACTGGTTGAATATCAATATAATGAAACAAGGTCCAAAACAGAATATATAAATATCAAACACCTGATATAAATAACAGGAAAAGATATCATTAATGAACCCTGCACTAAAAAATTTCAGCACCCATCTTTTACTAACCATAAGAGATACTAGGATTAGTAGCACTCTAAATGAAAACCACACCATCAGCCTTGAAGAGTAAATAAGGGGTCAAAATTACTATATGGATTCACATGTATTCTTTAGATTGTTCCGGTGCCCTGGATTAAGTAATTGTGTCACAGCAGTATCATGCATACATTGAATATTTCTCCCAATTGATTATCATCATTTAAAAATTCATTATCAGGACATTCATGTTAATTACTAGTTTGGACAATAAAAACATAGGTTGCGTTTGGTAGAGCTTTGTAACTATGATTTGAGAGTATAAGTTGTATTTTGAGTTTGTGAGTTTTGAAATTATGATTTGAGTGTGGAAAATTTGTTTGGTGAAAGAGTTTTGAAAATAGTTTTGAAAAGAGTTTTGAATTGAGTGGGGAATTTTTGATGTGACATTTGATATTTGATACAAAAACTTACAACTTATAACCAAACATACAACTCAAAATTCTATTAAAGCACCAAAAAAAAATTTAAAAATTCAGAAAATATTTTTTTTGAATATATAAAAATTAACATATCAATTGCAAAAAAAAAAACAAAAAAAAAAAAATTGCACTGTTCCGTTCAACCGGTGGGACGACCGGTTAGGCCAAATTTCGAAAAAAAAAAAAATTGAAAATCGCACTCTCAAACAGAGTTTTCGGTAGAGTTGTGGAAAATTAATTCCACAACTCTATCCAAACATCATATTCAAACTACCAAGTGGAAAACTCGTTTGAAAATGGTTCCAAACATAGCCATAGTTTCCACCTGTATTCCAACATATTCTGCACAAGAACATGTATGATTATTCTATTGTTAAAAGCAAGTATGGGGTTCATGATGATGGTAGATATTCATGTGGTTTTGAGGGGTAATTGTCGATTACCTTGGAAGTCGATATCCCATATTTTTCCTCTTTTCTCTAGATTTCTTTCTCTAAGGGTGGGTAATGGGGAGTCAATTCGGTTTTGGGAGGATGTGGGTCGGAAATTCTTCTCTTGCTCGGGATTTCCAGGGTCTTTACAGGATTGCAAATTCTCATGGTAACTCTATTGCATCGTTGGCATGTTCTAGTTTGGCTCCAATTGCATGGAATCTTAGATTTGCTAGAAATCTCACTGATAGGGAGGTTGGGGATTTGGCCTCCTTGTTATCTTGTATTGAGCATTTGTCGTTGGTCTCTTCCTTGGGTGATAAATTGGTTTGGATCCTACACACCTCTGGTGTTTTTTCTTGCAAATCTTTTTGCAAAAAAATCATTGAGAAGCCAAATGTCCTGTTTTTCCCTCTTCACAAAAGAATCTAGAAGTCTTTTGTGCCTCTCAAAGTGAAGGTTTTTTAATGGTCTTTGGTTCATGGAAGCATCTTGACCAATGATGTCCTTCAAAAGAGGAGGCCTAATCGTCATCTTTCTCCTCAATGGTGCATTGTGTGTAAGGGAGAGGGGGAGACTCTAAATCACCTTTTTTTACATTGTCCAGTGGCCAGGAGTCTGTAGTAGCAGTTCTTTTCATGGGGTGGTTTTGCTTGGGTGGCACCTGAATCATGTAGTTCAATGCTCTGTTGATTTTCGATTTCTGGGCTTAAATAAAAAGGCGAAGGTGTTGGGGCTCTGTGCAGTTTCTGCTCTTTTCTAGGTCATATGGTTGGAAAGGAATGCAAGAATCTTTGAGGATAAATGTATTGATGTCTCTTCGATGTGGGAGAAAATCAGATTCTTGGCATCTTTATGGGCTTCGGTGGCTCCCCCATTTAGGGGAATTTCGCTTTTTTTTATTTCTAGCGATTGGAAGTCCATGTTTGATTTTTAGGTTTTTTGGTTTTTGCTTGAGGACTTCTTGTCCTCTTTTGTACTCCTTTTTTCTCTTTTCTCCATTTTAATAAAATCTTCTTTTGTTGTTGATCAGGGAAAAGAAAAAGAAAAAAAAAGAACACGTATGATTAAAACATTATGGATTCCCTAGTTGTGTGCCCATAATTTTTCTACATCTGCACATAAAAAATCTACACAAAAATAAATACTAGTATGCGATCAACTTAGTGTTACTATACAGAAGTTTTAAGGCAAGTCAACACTGCCATGTGCCTTAGTCCTTGTTAAATTAGTAATTGCAATTAAAAATATTTTAGAAACTTAAAAAAATATAAATATAAATATAAATATGTGAAGGCAGCAAAATAAAATTAACCACAACATCCAGATGATCTTAGTTGAACGAGCACAAGAAATTCTTGGACAACTTAAGTCCACATCAGAATAGACATAGAAAGCCATCTTGGGTGCATAGTGAGAGAATCAAAGAAATTTGCACACTTATCAAATATGCTTATATAGTCTAAAATTCTGGTTCTGATTTGCATAATTAAATTTCCAAATGATACAGAAACAGATAAGCCATACTGTTCATCTCCTATTCATAATCACCGATTCAAGTGCTCATAGCTAGTGGTGTTCAAAAAAGAGGTCAAACCATAAACAGATGCAAACCAGTCCAAACTGTATTATTTGGTCCGGGTTTTTTTAGGGGACATTTTGGTTCCAGTTCCAAAAAATTAATAACCGTTCATTATAATTCGATTCACAGATTAAGTCTCAAAAAAACCGAAAAAACTGAACTGAACCATTCCATGTTTTTGTTAATTTTAATAAGTATAGGGTGTTCCACAAGGTAGTTACTCTTCTCATTCCGACATCAATAAGACTTTCATTTATCCAAATTACAAAATACTATGTGTACAAAAATATATGCGTATTTGTTTTTCACTATTTACATAATTTTTGCACTCCATCTATCATTGAAAATTGCATTTTTATAGTAATTACTGTATAATATGAAGAATTTGTTTTGTTTGAACACATTTTATAAAATTAGATTGGAGAATATGCTAAGAATTTTAAGTATAGGTAGAACTAACTTTTTTTTTGTTTTGATTGGCACTTGGGTGTCCAGGTCAAAGCCCGACTAATCCCCAGGGGTGCACAAGCCCTCGGCAAGGAGCTTCCCACAAGCGCACCACGGTTAATTCAAGGGTCTTCCCCTAGTCCAATGTCCCCAAGGAATTGTTAGCACTTAAGAGGTTTCGATCCGTAAACCTTAGAGGGAGCACACTCCCAAGACACAAGGCCTTGCCACCAGGCCAACCCCTTTGGGGTTTGGTAGAATTAACTTTTATTGAACTAGATAGTCTAGATATAGTGATGAATTTGCTAGCCTAGAACCGTGGAACCGAGCCGAAACCAAACTATTTTTTTGTGGTTTGGTTCTAGTTCAGTTCCAAGACACCCCCCACCCCCCCGGCGGGGTCATAACTTTCCTATAAAATTAAACAATAAAATTAATAACTTTATGCAACGTGACATTAAAAAATAGAAATTTGATGGCAATACCTGACGAAATAACACCCATGCATAGCAAGTGTAGTGGATGGTCTCTGTGATTCCCAAAATCCGCCACGTTGATTTCAAAAGCTCAAGAATTTCTTCAACTTCCTGGACATAATATGACCAATTGTTAGTACAATTTAGCAACTTTTCATATTTTAGTACAAAAAAAATTGTACATGTGTAGAGCTTGGTCTCTACTTTCATTTTCATTTCTATCCAAAATTTAAACTCTAATTTTCTTAACTAAACGGTAAAATTTTCACAGGTATTAGAGAATTCAAATTTAAGTGAATTTGAACTCAAACTTTTTACATTGAACCCAACCATCCTTGCACAAAATGACTTGAAGAATTAAAGAATCCAAAAGTTCGGTAAAATTTTGAGCGTTCTTAAACTCATCATTGACCTGAAATGAGATAATCACAAACCTCTGTAAGTTTTCCCTCATCTAAGACATCAAACACACTGAGAAGCAGTTTCTCATATAGTCTGACATTTAGGTGATAACCATCTGCCCAGTGGCATACTTCACCGGTTAGGTCACCTCGTGCTGGCCTCTCTGCAAGTGGAATGCAAATCTCTCTGAGAGATCTCAAGCATTCTGTCCGCTGGAGTTCACCTGTAGAGGATGGAAGTGACTGACACAAAATAAAGAAACAAAATCAGAAAAACCTTGATAAGAAAAAGATGGTGGACAAGTACAAAACCTGCAAAACATGCACATAATTGCAAATAATAATCATAATAAATTTTTACACCAGTCACCAAATTATGAGTAGTTAACATAACATATTTAATAATCAAACTTACAACCATGGATAGGAAAAAAAACAAAAGACACTACACATTTTTTATGTAAGATCATGCATCTCATTATTAAGAAAGAACCCCCAAATTCCTTAGAAATTGACATATGAGGATGACATCAATGCAACTAAGCATTACGATTATTTACAATAAATAAATAAAAATAAAAATCTTAACTTTAAATTTTAAGCAGTGTAGAAACAGTAAAGATTAAACCACCAGAGCTTCAAAGAAGGAAAGGAAAGCAACTCTTTTGCTGCCAACTATAAGATAATTGAGAATCAGAGGAAGGAAATAGCAACAGAAAGAAGAAAGAGGAAAAGCTCATATGCATTCTGACACCAACAAAACCTTTCTGTTATCTTCCGCTACCAACCCAAAAACACATGACTAATTGGGGAATCACGTTCAAAAAGTAAAATATTTGGATATAAGTATCACATTACTATGGAACAAAACAACTTAAGTACAAAAATAAAGATATGAAACTGACAACACAGAGATGAATTCTTTTGAACAATAAACAACAATGAACAGGTTAACCAAGACACTAGTCAAACATAACCTAATGCATGAATTCAAAAACAAGAGTAGAAAAAATAATACTAATTAGATATTAATTAAAGCGATCTATCACCATTTGGGACAATGAAATGCACACCTCAGATTCCTCTATCTTTGCCAAAAGAATACTCAGTTCACTAGCCTTGCGCCCGGATTCACCAAATCCCACAATAGGGTGATTTAAAAGCCCCTCCTCCAACATCTTTAACTGAACTGACACAAAATTGAAAACATGTAATACAGGTTGTAAGTATATATATCAGCAAAACTTCATTCTTACCAGATAAGTAAGTTATACTTCCCTGTCCCAACTTTAAAAAAAAATAATAATAACAATAAAAAGGGAAAAAACAAAGAGCAAGAGTTCACTTGTCTTTTTTGCCACCGTATATACGCTTTCTTGTCAGGAAACTCCGTTCGCGAAATGCAACACAGTAATTCCAAAGGTATCAAAAGAGTGTCCATTCTTTTTCCCACTTTTCCCACCAGTGCATTAAGCAGCCCTTGTCTCGTTCTAATGTCCATTGCTTCAGAAATCTGAATTTGTTCACACAAATGGGAAAATAAATCAACATTACCATGCAACTGAACAAAAAATACAATAGACTATATATTATAACTCTGGTGATTGGAACCATAGATCCCATAGAAACATAGCATTCCCATGCACAAGTGACTGAGTACATTTACTTGTCGAAAAAAAAAAAAAAAGCAGTGGATACATTTACATTGAACCAAAACACTCAACTGAACAGTGCCCCAAGAGATTCAGGACCAAAAACACAGGCTTGAGAAAATGATTGTCAACAATCAAAAGATATAAACCACTTATGAAGCCTCTGTTTAGTTTCCAAGCCTTTCTCCTTCAACAATCGTAATTTGTCTTAAACATGCCAGTCATGTTTAAATTCTTGTGCTTAGGGACAGTTCCAAGAAAGAAGTAAAGGTCGTAACCAAGTGCAATGGCAATTGTTATCCGTCCCCAACCTTGTGGCGCGGGTTCTCTCCACAAAAAAGTGGGAGAAAGACTGATCTATTACATCTCCCAGACCCTGTTGTAAGCAGGAGCTTTGTGTACTGAATACAACCTCTTTTTCAAGTTCAAAATAAGGGATATGTTTACAGAAAATTATATGGGTGACAGAAAAATTTCATCTAGCACAAAGTCGTATAGAAAAGGAAAAAATTACTTCATAAGTATCTCAGTTGAATACTTGAAGCAGGAGCTTTGTATACTGAGTACAACCTCTCTTTCAAGTTCAAAATAAGGGATATGTTTAGGGAAAATTATATAGGTCATAGAAAATTCATCTAGCACAAAGCCATATAGAAAAAGGCAAAATTACTCCATAAGTATCTCAATTGAATGCTTGGTGCAACAAAGGATTTGAAATGGAGTTCTTTAAAAATTGGAGGTCTCAACCCTAATGGTTCAAGAATACTAGTCAAATCCCCTTTTCTCATTCAACATCTTCTTTCAGCTGATCATGTATTTTTTACTTTGAATGATGCAAACAGCTTTGTTTGTATTATTCTGGATTTTTCTTTTCCTTTTTTTTTTTTTTTTTTTTTTTTTTTTTTTTGGTTGTCAGTATTGTTCCGGATTCTTTTTGGGTGTATATATACTTATTGCAAAGTAATTTGAATGAATAAAATGGAAAATGATGACAATAGAGCCCAAGCGATGTATATAAAGTAAAAGACAAATATACCTATATATCAATTGTAAACTCCACAGTGTACACAGAGTCCAGGAAGTTATCCAATGGAAGGTTTAACCCCATGTGTACCCTATAATTATGTGTTCTATCCGATCTTTCTTTTCCTTCTCCAATGAAGTAGTTATAAAAAAATATAAAAAATGAAATGGAAAAATATGTAGGATTTGCATACAGAGAGGGCAATAACACAAGCTCAAAGGGATCAAAGATGGAAGGCGAGATCTGGGAGGAAAAAGGCTTTAAACATGAAGACATATTTTTGGCAAGATATTCAGCCCACAGCTGTCAACCATATCTTCTTTTCCTTACCGTTCTTAGCAAGTAGACATGACTGAGGACTGCCAAAACAGGGCAGAACCCGTGCACACATGAAGCATAATGATGCAAACATAAATAAACTAAGCCATATCAAAAGGAGAAAAGCCTTGTAAAAACGCCCTGAAACAATCATCAAGACAAAAATTACTTGACAACCCAAAAACTTTGAGGTCAATATCAATTGATTATGTTAATAAAAAGAAGAGCAAGTTTCACTACCCCCTGCGGTTTGAGCCATGTGTGGTTTACCCCCTAACATTTGGAAATGACCATACAACCCTCACGTGGCTTGTGGACTAAAGTGCACCGTTAAACATTCTGTCCAACTTAACAGCAAGTGTGAAACACGTGGCAGACATAAGGGATGATATGCTCAGTTTTAAATTTCAAGGGAGTAAATCCCACGTAAAATAAAGCACAAGGGGTTCAAGTACACTTTGCCTTCCTAACAAATGACGAAAATATCCATAGTTCACACTTAAGTTACTTATATAAAGGGGTATTTTTTAGTGTTTTTTTCATTAAATCATAAACGGCCTAACAGTGCACTTCAGTCCACAAACCATAAGAGAGTTATATGGTCATTTCCAAATGTTAGAGGGGTAAACCACACATGACACAAACTACCGAGGGGCGGGGGGCGGGGGGCGGGGGCGGGGGGCCGGGGGGGGGGGGGGGGGGTAAAGTGAAGTTTGCCCTAAAAAGAATCTGCACAACTTACAAAGCTCCCCTAAATTGACCTTTCCATACACTCCACAAAAGGAGTAATAAATTTAATAAATCTCTCCAAAGATTAAAAAAAGGGGGAAAGGAATAAAATGGAAGCCAAAGACTAAAATTAGAACAAAATAGATCCAAAAAAGTAAAGACAAGATTATCAAACAATGCTCCATCACCCGCCAAATCATGTGCACAACAAAAAGAGAGTGAAAAATAAAATAAAATTAAGAAGATAGCAACACGAATGACTAGAGCCTCATGACAAGAACACTCATAGGTAGAGCTACAATACACTATAAAAACCGTAGTTCTTAAGCTTCATTTTATTTTTATTTTTACTTTTTTCTTTCATCACACAATTTATACTTTAATTAAAGGTAAATTACACTGACCTCTCCTGAGGTCTTGAGAAAATACAATAATAAGTCCCACGATTTTGACATAATTACACTGAGACCTCCGCTTTAGTAAGGTTTAATGGATTGAAACTAATGCAAATGGCGGGAAAGTACAAAAATAAACAATGTAAAATTTACATTTTCATGAAAAAAATATGCTATTTTTTCATTCATATAACTAATAAATTATTGATGAAAAGGGGGCTAAACGTTATGTGAATAAAAACTTTAAAGAAGCTCAATGTAAGTATATCAAAACTATGAGGCTTAATGTATTTTCTCCAAACCTCAAGGGAAGTTAGTGTAATTTACCCTTTAATTAATTGCAAACTATACCTATTAATCCTTCCTTTAGGATTTTTAATATTTGAACCCTTGAACCCAACTGCTTCCAATTTGATTGTGACTCAAGCTTTTTTTAAATGAAAATTATAGCCTTTTGTTCTCAATTCTTTCCCAATTTAAATATAGAAAATAAATAATTTGTTGTCACTTAAATATATGAATACATACTTATTTGCTGTTATATTCCCACCATGTTCATGTCCTAAATATTTTCTAGTCATGACATGCCTGTAGGGATGGCAATGGGCGGGGAGGAGTGAATTTTACCCTCCCCACCCCCAATCACCGATTTTTATTTTTTCCCCATTCCCATCCCCAATCCCCAACGAAGACCATTTTCATACTACCACCCCTGCCCCTAATGGGGATTGGTTTTCCCCACCCCTGACATCCCGACCCATTCATAAGTTCTGTTGCTTTGCTTCATTGCTTTGCTTTAGTTTTTCTTCTTTCTTTTTTTTAGATTTACTTTGCTTCAGGTTCATATCTCCATAATAAATAAACGAAACAAAAATAAAAAAATAAGAATAGAAAAAAGTGAGTGAAAGGGATAAATTGATTAAGGTTGTGTTTAGTTCATGGATTTTGAGATAGATTTGGACAGATTTCATACAGATTTTCTTTTTTTCTTTCCAAATCTCTCCCTAAATTCATGAACCAAACACAACCTAAAAGAAATAATTTTCAAATTATTGAAATGATTTCATATTAAGAAAACATTAATTAAAAATGAACTAAAAATTGTGTAGATCATTCTAGAGAATTTTTCTACTTTAACACTAAGAAAAAATTGATTTAGAAAAAATAATTTTTAAAGTGTATAGGTTGATTAGAATGTGTTAATTCAAGTGAAATTATTTATTTTTAGAACATAATAATTTAAAGTAAAAATTTCACATGAAACTGTTTGCAATTTTTCATTTCAATATATATATTATATTAATCATTTTCTTAGTGTAAAATCTAAAATTAGGATTACTTACTCATTGAATTACATTGACTTCATTATGAGAGTTGCAAGACTTAGATGAAAAAAATTAAAGTTTGAACATCGCATTAAAAATTAAAATAGAGTAGGAGGATTTAAATAAAAGAATTAAAAGTTTGATAACCACATTATAAAGTTTCTCAACTATCACCATACCCGACCCTATGGGGAAAGAAATGGTGAAAACCCTCCCCAATAAACCCAAGTTGGGTCAGGCCTCATGAGGTTGGGTTAAATTGTCATTCTTAGGTGTAGGAATGGCAATGGGGCGGGACGGGTTTTACATTCCCTGCTCCCAATCCCCGATTTTTTTTTTTTCCCGGCTCCATCCCCGATCCCCAATGGGAATTGCTTTTATCACCACCCCTGCCCCTAACGGATTCGGTTTTCCCCCGAGCCGTACATCCCACCTCGTTTCTCCTTGTCCATGAGAAGATTCTATTGTTCAATTTAGGAGTACTAATCATTACAAAGAAAATAAAAATTTAAGAAGAGACAAAAGTTTCTATTGCTTCAATTTATGAGTGAATAGACCATTCTTTCCTTATTTTTCATTCAATTTATTAGTAGACGTTAACAATTAAATTAAATTGTCATAACTTAAAAATTAAGATACAAAATTGATTCAATTGTAACTATAGGATTAAATTGACACAATAGGTAACCTACAAGGACCACATTTGTAGTTTGCTCAAATGGTGTAATAAAACTATTATCATCTTATACTTATCAACTCATAGATTACTTCTCTTAAAAGACATCTATGAATTAAACTCTCCTTTGTAAGTACTTAGCTATGAAGTAACCACAGCTATTTATTTGTAGGGTTCTGAATGCTCTTCCAAGGATTGCATTAATTCAACAACTTTATAGCTTCTTCTGTTTGATATGGTAAGCAACCTTACATACAGTCGTCCACATTCAAAGATGCATTGGTATTGATGTCTAGAATTGGAAACACTCTTCCATTGGTGCTTTTCAACCAAAGTTTGCATATACTTTAGAGGCTCGAATTGCTCCTTGAGCTTCCTTTGCATTGTCTCCCAATCTCTAACCTTTTCCCTGCCTCTTCGTTGTCTACAAACTTGGAAGTTGTAATTGTTTCCACCATTCAGAAGCACGACCTTTGAGTCTTTGAGACACCAATCTCACCCTCTTTTTTTCAGGCACATCATAATAATCAATAAGGCTCTCAACTATATTCAACCACTCCACAGACATTTGGGTTATAGTTCCCATGAAACTCAGAAAATGAATCATCCTTGATGTTGTTCCACTTAGAATAGAAAGTATTTGAATATGCTCTACGCCTATGCGGAGAACCAATGGAACCATCAATTTGATGATCCCTGGAAACCATTACCACCTTTGAGAAAAGGTTGCAAGTGTTGCACCCTTTCAATCAATTTGGCAACTTGCATGCTCAACTCTTCAATCTCATCTCTTGGAATTAGGTTTGCATTGTTCGCTCCAATTAGAGAAATCATCTTAGCTTCTTTATTCAAATTTGCAGCATAATCCACCTCTCAACCTCGACCTCGTTGAATGGTGACACAAAGCAACCCAAATGTTCAAATGGCACAGTAAAGTGCATAATCCCACAACAAAACACAATTCCTAGCAATTCCCAAGAAAACACCTAGGTCAGAGACTCCAATGAAACCCCCACACAAGTATTCAACCTATCAATTGAACTCACAGTAGAAACCTATTACCGCAATAAGATTGACTACAAGTTAAGGAAACCAGTCCACACAATCAGCCCATAATGAGGATCAATCAAGAATATATGAACTCAAGAAGCAAGAACTAATTCGCAGAAATACTGATCCAATTGGTCCAAGGTCAATAATTCAAAGCAATACAGATGAGAAGGGGTTTGAACCACTTACCCAACTTTAGGCTGGTCGAACTTCGACTCAAATGAAAGAAGAAGACGAGCTCGCTGGGCTTAATTGATGCGAAAACTGACTCGCAGGACTTCAATTAGGGTTCAAGTACAGATCATCACTTGCGGGCAGTGATCAGGTTCAATGGTCCAAATAGGGTTCATCCTATCAAGATCTCTCTTCCCGGTGGAGAATTGGGTTCAGAACTCCACTGAAACTGCTGTGGACAAGAACATGACCAGATCACAATTAAAAAGTCGAAGTTGAACCACCAAGACGAGGTACTGTGAACTTCGAAGCCTCTGCGTAGTATTGAAGCCTTGGCAAAATCAAGGTTGAAGCTAAAAATCCAAACCAGAAAACAGGGTCGAAGTTGAATGTAAACGAAGTCAAAGTCAAACGTGACGAGATCTCATAGATCTAGGTTTCAAACGACAATCAAGGTCATTGGGGTTTCAATCAACAATCTACGAAATGAACTAGGGCTTTTAGCGGCCTGGTAATCCTCTTCCAATTCATGGATTTAATACATGCAATAGAAACATGGATCTAACCCTTCAGTTCTGATACCAAATGATGGAACCAAATCTCAAATTGAACTGTTTTAAGAGCTAAAGCTCAAATTACAATATCAAAATATCATCAAAACTAACTACTAAAGACCCTAACCACCTATTTATAGGCCAAAGGCCAACTAAGCAACTAAACAATAACAACCACACTAACTCTACCTAAGGCATGAGCTCATTATGTCTCTTCAGAGTATTTCTATTCAACACCATTTGGTGGATTCAAAATGAGAAGATCCATATAATTTTAAACAGAATGAAAACAATACATGGCAGGTAATCATATAGTTATTTGTCATAGTGGCACCATTTTGACATCCTTTGTCATCATTTCTCTGGGACTTCATTCTCTTACTGTTAAGTTAGGTGAAGGGTAGTTTTGTACTTATTCAATTTTCTTATTAGTAAATAGATATGAGCAGAGAGGAAAAACCTAATTTCTGGTTTAGTGCATCTTCTCTCCAAATCATTCTCTAATAAATTTCTTCTTATTATTTTAACTTGGTATCAAAGCAAATAATCATTTTTTCTACTGTTCTTCATTTTCCTAGTATTTTTTTTATTTTTTATTTTTCGATAATGTAAAAAAAAAAAAAAAAAATCTAAATACTATGATGCTTGACTAGGGCAAGGTGATCTCCAATTGAATTTTCTTTTTTTTTTTGGTATTCGTTGCCCTTTTTTGATTTTTTTTCCCTTTATTTTTTTTAAAAATGGAGCTTTTTTTCCCATCAACTGGTTATGTCAGTTTTTCCTTCGATTCATTGCTTGGGTTGTCTTATAGGGCTGATCAGACCTTGTAAGGTGTCCCTTGGCTTAAGTTATTGCTCCTAGCTTGCCTTGGTGGTTTTTTGGTCTCATACTACTACTGCGTGGGTTCTACAGTGTGATTTTCAACCTTTGCTCCAGTCTTTTACTATTTTTGGGCTGCTATTGATGCGTTGAGTCTGTTTGTATTGGGACTCACTCTTCTTTCAGAACCTTTTGTGGATTGATTGCATTTGTCCCCACTTTATCTTAGTTTTTTGGGTATAGCTCTGTGTTCTTAGTTCATGGCTGAAGAAGGTAAGAACCCTATAGGCAGTGAGGTGAAAGGTTTGGGTCCTAGTGTACCTCTTGGTGATAACTCCTCTCTTCACCTTATTTATGTCAAGTTAGATGGCACCAATTATTTGGTATGGTCACATTCTTTTCAATTGCCCATTACTGCTCGTGGCATGTTGGGTTATGTTAAAGGAGTTACTACGGCTACTTCAAAGGATGGACCAACCTATGACAAATGGACTAAGGAGAATGCTCTTGTCATGACTTGGTTAATTAATTCCATACTTCCCAACATTAGCCATTCTTTTGTTTTGTTGGATACTGCTCATGAGAATGCTCGTCAACGTAGAGTATGATCAGATTCATGTTCAGGTTCTAGGCCGACAACTGTTTCCTACCGTGCATGAGGCCTATGCTTGTGTTCTGTAAGAAGAGAGCAGGCAGAGTGCTATAGTTCATCAACCCCTCCAAGATCGGTCTACTTTAGTTGTTTCTTCTGCTCCCACAGATAGGAAATTTGGTCCGTCCAAGTCTGGGGGTAAAGGTCACTCTAGTGATCGTGATCAGATTATTTGTGATTATTGAGAGAAAGAACGGAATGATTAGGAACATTGTTGGAAGTTACACAATCATCCTACCCTCGAACAAGGTGGTGGTCGTGGTGCTCCGACTAGTTGTGGCGGTACTATTCGTTCATGCTCATCTCTTGGACTCCTTTGCAAGCACTTCGGGTGATTCTGCTACATCTCTTTCCTAGGATGAGTTGCACACTATTTGGCGTCTAGTGGCTCAACTTGATTCTTCTCTTGCCACTACTTCTGATCCTCCTTCTTCCCACTTTGCTTCCACAGGTATTCCTACGAGTGCCATGAGTGGTGTCCCTTCATGTCCTTGGATTATTGATTCTGATGCTACCGATCATAAAACAAGTTTGTCCAATCTTTTACACCCTTACTCTCCTTATTCAGGCAAGGATAAAGTAAGAGTTTTTTATGGGTCCTTATCCTCTATGGCTGGGACAGGCTCTATTCATTGTTCCCCCTCTATTTCCCTCTCGTCCGTTCTTCATGTTCCCCAGTTCTCTACTAATTTCTTGTCTATTAGTTGTCTTACCAATTCCTTAAATTGCTCCGTAACTTTTTATTCTTCTCATTGTGTTTTTCAGGAACTGAGTACGGGGAGAATGATTGGTAGTGGTACATGGGGCCTACATTTTCTGGATGCTGGATCTTCCTCATCTTCTTCCACAATGTCTTCCACCCAAGCTCTTCTGAAAATTAGCCATTCCTCACTTTCTCTTTTACATCAATGGCATAGGCGTGTAGGGCATACCTCTTTTTCTGTTTTAGACAAACTTGTTCCTACTTTAGTGAAGAATTGTCATAAGAATAATGTTCATTATGATGCTTGTGAGTTTGCAAAACATAAACGTTCTTGTCATCCTTCCGTTAATAAAAGAAGTATGTTTCTGTTTATAGTTATTCATTCTAATGTATCCACTCCAAAAGTGAAGTTTTTTTTCTTGTTTTTAAACATTTTATAAGATGGTGTTTAACAAGCTTGCCACCCCAATTAAAGTGCTTCGGAGTGATAATGGCACTGAATATATTGATGGAAAGTTTTGAGCATATCTTTAAGCACATGGTATTCTTTACCAAACCATTTGTGTTGGTACCCCTGAACAGAATGAGATTGTCGAATGCAAAAATTATCGGCCTTGTTTGGTTTGTGTTTCCCAAAAATTTTTGGGAAAAATTCTCTACAAATAAGTTTTCAAAAGTAATCAAACCAAACAAATTTTCCCAAAAAAATTTCCCAAAACTTGTTTGGTTTACAAGTTTTCCAAACAAATCTCTCTCTCATACACATCAAATCAATCACTTTTTCCAAAACTCTCTCTCAAAATAATTTTCCAAAACATCTTTTGAAAAAAACCAAACCAAACAACTTTTCGTACTTTTTATCTCTAAAACTCATCTCCCAAATTCAAACCAAACATACCCATCATCTTCTTGAGGTTGCTCGTGCTCTTATGTTCACAGTGCGGGTTCCTAAACCGTTCTGGGGTGATGTTGTTCTAACTGCTACATATCTTATTAACCGCATGCCTTCTAGTGTACTCCAGTTTCAACGCCCTCTTAACCTTCTACCCCACATTTTTGTTCCTCCTATCTCTCTTCTCCTAAGGTGTTTTGCTGTGTTTGCTTTGTTCATTCTCCTTGTTCCACTTAGAGCAAATTGGACCCTAAGACTCTGCGGTGTATATTCCTTGGTTATACCTCCACCCAAAAGGCTACAAGTGTCATGATCCTCACTCTCGTAAAGCTTATGTTACTATGGATATTACCTTCTATGAACCTATGCCCTTCTTTCAAGGTCAATCTCTTCAAGGGAAGGTTTCTACTACGGAAGAGATTGTTTCTTCTAATTCATTGTTTTCCCCTACCATTTATTGTGAGGGGGAGGAGGAGACTTATTTGTGAGGAGGATATTAATAAGTGTGTTCAAAGGGAGCCTAGTAGGTTGGATAGGCCAAATCTTAAGGCCAAATCTCAAGACCTACTCTCGGCGACGAAGAGAACAATTGACCTATATGCCGCCATGCCAATCACCATCTCTAGCTCCAGTGACTAATTCTTTTATGGAGTCTTCAAGTAATGAGTCTTTGATTACTATTCTTACTATTCCTGTTGATAATGTTCATTAAGTTGATGATTCAAATCTCCCTATTGCTATCAGGAAAGGGATTAGAACTTGTACTCAACGTCCTATTTCTAAATTTTTGTAATATGATTGCTTATCTCCATCATATCATGCCTTTGTTTTGTCTTTGTCCTATATTTCTATTTCGTAGGGTTGGAAGGAAGCACTCGATGATCCTAGGTGGAAAGAAGCTATGGCAGAGGAAATGAGTGCTTTGAGTAAGAATGGCACTTGAGAGTTAGTTTATCTACTATCGGGAAAAAGACCTGTAGGTTGCAAATGGGTGTTCTCAGTTAAGCAAAGAGTCGCTGGGACTATTGAGAGATATAAAGCAAGACTAGCTGCTAAAGGGTTCACTCGGACTTATGGCATTGACTATCAGGAGACATTTGCTCCAGTGGCTAAGATGAATTCTATTTGTGTCCTCCTTTCTTGTGCAGCAAATCTGGAATGGCCATTGCAACAACTGAATGTGAAGAATGCATTTCTCCACGGTAATCTGGAAGAAGTGTATAAGAATGTTCCTCTAGGTTTTTCTTCTCCAACTACTGATAAGAAGGTCCGTTGGTTAAAGAAGGCATTGTATAGGTTAAAACAGTCTCCTAGAGCTTAGTTTGACAGGTTTCTTAAGGCGGTGCTAAGATTTGGATACAAGCAAAGTCATGCTGATCACACTATATTCATCAAACGGTGTGGAGATAAAATTTCTATAATTATTGTTTATGTGGATGACATAGTGGTGTCTGGTAATGATATGTAGAAAATGCCCAAGATGCCCTTATCCTTGGTCCTTTACGATACTTCCTTCGGATTGAGATTGCTAGATCAGATAAGGGCATCTTTATCTCCCAAAGAAAGTACATCTTAGATCTATTTAAGGAAGTAGGCATGCCTAGATGTAGACCCGCAGATTCCCTCATTGAAGCCAATTACAGACTTAGCAGTAGTGATAGAGATCATGTAGATAAGAGAAGATACCAGAGGCTTGTAGGGAGTGTTAAATTTAATGTATAGAGAATAGAGAATTATATGTATATTGATTGTCTTGAATATTTTACAAAGAGATGTACACTCTCTTTATAGAGAGGAGAAGACAACATAAGATGCCAATTGAGGCACCGAAAGCATAAAGCAAACCACATTATTAAAGATACATTATTAAAGGTTTGGCAACTAATATATTATATATTCTAACATCCCCCTCAAACTCAAGGTGGATAGAAACCAACCAACTTGAGTTTGGAGAGAGTAACAAAACGTAAAAATACTGACAAATAAAATAAAAGGGGATAGGAGACACTGTATGGTCGTGTCAGACCGTTGGTGAAGACACTGTATGGTCGTGTCAAACCCTTGTAACAGCTAACCGGAATCAATGTCAGGACAGTTTACGGAGTCTTGTCGGACCCATGTAGAAGCTAACCGGAATCAATGTCGGAACAGTTTACAGAGTCTTGTCGGACCCATGTAGAAGCTAACCGGAATCAATATCGGGACAGTTTATAGAGTCTTGCCGGACCCATGTAGAAGCTAACCGGAATCAATGTCGGGACAGTTTACAGAGTCTTGTCGGACCCATGTAGAAGCTAACCGGAATCAATGTCGGGACAGTTTATAGAGTCTTGCCGGACCCATGTAGAAGCTAACCGGAATCAATGTCGGGACAGTTTACAGAGTCTTGTCGGACCCATGAAGAAAATACACTGTATGATTGTGTATATAGGCTGCCCAAAAGATATACATGTATATATATATCGAGCCCTCAAAAGTTGTGCCCAATTTATCAAAAGGCGTGCCATCAAAAGGCGTGCCCGACAGACATCTTCGAGCGGCGAGCCATCAAAAGGTGCGCCGGACACGCGGCGATGCACGTGGCTGTGCGTCCGGTTTGTCGTCTGGCGTCGAGAGGCGCGCGATGCGCGTGTCTGCCTTGGCTATTTAAACCAAGACTGAGGCTGAGGCTGAGGCTGAGGCATAACAAACCAACTGAAACTTCTTCGTTTTCTGACACTCTACAACCAACCCGTCTTCGGCAGCCGACCCTTGTTGACATTACCAGTCTGAAAGCTCTGATTCTCTGAGACACTTTGCAACCCAGAATATGGCCTCTTCTTCCCGTTCAGTTACCCAGAACATAGCCTCTTCTTCCCGTGGTCTGCTCACTCTCTTTCCCGACCTCAATGAGTCCACAAGAGAGATAACCGGGGTAGTTGCCCTTGAACCGCAACCAAGCGCCCCTGGTCAAGCGCCCCAGGTTTTGCGCCGTTGAACTATCCGATGTTGTCAGTTGAGCAGATAATGGCTGCTCAATCTGATATTGAGGCCAATTATTATACATTAAAGTCATGTGTTGAGACCATGACGGCGGTTACCAACCTGTCGCACCAGCTTCAGAGTATAACAAATGAGGTGCAGCAGGTAAAAGCCTAACTGGCTCTGCTCCAGCGCATGTATACGGATGCCCGAGCAGAGATATGTGTGCTAAAGGCAGAAAATAAGGAACTGAAGCGGAAGGCCACCGTCATGCTCTGTTTCGGAGGTCCTTCATATGTGACTTTTGAGGAGCAACGGGAAGTGAACGTACTCGGCGGCGTGGGAAGCACTGAGGCAAAACCGGCAAGGGACGCCCAAGACAAAGGCAAAAAGAAGAGAACAGCTGAAGAGGCGAAAAAATAAGGCCGGTTTTTGTTGTGGTGGTTGAGGGTTGTGTTTATTTTTTTTTATTTTTTTTATTTTTTTTTTTAATTTTTTAATTTTTTTTTTAATTTTTTTTTTTTTTTTGGAACTGTGATTGGGGTTGGTCCCGGATATGAATAAAACAAGCGTGTGCAAATCTGAATGGTATGAATTTGATTTGAAAAAGATTAAAAATAATGTGAAAGAAAAAGAGTGGTTCACATGGTTTTTTTTTTTTTTGTAATAATAATAATAATAATAAGAATAAGAATAATAAGGTATTAATGGAAAGCATGTGCGCTGGTGGAGGATTATTTTATTAGAGAGGGAGTAAAGTGAAGAGAGAGACGTGTTAGGGCTTGATCTGAGAGAAGGATTCGAGTCGGTCTTCATGGTCTCGAGGCTTCTTTGAAGCTTTGTCGATGGAGGATTTGAGGGACTTGTACGAGGTTGTTCGGTAGATTAGAACCCATGTGCAAATCTGAATGGTATGAATTTGATTTGAAAAAGATTAAAAATAATGTGAAAGAAAAAGAGTGGTTCACATGGTTTTTTTTTTTTTTTTTTGTAATAATAATAATAAGAAGAATAAGAATAATAATAATAAGGTATTAATGGAAAGCATGTGCGCTGGTGGAGGATTATTTTATTAGAGAGGGAGTAAAGTGAAGAGAGAGACGTGTTAGGGCTTGATCTGAGAGAAGGATTCGAGTCGGTCTTCATGGTCTCGAGCTTCTTTGAAGCTTTGTCGATGGAGGATTTGAGGGACTTGTACGAGGTTGTTCGGTAGATTAGAACCCATGAGATAGCTTCGCAGACTATGGCGGTGCAGACGGAGATTCCGACCACGGTTAGGCTGTCGGAGTAATGGAAATTTGAGAAGAAAGCGGTCGCCATTATTGGAGAGATGAGCTCTCAGGTATGCAGATCTGCTCCCCGAGCTGCCAGGTCTCTACTCTCTGCTTCTAAGCAGACCTCTCATGTCTTTTCTGAAGGTCGAGCTGTGGCTAGTGCTGCGACAGTTTTATTAAGAGGAAAGGTGCCTTATTTAGCTTCATACGGGAGGACCGATTCTGGAAATACGTCCCGAGGATGGATATCTGGGGCGCTTGCCCTTCCTGCTGCAGCCTACATGCTTCAGGAGCAGGAGGCACATGCTGCAGAGATGGAGCGCACTTTCATTGCTATCAAGCCCGATGGTGTTCAAAGAGGACTGATTGCAGAAATCATATCGCGTTTTGAGCGAAAAGGTTTTAAGCTTGTGGCGATCAAAATAGTGGTTCCTTCAAAGGATTTTGCGCAAAAGCATTATCATGATCTCAAGGAAAGACCTTTCTTTGATGGCCTGTGCGACTACCTTAGTTCTGGCCCTGTCATTGCAATGGTCTGGGAAGGCGAAGGAGTGATATAAATATGGCAGGAAGCTCATTGGAGCCACTGACCCACAGAAATCAGAACCTGGAACCATCAGAGGTGATCTAGCCGTTGTTGTTGGAAGATGAGAGAGAGAGAGATCAAAGCCAGAGAGCTCCGGCCTGCTTGAGGAGTGGGACAAGAGAGCCATTGATGTGAGAGGTCCAACGAGTTTGCCACCGATGAAGATGACAGGGACGGCGGAGGAGGTTCCGAGAAGGTTCATGAGGGCCTTCTCGATGCCTTTGCCGCTGATGGGATCTTCGTCGAGCTCGTAAACAGTAGGGTTAACACCCATGCCGCAGAAGAGGCGTTCTGTCCATTGATTTGCTTCGTGATCGCCGGCGTGAAATGAGGTTTCAGGACTCAGAGTGCTGAAGAGAAATGGCCTCTTCAAGCAATTGATGGCTGAGGATGACAAAGGTGAAGCCTTCAACAACAGCCGCTTCATGGCCGCCATTCATGTACTGACCTCGCGTAGCTATGGAGAGAGAGCCGAGAGCCAAGAGAGAGGTTGGCTAAAGTGGCTATAATGAGGAAGTTGTTGGAGCTGACCAAGATGGACGATGGTGACGATGCTTTGAGCTTGAAAGTGAATGGTGAATTGGGTTTAGTAGCAGTGGAGTCAAGGTATGTGTAGAGGTCCGGCGGGCGGCCAAGGCGAGGTTGCCGCCCGCCGGTGAAGCAGAATGACTAGGTTCTCAACCTTGCTCTGATACCATGTTAAATTTAATGTATAGAGAAATAGAGAATTGTATGTATATTGATTGTCTTGAATATTTTACAAAGAGATGTACACTCTCTTTATAGAGAGGAGAAGACAACATAAGATGCCAATTGAGGCACCGAAAGCATAAAGCAAACAACATTATTAAAGATACATTATTAAAGGTTTGACAACTAATATATTATATATTCTAACAGGGAGATTAACATATATTTCTCATACTAAACCAAATATTGCATATGCAGTTAGTATTGTAAGCCAATTCATGCATGACCTTGAATAGGGCATTTGAATGCTATTAATCAGATCTTGAGATACCTCAAATCAATACCTAGAAAAGGAATCTTGTTCTCTAATCATTGTCATTTGAGGTTGGAGGCCTTCACTAATGCAAATTGAGAGGTCTACTTCAGGTTACCGTACTTTTGTAGGAGGGAATTTGGTGACGTAGCGAAGTAAGAAGCAAGCAGTTGTAGCAAGGTCGAGTGTGGAAGCAAAATAGGGTCATGGTGAATGGCATTTGTGAGCTTATGTGGCTTCAAGTTTCATTGGCTGACTTAAGATTGTTTAGTGGTGAACCAATGAGATTGTATTGTGATAATAAGGCTGCTATTAACATTGCCCCTAATCCAATTCAACATGATAGGACTAAGCACATCGAGATTGACAGGCATTTTATTAAGGAGAAAACAAATAGTGGCATGATTTGTATGCCTTTTGTGAAATCAAAAGATCAATTAGCTGATGTTTTTACTAAAAGACTAGGTAGTAAGGTTTTTCATCAGATTATGTGCAAGTTGGACATGAGAGATATCTATACACCAACTTGAAGGGAGTGTCAAGTTAGGTGAAGGGTAGTTTTGTACTTGTTCCCTTATTTGCTTATTATTATAAATAGATATGAGTAGAGAGGAAAAACCTAATTTTTGGTCTAGTGCCTCTTCTCTCCAAATCATTCTTTCTCTCTTATTTTCTTCTCTCTTTTACTCTTAAATTTCTTCTTATTATTTTAAGGGCGAATTACACTAACAACCCCCATAGTTTGGGGCTCGTATCACTTTGATCCCTGACTTTTCAATTGTGACACATTTGACCCTGAATTTTGAATCTTGTTCCAAATAAGGACAATTGAAGATATCATTGCTCAATTTCAAGGGCAAAGTCGTCAATTTGATAAAATATAAACTAATTTGACAAAAATAAATGTCAAAAACATATTTTTGAATTTTTTTAAAATTATATCTACCCACCAAAGATAAAATTTTGTAAATTTGATAAATCTTTTACACATTTATTTATTTATTTTACGAAATTAATTTTTATTATGTGTTTGGATGATGATCATGTAATGGGTGGTTGTTAAGCTTTTAATGTGTAACCAATATATTTAATATATGAAATGATTTTAGTTTTGGATTTTTTAATTTAATGGATTGGTTTAATAATAATATCAAAGTTGTCGCCATATTCGACTTTTGAAAAAATAAAAACTAATTTAATGAAAATAAAAATAATCACCCATTACATGATCGTCATCCAAACACATAATAAAAATTAATTTGGTAAAAAAATAAATAAATAAATGTATAAAAAATTTATCAATTTTACATAATTTTATCTTTGGTGGGTACAAATAATTTTTAAAAGTTCAAAAATATTTTTTTGACATTTATTTTTATCAAATTAGTTTATATTTTAGCAAATTGACGATTTTACCCTTGAAATTAGGCAATGGTATCTGTAATTGTTCTTACTTGGAACAAGACTCAAAATTCACGGTCAAAATGTATCACAATTGAAAAGTCTGAGACCAAAGTGACACGAGTCCTAAACTATAGGGACTGTTAGTGTAATTCGCCCATATTTTGACTCTTTCCATAGAGCCTTAAATCCAAATTCAGGTTATCTTGTCCAGATAGAGTGATTGTATTGTACTCATCAAGAGAAGGCCAAAGATATAAGTAAATAAATAAGTAACCGCAGTGGGAGATAATGGTAGCTTTGTAGTAATATTTTGCAATATAGTGTACATAGAAGATTAAACATATTGAGGCTATTTTGTGCAGCTTATATATGTTGCTGATAGCTTTTTTTATTTTGAGAGTTTGTGTTAGAATGGTGCAACTTCTGCTTATAACTCATTATGACGATCACAACATTTCTTTATATATTTTTAGATTTTGACTTATTTATCACTGTTTAGGCATTTTACAAATTATAATGCACCTAATAACATACAAATTCAAAAGCAAAGAGGTATACCAAAACATGTAGAGCATATGTACGTAGTATGAAGAGAGTAAGCCAAATAAATAATCAAACAAGAAAATGCTCAAGAGAACAAGTTATTTGTGTACCTCCATCTGGACTCGCATTGTTTCCAACAAACCAACTAATCCCATTGCGTTTTGGGACTGGTACACAACATTTTCAGTCTTACTGCGTCCAAGCTTCCTCATAAATCTAGACCTTTTTTCTTTCTTTTTTTCTTTTGTTGGTATGATAAGGCCTCTGTTTATACAAAGATCACATTGCATAATGTGAAAAATAAAACAATGTGGCACCACAAGAAAGAATATGACAATAACTTTAAGCTTCCGAGAAGGAGAGGAACGAGAGAAACAAAAAAAAAAAATTGTGGCACACAAAAAGGGAAACAAAAATAAATTGTTAAACTAGCATTGAAGCATATCTGCAAACCAAACCAGATTAGGGGTACCATACCCTGCAGCCCCTGCACCAGCCAAGAGGATTTCATATGCAGTTTCACGAAGATCATCGTCACTGACACCTGAAAAAAGTAAAGATTGAAGTTTAAATAACTATGACCAGCTCACCTCATCGTCATTCTAGAACCACACATGATATTAGATGTCCAAAACCTTCTGTCAGAAGGCCCTTACGGTTTGTTTTGTTCTCGAATTTGTTAAGGTAAAGAAAATTGAAAGAGAAAAAAATGAAGTGAGGAGCTAAATTCCTTGCTTCTGTTTGATTGGACTAGGAAAATCAGAAAATAAATAAATAAGCATTTCCAGAAAATATGTTTTTGTTCAGTTACCATAAAAACGAAAAAACTGTTTATTGTTTGGTTATGCTTGAAATATGGGATTTGCTACCCTAATTAGGAACTGTTCGGGTGTTGTACCCTAGAACGGTAACTTTGCAGATTTTGTGTTCTTGATGTGCTATGGATGTATAATTAGATGAGGCTTAGTTTAGGCTAGACCAATGGAATGTGAAGAAAGAAAAGTAGTTCCAAGCAGGTGCTAGGTTTTTAAAGGCTTAAAATCATAGAAACTTGTAGAGAAAAAGAAGAGAGACAAATAAAAGTCAAGGCATCACACCTAGAATCTCATTGGAATAAAGCCATTGAATTTTAAGTAAATGTAAAAAAATAAATCTGCTGTAATCAAGTTTGCACAGCCTCAGTATTTTGGCCATATCTTTTGATTCAGACATTGGATTAAGGTGATCTTGGTGGCTATGGAAACAAGACTTGAACGGCTACAAATCACTCTATCATAAAGATTTCGTAATTTGTCATCTTGACAGTCAAAAACAACATTAGAGTTGCAACAAATATGCAGCCACAAAATCTCTTCCCACATTTTGGGACTTTCTTTGCACAATTTTTCTCCATTCTAGTTGGTCATTTACTGAAGAAACATCAAAGCCTGGGAAATGCAAAAGATGTTTGGACTTTTCCACGTAAAGGAAACATGGTAGTCAAAGGCAACAGGAGAATCAATTATATCAACGTTGGGAAAAGTTCTGATTTGGCAAATTGAGTAAGTCATGGTATTTCAGACATAACTTTTTACTCAATTTCAAATTGTGTGAGATTTGCTGCATTGGAAAGATAATTCAATGATGTACAACTTTGTGTCTAATAAATATTTCGTGAAACAGCTTATTTCTTGGTCCAAACTGAGCTGAAGTTAGATCAGCTATGGAATCCAAAAATTGACATCTTCGGCTTTCCACTTTTTCATCTTTGGAGGCTCTTATATATATAAGAGAGATGAGCACAAAGAAGAGGGGATTATCATCCATTATCTCTTCTTATTTTGTGAGTTGTTTGATATCATAATGTCATGCTAAAACTCCTAGCTAAGGCTAGGGGTGAAACTCTTAATGAAGCAATAGTACTTTTACTTTGATCCTTCAATGTTTTGTACCATATTTGGGTACAACAACAATTCGACAACTAAAGGATACATGTTAGATTTTGAGCTAGCATCTTGCTTCCTCCTTATAATACCCCTTTCCATAGTAAGACTACATTACTTATCTTTCATATCAAGGCCATGTTGCCTACTCGATACTACATGGTCCATGGGCATATCCTCTTATCTTGCACACTGATAACACATTGTCAATAGCGTGTACATAGACTGTTATTTATATTGCATGTTGACATCACATCACTTGCCTTATGTTGCTCGCGTTAAACCGAAATTGTCCATATCACATACCTATATCACATTTCTCACTCTAAGATTGCATTGATTACACTAAGACTACATTGTCCATATTAATTATAAGATGACATTCCAATCTTCTAAACCCGAGCCAGAGATTGTGAGATGGTCATAGTACTTGAAATATATGGCCTAAAAGTAGTCCATGCTATTCTAAGTCGAAGGCCTAAAAGCCGGTCTCTGGATTAAATACTTGCTATTGTCACCTCCTACAGCAATTTCTTATGCGTTACCTCGCGCTTCCTCCTCAAGCCACTCACTCTCTTTCTATCACAACTTCGTAAAGTGCATCATTCTCTCATGGTAGCATCAACAAGGCTCCCTCTACAACTTCTTGAAGGGATCAGGTATGGTGATACAAAAAGCTCTTCTCAGCTTCAGGAAGTCAATTACTGAACTCAGCTTAAAGATCAATCACTTATCACATTCTACGTATGTAGATCTCTTTGTACAGCCATATCTTTTGTCTTGATCTTACATTGTACAAGGAGGTATGCCCCCTTGATCATTGTACTTTATAGACTTTTTATATACTCGTTCCCCTTACCAAGAAGTACAGCAAAGGCTCTCTAACAGAAAAACTCGAGTTGCCACATCACCTACCGACAATTCTACGTCTCACTGACAAGATTCGTAATCACAGTGGCATCACACATCAGTACGGTATCACAAGAAGCCCATCAATAATAATAGGAAATGTATAAGAAAATGACCAGATTAGAGAACTTCAAACATCTGGACTGGTTTGGATTCTATTTAATAGACATAGTTAAGGTATATCATACAAGTGCAAGGAACACATATAATCCAAATTTATACTTGAATAATCCATGTGTAGCATGTGTGAGCTTTAAGCATAGAAGTCCACTCATGGGAAAAATCAGGAGAGTTCAGTTGATCATTGAATCATCAAAAGTTTCATGTATCTATGAACTGGAGTTTCTGCATCATACTTCTTTCCAGAGAAAGTGATGCAACCTATTTACCAAGTTCATACTGCCTCCCTTTGAGACAAACAGATGTAGATGTAACCTAATTATCAACTGTAACTACAGAAAGAAGAACAAACATATTGCCATCACTTTCAAAAGACCACAGCATGACATCATAATGACATAAGTTTGGCATTAGTCTTGAAGTCAATGAATGCAATCCTAATGCCTTGAAGTCAGAATAAACATTCATGATCATTTTGACATCAGAATAAACATTCATGGCCATTTTACCTGTTGCAAATGAAGGCAATCCTAATGCAAGATCAGAGGCATCATTTGGAATTCGTCTTGAAGTCCTACGGCTGTCAACTTCTTCTAAATCATCATCATCCTCAAAATCATCAATGTCATCTACAGATAGTTCTTGCACTTGTGTGGAGTTAAGAGACTCTTCCACATGCATGGAGTCAAGAGACTCTTCCACATGTGTGGAGCTAAGAGATTGTGATTTTAAAAGACTTGGCATAATGGGGGATGGTGTAAACAAAGGAGCAGATGGCGGAGCCCGTTTTGGTGGTGAGCCTGAAGATTCGGAATTTGTGACCAAAAAAAACTCATCTGTAGAACCCATATTATTCTGGGGAAAAAAAAAATCATACAAAGTTAAGTTCCAGAAACGAAAGTAAATAGTGTAGATAAACTTTCAAAGATAGTTTACGATGCTCCATTTTATGGAAAATAATTTAAAACCCGAAATTCTAAACTGCAAGCAGATTCAAATGTAAATAATATATAGATATATATAATAAAATAAAACCTACTAATAACTTATTTCAAATAAATTTAAATTAAGCAAGTATTAAAATTTTACCAGCTCACAAATTCTAGAAATGCATAACAACAAATAAGTGAATACGAGAGGAAATGAACAGCATTTTCCAGCTTACTATCATATGTGGGAAAAGAGTACTGTCATGGTAATCTCTAATAGCTTCTGACAGTTCAAGCATCCCTCCTGCATTCAGAAAAACTCATTAGAAGAAAAAATTCCATAAAAAAAATATATAGAAAGTCAAAAACACAGAAAAGAAGGTGTTGTGTTCACACTACCAACCTTTCTTCACACAACCAAGTACATATTCAACACTGACTTGATCTAGATCCACATCATCCAATGAAACCGCGCCGGGGGGCATTACTACTTTCTTAATTAAGCTACCAGAAAGTATAAAATCAAGAAGTATACGCCTGTCCCGCCGATATCTTTGTAGCAGCTCAACCGCATTGTCCCTATATTTACAGGAGATCAAAAGAATGTCAATTAAACCCTTTTTCTTTATTTTTTTTTTTTTTCTGGGCATTGAAATTCTAATGGAGGAATTGGTATAAGAATGGTGCGTACTCTTCTTCCATGGTAACTACAGAAATATATCACACAGAGTAAATGCAGGAGAAGCCAAAACTTTCTTCAACACCTAAAAACAAGTAAAGCAGTTGTTTAATGTACTGGAATTCCAAAAAGCTCTCTCTATAGATATATAGCATACAAATCAAGCAAAAATCAGCATCAATAACAAGGTAAAACTGATTGAATCTTGCGAATGCAACCGTAAATTTCAAGTATACCACAAAATTGAATGAATCAAAGCTGAATTTAACTTCAAAATATTGAGGTTAGTATACCAGTTTCGTGATGAGTCCAAATACTTCAACAACAACAAAAAAAAGACTAGTGAGTGGACGTAGCTGAAGAGAGAAAAAATCAAGCAGTGCAATAGTGAAACAATCAGATTGGGAAGTGAGATTAGCGGAAAACGAATTGAATTGAATCCGCCATTCAGTACCTTTGACGGAAACTTCCGGTCTAAACTCTGTTGTGTCTTTTGGGGAGAGAGATTAGGGATTTCGGCACATTAGATTTGGTCATGCTAAATAATCTGAATCATTGCATACAAAATTATGCTAACCGGTTATAACCGGTAAATCTCCCTAACAAAAAGACTTGATGCGCACAGGATTTTATTCAGAAAATTACGTGAGATTCACATGTGAGTGTTTTATAAAAAAATAAAAAATAAAATTATGATTTTTTAGTGCCTCATTTTTTTTTTCTAAGTACACCTTCAAGCTCGTTTAGGGACATATTACTTTAGTAACTTTTTTTACTTTTTAACTAAAATATGAGGTAAAAAAATTAGTATTTTGAGAAGTTGGCTTTTAGCCACTTTTTTTGGTTTGTAGCAAAAGCCAAAAGTTAGCTTTTTTGCATTTTTTTTCGAGAAATTCTATTTCCAACACCATCATAAACTCAGTCAACACACTTAATGAAAAATTAAATTAATGACAATTATATCCCAATTAAAAATTACTATAATAGCCATTGATCAACACTCCTAATAATATATATACAAATTCTCTATGCACATCTTTTAGAAATAAAAATATCTCAATATACATTTTTTGAAACAAAAAAATTAAATCATAATTTTTTTTTGTAGTCACTTTGCTTCTTACACACTCTGTACTCCTCTTTATTATTTGCAAACAAAACATCTCCTCTATTGTTTCAATCTTTAAGTTTATACTCAATTATTAACATCGTTTAATTATTAATTCAACAATTTTTATTTGATTTTGATCAACACTTCTAATAATTTTATTTTTTTTTTGCGTTTTTTTTGTCGGAAACGCAGTGCCGAATTTGTTAAATTAATTCGGTTATCAAATACCGAATAAATATGAATAGTTCGTCACTAGAGATATTCGGTCTTAGAGTTCCGAACAAAGTTAATATTTTCGGAACTGTAATTCCGAATTTTGTTATTATTTTCGGTTTTAGTTTACCGAATTATTTTACTTACTTCGGCACTGTAGTTCCGAATTGAAATTCTCCTTACCGAAGAACTATTCCAAGATATTTTTGCTTCTTAAACCATAATTCCGGAAAGTATGAACCTACATCTCCTTTTACCTCTCTCCGCTTTTTCCACCAGGACAGTTGATATTTTTACTTCGGTTCATATTTTTCCTTACTGAAGTCAATTAAAGAGGGTAGTGGCGAATATTTTCAAGATATTTTTGCACTGAAGAACCTAATCAATTTATATAATTGGGGCATCGTCTTCTTCAAGAAATAGGATGATGATGATGGCGAAGATATTTTTGCTTTAATCCTGTTTGAACTTCTTCTCCTCTTGTTTGAAGTAGAATTGTAAATTGGGATAAATTAAAGTGTGTGTATTTTGAGGGTAAAGTGTGTGTATATATGAATGAAGGGTTTATTTGTAATTTTAAGGATGTGGGTTGAGATAATTATTTAATAATTAAATTAGTAGGGATGTGTATTGAGAAAAGATTTGTCCTGAGTTTATCAGGGTGTTGGAAATAGAATTTCCCTTTTTTTTCATTTGGGAAGTTGGTTTTTAGCTATCGATGAAATTACAATTCTACCCCTCATGAGTCAAAAATGTGCTACATTAGTGAAGTTATAAATATTTTAAATTAATGGGGGTAGTTTGGGCATTTGTTTGTGATTTGACATCATAAACAAATATTAATCAAAAAAGTCAAAAGTAACTTTTTACCAATTTCTCAAATCATTTGTCTAAAAAAACCAAAAGTTTGGTTAAAAGTCAAAAAGTCACTTTTTACCATCTTCCCAAAATAGGCCTATGTTTGGGGTGACTTTTTTAACTTTTTACAAAAAGATGTGAAAAAGTAGAAAGAAAATGGAATCTTTGACTTTTTTATATAGGTTATAGGGTTTTTGACTTTTTTAATAACTTTTTGACTTTTTGGTTAAAACGTTAACTTGCCAAACGAGGCCCATCACTCAACTTTCTAATACGGAAATGATGTACAACAATTTGCATCATTTCTATTATCTAGTGGATTAAAGGGTTGTTTGAGATGAATTATATAAATACACTTTTTGACTTTCTGATTAAAAAAGTAGAAGAAAAAATATGTATGTTTGAAATAATTTTTTGAATTTTTATGAAAAAATGTGTATTAAAAAGGTAATTCTACTTACACCTCTATTTAACTTTTGTACACCCTCTATCTCATTACACCACTAAAAAAAATGTAATTTTTATTACACCCCAAATATATTATCAAAACTAACCTTAAATTAACTATTTCATCTCTTTACACCACTAATTTTAGTAACACAGTGCTAAACAATTTATATTATTCCGGTGTTAAGCTGCCGAAAAAAAGAGATCTCTCTAGCATTTTGTTGCTACACATTTATAGAGACATTTTCTTCCAAATAATAATTTTTTAATTTGTGGTGGGCCTGTTCGATAATACAACGCTAATTAATTTGAATTACTCTAGTGCCATGTTACTGGACAATATTTTTTTTTCCTAGCATTATGTTGCCGTTCAATTAAATGATAACAAGAAATAAATTTAGGCCACTTGTGAAGTGCATGTTCAATGATACATTGTTATATAAATGGGATTACTCTAGTGTCATGTTGCCAAATTACAATAAAGTTGTCTAGGCTCCAGTCGCTATACATTAAAAGATATACTTTTTCCTGGATGCATCCATAAAAAAAAATTCATAAATCAAATACGCACCCATAAAGTCATACATACAAAGTATCCATAAAATTATTCATAAAAACATCAAATGTACGAATATCCATAAAGTATCTATAAAATCTGTCACGGTTTGCATCCATCAATCAAATATGTTATCACAATTCGTCTTGGTAATTTGTAGGTAATTTTTTTTCCTCTTAATAGAAATAGACATCCACACTTTTTAAAACCTGTCAACCTCAATTGTTCTCCCTTGATCTTTCTGTTGTTTATATAATAACCACTTATTTTATAAGCAAGTGTAAGTCTTGATTTTCTGTCATTGCCTCTTGCATCTGATGTCTTTATAACAACGACAAATCCAATCTTCTTTCCAACGTCAGAAACCCATTTAATTAATGCTTCACGACAATAAAAAATTTAAAGATATAAATACATTTATACGTTAAATTATTAATAAAACTCAATACAAATTAAAAATAAGAAAAAAAATCGTATTCATAAAAAAAAAAAAAACTTAGCAAACCTCGTCTGTAATGAATTCATGACTAGAGTCCACTAATATTGCAGTACTTGCGTTGTTGCAATGAGTATAAGTATAATCCTTCCAGGCAAAAAAATAAAAAATATAAAAAAAAATGAAACTGAAGATACATGATAATGAGAAGCCAAACAAATTAAAAAAATTCGATTTGGGGTTACCAAAAGTGTATATTTTATTGGGTAGTTGGTTACTAGACTTATATTTTTTTATTCAGCAATGTGATGTTGGACTATTTTATTTTGTTCGATTTCGAACCACCAAACGAAAATCGAACACCAGTCCAAAAAAAACGAAACAAAAATCTACCAAATAAATAAAAAAAAAACTCACCATTTCACTTTTTTTATGATTCTTCACTACCGTTTCTTCATCTATTGCTTTTTTAATAATCAAAATACTATGATTCTCACTTTTTGAAAAAAGATGTGTAAGAGAAAAGAAAAATTAAGAAAGGAAAAAAAGGAGTAAGGATTGAAGATCAAAGAGTGTAAGGAGATAACAAAATATATTTAATTTTAGTGTTTTCTCCTTAAAGATAATTTCACACATGGATAAAATTTGGAAGAGGGGAAAAAACTCATATGAAGGGTGTAAAGAGGTAAAGTAGTGGTGTAAGTATAATCACCCGTATTAAAATATTGTATCAACTAGCAAAATACCTTCCTACCCTTTTGAGCAGTGACAGTCCCATTCCCGCGTTAGTGCACTGTCAGTCCCATTCTCGCATCAGTGCACAGTGCACTGTGCTGCACTGTTTTTTTTTTTTTAATACCAAAAAGTGCACTGTTGGAAAGAGATAAAACCAAGGGCATTTTTGTCTTTTTATCCTCTGTCTATTCAGCTTTTTTTTTCCCTCCCAAACATGTGAATAGTGTTAAATTTTTTGCTTTTTCAGTGTTTTTTTGACTTTTTAACTTTTTTAAGGGATGTCAAACAACTACTAAATAAGAGTTTTTTTGTTTAACATCTTTAGTAGTATTTTTTTTAAAAGATAAGAACAATATAATTTCTATATGAGTTTAGATCTTCTAAAACATATGGCGACAAAATTAGAAAATTATTAAGTACTCTGGAGGTATCACGTGTTCATACTCATTCACCAATCATTACTCACTATATCCCCTCATGTTCTTTAATCACCTAATACAAAATCTTAATACTTCACCTTCTCTACCAATCATTATGCATGGAGTACCACGTGACCATCCTCCCAAAGTACCTAATAATCACCCAACAAAATTCTATAACTTTTTTAACTCATTTAAAAATTTCAAAATTCTATAACTTTTTATATAAATCTCTATTTTTTATAAAAATTTGTATTTTTTGAATTGTTTCATCAAGATCTGTAAAGCAAAATCTATGATGAATACAAAATTCTAAAAAAAAAGAAAAAATGACAAAATTTCATTGACCTAAAATAAGTTAGTGAAATTTTGATTGGTTAGTGAAATTTCGATAACCAAGTCAGTTTAAGTCAGTGAAATTTCAATGACGTTAGTAAAATTTCATGAATTTTTTTCTTCAAAATTTCATATTACTCATAGATCTTGTCAATATATTCTAAAAATATAAATTTTACAAAAAAATAAAGATGTAAATAAAAAATTATTGAATTTTTAAATTTTTAAATCACTAAAACAATATAAAAGGTGGGACAAAGGGCCTAAGTGCATCTCCAGGGGACTCTTTAAATGAGTTTTTTTTGCTATTGTAGCTGGTATTATCATATTTTAATCACTCCAATAGGCTAGCTATTACAATAATTATTGTCACAAAAATTTTCAAGGTTAACTACATTTGAAGAGCCTTGGGAGGCTCTTTAATAATTTGTTTGTATAAATAGGTAAAAATAAAGAGTAGCGTAGATTAAAAAAAATAAAACAATTAAGCAAAATAAAGAATTACATTTTTTTTATATTTTAGCTTGTAAAGATGAAGAGTATGGTTGGAGCTGCTCTAAGCTACTAAAATAATAACACTGAGGGATCTTAACTATGAAGGGAAATTATCTTAAAACTCTTTTACTACCCAAGTTGTAATGCCCCCAAAATATAACAATAAAACTATTTCACATTATTTACCTATTAACAACACATTTCAAAATATGATATCTTTACATCCCTATGATCCAGTTGTACAAAAGATGGCACATGCAATTATACATTCATAAGTCCTAACCCTAAATCTATAGCATGTGTCAAAAGCAAAAGTTATGAAATAAGAGTTAAATAGATAAATGAATGCCTTAATAGCTACAACTTTCCAAGTTGATGCTTGGTTACCACAAAAGTGAGTTTGAAACCCAGTACAAATAAAGCCCTTGACTTGTACAAAAATAATTACAACAATAACAAAAGAAGCTATTGGCTTCTAGTCCTCTTAAGTTACGGCTTTGGCGGAAGCATAGCATCAACACCTGAAAATGATTTTCCATATAAGGTGAGCCAAAGCCTAGTAGAGAAACTCTATCACAGTGTATGAATCTTAACAAAGCTATAAAGTGAATGCATATGTAATGCTCGTGCCAAAACATTTTATATCTCTTTCCAAAAACCATACAATGCCAGGTTTATATCACAATTCATGAAATCATTTCCTTTACAATAGAAAACAGGGTAGTGGATACAACACTAGAAATCTCTAGGATGTGTCTACAAGTAAGTTACAAGCACTACCAATTATCATTTTTACCGGTATTAACTGAAAGACTCAGCACCTATCCACGTAGGTTTCTGGACTTTCACTAAAGACACACAGGCCAACATAATACCACAATTACACTCGTACCTGGATTCACCAAGACATTTACCAATTTTTTTCAAAACAATAAACATTTTCAATGTGTTGAATATGTTACAATGCTTGATGCAAATAGATGAGAAATTAGTTTCAATTCACCTAATTCTTATGCAATTTCTACAAACAATCATAGTTATCCTCTACCGATAACCTAAAACACATATCTTTAAATAGATAGATAATTTTCAATAAAGATATACTTTCCAAAATCTCAAGATGGGAGTGATAATGCATATCCAACTCCACCATCATCATCGTCATCATTCCAATTCCATAAAACCCACATAATTTCCATTTCCTCTTAAAAAAATCAAATATTCACATTTTAGGGCAAAATTTCATTTTCTTTATAAATCAATTCCAAGGATAAAAATACATCATTTTACCACAACTCAACCACATTTACAATTCCACAACCATTTTCAAGAACCCATTTGAAAACCCCTCTTTTGATTTCAAACAAAAACCCTAGATTTGTTCAAAAATTCCCAATATCAATATTTCTTTAAAAAGCAAATAACCAAGTAAAAAATCATACTAAGTGTGGAGAAATCCCTACCTCAAAGCTAGAAGACGAGAGAGAGTGAATAAACCTCGACGAAGCCAAAAACTAACTTTGCACCGATTAGAATGAAGCTTTAGGTGAGCTCTACCTTTTTAACAAAAGGACTAGGGTATAAAGATCAATAGATTGAGAGTATTGGAGGTTGAAGATGAGTTTTAGAAAAGAAGGTCTAGATTTAGGGTTTTGAAATGTTTAGAGAGAGAGATATGTAAAAGTGACTTTTACGGACTGATACACGTGCAAACTGCTTAAGCGACCAGACACAAAAAGAGAGACCGCTCGAGCGAACAAAGTATCGCTCGAGTGAAGAACACCACCCTCCTAGTACTTTTGCACGTCTGCAAAAGTACTGAAAGTTCCAAAATACCGCTCTAGTGTGAAAAGGATCACTCGAGCCAAGACCTCTCGAGCATAAAAAACATCGCTCGAGCAAAGAATGCCATACTCCCAGTAGTTTTGCAGACCTACAAAAGTACTAGAAGTTCTCAAAGTTCACTCGAGCGTAAGAAATTTTGCTCGAGCGAACAAGCCAAAATGTAGGCAGTAACAATTTTGAAAAACTAACTCCCAACATGTTTCAAACACAACTAAGACACTCCAATAACCAATCTTAACAAGGAATAAGATAGAAGAAGACATGAACAACCATTAAGAAAAGAAATCTCAGATCTAAAACAATGAATGGGTCAGGTTTAAACTAGGATCGCTATAACCTCCCCCCCTTAAGGAATTTCGTCCCCGAAATTTTAAAACCAACACAATAAACACTGTATTTAAATCAATTACAACAACTCATAACCATGACTCATCCATCGGTCATTCATTTTCATAACAACGATAAACAACTGTGATAACCCAAACCGTATTATGCTTAATTATACATGTGTTTATGTATTTGATACGAATTTGCAAGTTTAAGCATGTGATTTATGTGATTTTGGATTTATATCTGTAAAAAAAGAAGTCCCAAAAGTTTTGTAGAGCTACAGTGAAAAATACTAGGAGTTCATATTCTACGCTCAAGCGACCATTCCTTCGCTCGAGCGGTCTTGTAGCTCGACTTTTCGTGCTCCATTCGGATATGACTAGCCCTATAATTCGGACTCCTGTGGTTTTGAATCTGACTCCACAAGTGCAATATGAAATAGATAAACACAAAAGAGTCTAAATCCGGTAAATATTTTAGAAAATCAATTTTGAATTAAAATGCCTAAAATGCCAAAAATGGATTGTTTTGCCAAATATAGAATCGTCACCTAAATATTTTTGGAAAATTTAGGAAACCCATGACTCGTGCTAAAGGCCACATGTCCGTCATCACCAAGATTGTTTCGGCTCGGGAACTTAGATACGAGAGGGGAAGGTCATGAATTGAGTGCTACACTCTCCCAATCAAAGATCGACCTCTACTAATCATGATGTGAATCTTATTTACGTTATATGCTCTTGATTTGATTATTAGACTAACATTACTCTGTGTTGCACATAAAAGTATAGACTAATTTGCAAAAATTAGAACATTTTGATTTCATGTTGTTTTTGAAAAGTATTTCGAATATGTACCACTTAAAAAAGTAATCTCATATGTACATTCATCAAATTATCCCAATTCAAGCAATTAGCCTTCATCTACACGCATTCAAGCAATTTGTCAATTAAGCACTTAGCCTCATGGCAAGCATGCTAGACATGGCAACAATCATATTCATGCGATATGCTAAAGCATAAAAATGCTCACCTAGTACTCTAAAGTGAGCCAAAAGAAATAAAAGAGTTAGAAAACATGCATGCCCCTAACTAATTACAACACATGCAATATGTAACTAATAGACTCAGCTACTAATTATGTCTTGTGAGTCAATTTGATAGCATGCGGTTTAAACATATATTCAGCGAAGTAATAAACGACAATGCTTGTTAGAATAATAAACCGAGCCTCGATGCATGCAAGACAAGTGGATGCAAATCATGAAATATGCTAAATGAAATATGATGTTCTAAACTATCCATTATAAGCAAGTAAATAAAAGGGAGAAAGATGTGGGGTTAGAAAACATACACATTATTACATTGTTGCCCTCACGCAGGAGGGTCTGAATAAATGACCTAACTAATTAATTACCTAATTAATTAACTAACTATTACAAACCAAATGCATAAATTAACTACACTAGCTAATTAACTAATTATTACAACAACAAATTTAACTAACTACTCTAGTTAATTAATTAATTACAACACAAAACTAACTAGTTATTCTAACTAATTAGTTACAAACTTGCTACTTTAAGCATAACATGTTACTGTTACAACATCACTTTGACGGATCCCGAGAATCGAGAGATGGCTCATGCATGGATGCAGATTTCCACCCGATAATGCTCTCAATTTTGCTATCAAAATGCCTCTGTTACACAATTAGAAAAATTGCACATATTTTTCCACCTCAGCCTCTGCTCTACTCTGTTGGAAAAAGGACACTGCCTGGCTGAAAAAGTGGCTTGCAACCCAGACGTAGTGGCCGGCGGGCCACTAATAGTGGGTTGCCGTCCAGTAAAAGTGGCTTGCCGGCCACTAATGTTGGTTACTTCCTGCAGCAACAGAGGACAAACAGAGCACAAACCAGAGTATTTCTTAGGGGATGTTTGTCCACCATGTCTCTCCTTATCAGCAAACAAGTCAAAGAAGGGGTAGGCTTGGTTCGTAAGCCATCAATCGACGCAATCTCATTGCGTGATGACTTATGAATCAAATGACACAATTTCAATAAATACGTAACAAATAACTAACAAAACCTCCTCCCTATCTTGGATTGATCAAGGGAAATAGTTGACCTTGGAAACTTGAACCATTTCATTGCTAGCAAGTATGAAATGACCCAAGTTTCCATGTGTTTAATTAATGTCCGAGTGAACACAAATCCTTATTATCTTGCATCATTTTTAGTCCCAATTTTATTAATTTATTCTAATTACCATCCATTCATTAATTAATTGAGTCTAATAATAAGCTTTAAGTCCTCTAATGGAAAAGAACATCAAACAAAGAGTTGTTTTGGGCACGAGAGAGACACCATGTCATTGGTAATGAACCCCCAAAGGGATTAAACCATTAAGTACGATACTTTTATCTCAAGCTTAAACAAGCAATTAATTTGAAACAACTTTCAAAACAAAGAAAAAGCCAAGAAAGGAGAGAGGTTACAAAGGTGATTCGAGATAAATACAAGTATGGAAAGTAAGAAATAAACACTATCAACTCAAATAGGTTGGTGGCTAAGGCCTAAACCACCAAACTTATGAGGACCGCTATACTACAAGCATGCTATACAAAGCATGAATGAAGCTAACTCATAAAAAATAGTCTTAAAATAGGCTAAAACAGTGCTGGAATTGAAGTCAAAAGAGCTAAAAGAATAAGCTACAACATGGAGCAAGTTAAGCTAGTAAGCAAGCACAAGGAGGGGAGGCTACCCCTTCCATTTTTGGGACTTCAAAACATGATTTTAGCCTCTAAAAAACCTCTGAGATTTAGTAGTAAAAAGCTTTAAAAAAAAAGATAATAGAAAATGTGAGAAACACAAGGGCAAAGGCTTAAGAAGTTAGGTGCAAAGAAGGGTGATCCACCCCTCCACCCTTAATGGCCTTAAACCACTAGTTTCAGCCCAAAAAATTCATTGTAAAAATAGTCCAAAAACAGTAGAAAAGATGGCAAATAAAGAAGGGAAACAAGTTAAGAATTATACATCTTGAAGAGGGATACCCTTTTTGAGTTACAAACCAACAATTACACACATTCAAGAGCTAAATGCAAGCTCAAAAACACCCCAGCACAAATACCACAAGGCTTGGTTTAGAGTGTATAGGCAAAGAGTGAAGAACTTGCAAGAGAGAGAGAAATATTTTTGCTCCCAAATTTTTCTAACCTTTTAAAATGTGAGAGAGGGTCCTCTATGTATTAAAAAACATGAGACCACCTCAGAAATATCTATACAGACACGTATGGATTGGTGCATGCATCTGTGAAAACAGCTGGCACAGCTGGCAAAACGATTTGAAAAAACACACAAGTAGCTGGCAGTCCACACTAGTGGGTCTGCAAGTCCCAGGATGTTTAAGTTTGAAAAACTGTTGTTTTGGTCCAAAAACAAGGCAAGAGGTTCATAGGGTTTTGAGGCGCAAAGCTGAGACATTCTGCTGAAGACTTCAAGCATTTGACAAGCATATACAAATTCATCATTGGGTGTGCAATTGGTGGCACCCAAGTCGTAAGGGCGGCAAAAATAGAGTGTTTGCAGGTCTCACCTGCAAACCTACGAGATACTGAGACCTACAAATGACCGCTCAAGCGACCAAATGACCGCTCGAGCGGTTACCCAAAAACAACTATTACAATAGATTTTATGAATATTTTTATAAATTTTTGTATACTTCATATTTTTATGGATGTTTGATATTTTAAAGAAAGTGAATTTATAACATGCGTCAATAGATGGTTGGACAAATCTAATTTGTTTGACAACATGATACCAGAATAATTCAAATTGTTTGCCAATGTATAACTGATAAAGCCCATCATAAATTTAGAAAAACAAAAAATATTTTTGGTGAACTTGTAAACGTGCGGCAACAGATGACTGGACAAATATAGGTTATTTGGTAATATGATACCAGAGTAATTCAAAAAGAAAGAGTTTAATTTAGGGTTAGTTTTGGTATTATAAAAGGTGTAATGATAATTTCAATTTTTCTGAATGGTGTATTGAGAAAATAGGTATAAAGAAATAAAATTATTGTGTAAGTAGAATTTCCCTTTCCCAAAATCCAACCATTAACTATAGATGTAAAATTACTTTAATACCCTCAAATCTTATATTTTTTTCACTTCTCTCATTCACATAATTTATAATGTCTTACATTAATTCAATTAAATCACAATTAATTATAAATTCTTAATTATTTATTGTAGTTTTTAAATTTTTATTCTAATCTTAATTTAGTTATATTTTAAATTATAATTAATCCTAAATATTTAATTATTTATTGTAATTCTTAACTTTTTTACTTTAATTATATTTTAGATCACAATTAATTCTAAATTCTTAATTATTTATTGTAATTCCTAACATGTTAATCTAATTGTAATTTAATTATATTTGAGAATAATTTTTACTTTATTTTATATTTTTATTTAATTATATTTTAAATTAACTCTTAATTATATTTTAATTTATTTTATTTTGATTAACCTATTTATCTAATTTAAGGTTTGGAGAAAATGGGGTAAAATTGTCTTTTTAATATATTAATTTCACTTTATTTTTGGGAAAATCAAACCCGCTCTAAAAAATGATATGTATGATACACCTTCCATTGGACGAAAAAACTAACAGTTGCACTTTAGTTTAAAATCACATAGAAATTTGCTGTCTATATTTAAACCATAGGAGATAAAGTAATCCAGTCCCAAACCACGAGGAGTTAAAATAAATTTAATCCTTTATAATTTTTTGTGATATTTATAAAAAAATTAAAAATTATAAACAAAATTCATTTGATATCTATTGTGTTTTCAAAATTTTATAAAGAGTTTACAAAATTTTATTAAATTATTGTAATTATAAAAAAAAACTTGGTTTTAATTTTGTTTTTTTCTGTTTTTTTGAATCAATAAAACAATAAGGGAAAACAGTAACTTCATTTGTTTAAAAAATAAAATTTCATTCTTTTTTCTTTCTTCTATTCATTTTGGCCACTACATAACATTCATCACTCGATTATTGTGGCCAATAGAAAAATTATTTAGTACTTCTGGAGTATCATGTGGCAGTACTCCTATAACGGCCCAACTTCTATTATTCAGATATTATTACCAATTTTCTTATTAAAGTCCAACTCCATGATACAACTGCAAAAGCAAAATAAATTAAATAATATAATTAAAGTTCTCTCTCGTATAGATGTAATAATGAAATGTCTAACATAAATATTTACAATACATGCCCTTAGGATGACACTAAGAGTTCAATAACAAACTAAATACAAGGCCAAATTAGACTTTACCCCTTTTATGTTTGGTCACTTTTTCACTTTGGTCCTTCAAGTTTGTTTTTTCCTTCTTCGAGCCTTTATGTTTTAATTTTTTTCAATTTATTCCTAAAGTTAATTTCTGTTAAAAATTAGACAGAAAATGACACATTAATAGTCACATGGTATTAAAATATTTTATTATATATAACTCACATTTTTAACATAAACTTAAACTCCAACATAATAATATATTATTTATAGTATGTAATAGTTATTATGACATTTTCTGTCTAGTTTTGAACAGAAATTAACTTTAGGAGTAAACTGGGAAGAAACTGAAACATAAAAGGTCAAAGTGGAAAAAATATAAATTTTAAAGGCCAAAATGGGAAAGTGATCAAACATAAAGGGAGTAAAGTGTAATTTACCCTAAATACAATGAAAGGAATCTATCATTTTTAAAATTCATGGCACTTTGCCTGCTATTAACAAAATCTCAAATCGTTGCTAAAGTAATCTTCTTGAGTCCTTGACAAATGTATCCGACTTTGCACTTGAAAAATGTTTCCACAATTAGGATGAACAAATATGTCCAGTAGGGATTTACAATGAATCTAAACAAGAACAAACCATGGATATATATGATCATGATGTTCAAGTTATCAGTACAAAGGTATTATGGCTTTTGATATAGAAACATAGAAATACATAGATATACATTTTTCCAACACTTAAGAAAAATCATTTCTTATATGTCCAATCCGATTTTAAATACTCCATGTTTTACCTTACTTCCTTCATTCTTAACTAACTCATTTGTTTATCATGTAACTGTGGGGATATATTTGGGGATATATTTTCTAAGTACCAACACGTGACATGGTGACGCCGACGTGTCAGCCGAGGTGCCACGTGTTGTGGTAGTTATGCCGAGGTGATCTCGGAGTTGCCGAGGTTATCTCCGAAGATATCGGAATCCGAGATAAGCAGATAAGGGACGAGAGTCCTAGGATGAAGAAAGACTTCAGGATAGATAAAGATAAAACTCTTATGGGGTTTATCTTTATCTCTTGAGGAATCCAAAGTAAGCACTGAATTGGAGTCCATAGAAGTCAGGCTTCTAGTGGGACTAGGATTGAGTAAACTATAAAAGAGAGGCACCCCCGTGGGTCTAAGGTACGCAATTTATACTTTGAGCATTAAGTTTAACACTATTGATTATCTTTGAGAGATATACTGACTTGATCGTCGGAGTGCCCCCGGGTGGAAGAACCACCGCCGGAGCCTTCTCTTTCTGTGCAAGACAGCTAGGAGCCATCTATTCTGCCTGTGTTCTACAGCTGAATTACTAAGGAGGGCAGTGTGGCCGGAAATTGACACACACAATTTGGCGCCGTCTGTGGGACTAAAAGACGAATAGATGGCCAGTAACGCACAAAAAGAAAAGGTTGGGGACGACGCTCTCGCTGGGAGTGGCAGACCCATCGACCTTGACATCGACGGAGACAACCACAACGAAGAAGCCCGTGACCAGGGGCACGAAGAAAAAGACGTCGGCCAGGAGGGCGACACTTCAAAAAGGACAGACTAAGACAGGTACTACAACGAAGACAACCCCCAGATATGGAGGGACAGGTGCCTACGGAGGGATAAGGAAGTAAAAGATTTGGTAAACAAGTTGGCAGACCTACAGTCGATCGTCAACTTCATGATGCAAAACAATGTCATGTAGCCGCCGTACCCGCTGCAGGACACGCCGATCCTAGCTATTAATACCCAGAAGGGAGGAAGGAAAATAATTCCTGAAGCACCTCAGCACACCAGGAGCGGAAGGCACTCTCACCCGTCTTCCAGGGAAGTCGGACAAGAGGAGCCGAGACAAGAGAAGTCCCAAAGGACATATCACACGAAGGACCCAGAGCCCCGAGAACATCGGCATGTCCAAGGGTAGGCGCTCTGCTTTGACACAACCCATGGAGAAAGATCAAAACGGGCCCACCACGAGGCCGAAAGTAGTGTGCCAAAAAGACTGAAGTCAAAAGATAGCCGAGCTACAGGGAGGAGTAAAGAAGACTTGAGAAATTACCTCAAGAGGAAGGAACATAATGCTGAAGCCGAGGTTACATCACCCGACAAGCCAAGGACACCATTCTCGGTAGAGCTGGACAAATTTGAGGCACCAAAGAGATTCAATATGCCGAGGTTTCAAATATATGATGGTAAGTCAGACCCTAACTTCCACGTTGGATTATTCTTGAACTCAATGGCATTATACAGTGGAAACGAGCCGTTGCTCTGCAAAGTGTTCCCCTCGTCCTTTAGGGAGATTGCATCAGACTGGTTCCACAAATTACCAAAGGGAAACGTAAAGACCTGGGAAGGCCTGGCCGAGATGTTTGTGGCCAGGTTCGTGACAAACAAGCTGCAGCCATTAAGGGTAGATGCACTGATGGCCCTAAAGATCAGCAAGGATGAAGGCCTAAGGGCCTATGCAAAAAGGTACTATGAGGTGTTTAACCGAATACCCGAATGCAACCAGGAAGTAGCGGTCGTTTCCTTAAAAAACGGCCTGAAAGATGATTGTCCGCTTCGGAAATCCTTGGCAAAGACATTGCCGAAGAGCATGGAAGAGCTCATGGCAAGAATCGAACAGTATGCCAGAGCCGAGGAGGATAAATCGGGAAATAAGGAGGTAAAGCAGGAAAAAAGGAACGGCTCGCCAAAGCGAGGCTGAGGTAACAACGGATTTGACAAATCGGAGACAGAACTGAGGGGTAAGCAAGTAGTAACGACTGTATTCCGAATTCCTATCCACAAAATCCTGGATCAAATCCGAAATCAACCCTATTTCAAAACACCAGCGAAGGCCCCAGGTGAATACATGGGAAGGAATGTCGGTAGGCGTTGTGCTTACCACAATGAAGAAGGGCACCCAACCCAGGGCTGCAGAGCCCTAAGAGCACACTTAGAGGACTTAGTGAGATAAGGCCATCTGAGAGACCTTGTTGATGAAGCCAGGACAAGAGAGGAACAGGCAAGATTGCCTCAAGCACCAGCAGCCCCGCCTCCCCCAGCACAGCAACCACAGGCAAGAGGACCACGGGTGGTTAACGTGATCCACTCAAGAGTCAACGAGAACGAAATCAGAGGAGAAACCCAGAGGGTAAGGCATCTACAGCATGTCTACCAAGTCGGGGAAAAGAGACATCGGCCAGAAGAGTGCCAAGGACCAATGATAGCTTTTACCGAAGCCGACCTGGAGATGGTCCAACATCCGTATAATGATGCCTTGGTAGTATCCCTCTAGGTTGGGGAGTGCCAAGTAAAACGCATCATGATTGATCAAGGCAGCTCTTGCGACATCATATACGTTAGATGCTACAAGGAGCTGGGCCTTCACCCAGACGACATGGAAGGATCCAATGGCCCGATGGTTGGTTTCAATGGAACGCCGACGTGGCCACTGGGCGCAACAAGCTTGGAAGTACAAGCCGGCACAAAGAAAATCAAGACGAATTCATTGTGATTGACACGCCCTCGCCATACAACATCATCTTGGGAAGGCCATGGTTGCATGCAATGGGGGCAGTTCCCTCAACGCTGCATCAACTATTGCGTTTCCCAACAGAACTTGGGATTGAAGAAATCAGAGGAGACCAATTGTAGGCAAAAACTTGCTCCATGGCAGCAATGAAATCAACCTGCAACATCCGAGAACCAGAGAAGGCTGAAATTGAAGACGAGGACATGGAGGTCCTAGATGATGTCGGCAAGGAGCCGGCCGAAAAAAGTGAAGAAGTACTGAAGAAGATCCTCGTCCAGGAGAACGATGAAGAACGCTTCTTTCTTCTCGGCCCGGGCTTAGCCGAAGAAGAAGAAAGGGAACTGGAAGCTTTTTTGAGAACAAACATAGAGGTGTTCGCCTGGACACCTTATGAAATGCCTGGCATTGACCCTGAGGTCACATGTCACAAGCTGAACGTCGACAGGTCGGCCAAACCTGTAGTACAACGAGCCAGAAGACCGACGTTGATGCACGTCGAAGTAGTGGAGGAAGAAGTAGATAGACTTCTGGAAGCCAGGGCCATCAGAGAAGTTAATTATCCGACTTGGCTATCAAACACTGTGGTGGTAAAGAAGAAAAACGGTAAATGGAGGGTCTGCGTAGATTTTACAAGCCTGAATAAAGCCTGTCCCAAAGACAGCTTTCTTTTGCCCAAAATTGACCAATTAGTAGACGCCACATCTGGACATGGAAGGATGAGCTTCCTGGACGCTTATAGGGGGTACCACCAGATAGCCATGTACCCCCCAGATGAGGAGGAAACAGCATTCATCACCGCAAAAGGCCTGTACTGTTACAGAGTAATGCCCTTTGGGCTGAAAAACGCAGGAGCAACTTACCAAAGGCTAGTAACCAAGATGTTCAGACACTTGATTGGCCAAACAGTGGAAGTTTATATCGATGATATGGTCGTGAAGACCAAGGATCCTAAGGGTCACCTTGCTGACCTAAAAGAGGTATTTGAAATACTCAAAACATATTGGCTCCGACTCAACGCATCAAAGTGCGCGTTTGGAGTTGGATCTGGTAAATTCTTGGGGTACCTGGTGACACGAAGGGGCATTGAGGCCAGCCCAGATCAGATCAAGGCCATCCTAGATTTACAGAGCCCGACATCGGCAAAACAGGTACAAAAACTTACCGGAAGGGCCGCAGCCCTAAACAGGTTCATAAGCCGAAGCTCAGACAAGTGTAAACCTTTCTTCAACCTGGTGAAGAAAGCCACGGATTTCCTTTGGACAGAGGAATGTGAGGCCGCGTTGGCCGACCTAAAGAAGTATCTGACAATAGCTCCAGTCCTCTCAACACCTGAACTTGGGGAAGAGCTGTTTTTGTACTTAGCTGTTTCAGAACAAGCAGTAAGTGCGGTGTTAATCCGAGAAGAAAAAGGGGAGCAAAAGGCTATTTACTATGTGAGTAAAACCTTGGCCGACGCAGAAATAAGATATCTACCACTGGAGAAATTAATGCTAGCCTTAGTAACAGCTTCAAAGAAGTTGAACCATTACTTTCAGGCGCACAAGATTGTGGTCCTAACAGAGCACCCACTAAAGCCCTTGTTGCAACAAAGAGACTTAACATGAAGGATAGCAAGATGGGCAGTAACCCTGGGCCAGTATGACCTGGAGTTCAGGCTGAGAACAGCAATTAAGGACCAAGTTTTGGCCGACTTCGTGGCTGAGTTCACGCTAGAATCAATCGAACATCGGGCTCCGTTGAGCCATGATGAACGATGTCCAAGCAAGCAAGGAAAAACCCGTCCAAAGACAAAAGAACAAAGGGAAGAAAAGCTCAGACCCTGCAGCATTTACATCGGAGACTCCTTTAGATTGTTTGTCGATGGAAGTTCAAACCGGCAAGGGGCGGGGGCAGGAGTACTGCTGATATCTCCAGACGGAGAAAAAATAGAACAGTCCATCCGTTTGGGGTTCAAGGCCTCAAACAATGAAGCAGAATACGAAGCATTAATTGCAGGGCTAAAGTTGGCAGCAGCAGCAGAAGCAGATGAGGTAATAGTTTTTTGTGATTCACAACTAATCGTTAATCAATCAACATGAGAATTTGCAGCCAGAGACGAGAGGATGTTGGCATATGTAAAAGAGGTCATCAGATTGGCAGCCTTATTTCGGAATTGTCACCACCCAAACCTGGCCCTATGGGTTTAGTACCGTAACCGGCCAGTAATCCGAGATTACCGAAGGCCTGCTTAACAGTAATACAGTAAAACAGAGTACAGGGCCTGGCGGAAGCCAATACAGTAAATAAATAGTGTCCATTGAGCTGTGACAGTCTGTATGCCAAAAAGATTTTTCATACGTTTATACTTTCAGTACAGAACAGTATGCATCATATATACAATCATTCAGTACAGGGACTTAATCCCTATTAAACAGTACAGTAAACGGTACAGTACAGTGCTATCAGTAATACAAAACAGTACAGAGACAGACGGGGGAATAAGAACACCCCTAAGCCATAGCTTGGCAGGCTCGGAACCTCGCAGTGAGGCACAGTGGTTGGCTTGACAAAACTGGAGTTTACCCTGACGCTGCTAGCAACGGTCCGGGCTTGAACACCTACATATATATATAAGCAGTGAGCTAAAGCCCAGTGAATAACATAATACGTAAAGAGGTTAAGAAGGAATGTCTTTTCAGTATTGAAAACAGTCATTTCAATCAGTTTATCAGTCATTCAGTTTGTGGCTCATATTTCAGGCCATAACAGTCATTCAGTCAAAACAGTGGTATGTGGTACATCCATTAGCTTACAGTACAGTAAACGGTAGGTCTTGGGAGATCGGGTCTTAATAGACCAAACAGTGAATGATGGCCATCAGTAGCAGTACAGTAATAGTAACAGTACCATTTCAGAAAACAGTACAGTACTTGTGGATTCAAAAGGTGTCTTGCACAGACTCTAGAGGTGGCTCACTCTGTAGCACTTAGCTCCGTGCAGCACGTTGTTCCATATCAGAAATGCAGAATGGCCATCATAACAGTAAACAGTAGTGGTTCCAAACTTGGGAACCGACAGAGATCTCTGTAACAGTAACAGTAAACAGTGGGTGCTAAGGATGCCATAGTGCAGTTCAGAATATAGGACATACATTCATTCAGTAAACAATGCCAGTTCAGTAAACAGTTCAGTTCAGTATTCAGAAGATAATCATTTTGAACATATCTTTACACAATTGTTACTCACCGAGTTCTGGGCTACAGTAAGCTAGAGCGTCTCCTCGGTAAGCCAGCCCTACACAGTTAACAGATTGAACACACACTAAGCTACACAGTTGGGAAAGATAATAACTTAATCCCTAATGCCTCGGTGTGGTTCTACATCTATATCCTCATTAAGATGTCTTAAACTAGGCCTAAGAATGCCTAGGATGGAATGAGGATGCAAAGATGCACTCAGAAAACAGTTTCAGAATTTTCAGAAAAATAGTTCCCCGCTCGAGCGCAGGTTTCCCCGCTCGAGCGGACATGCAACAAAGGTCCTCGCTCGAGCGTCAACTCCCCCACTCGAGCGTGTGACACAAGCCTCCGCTCGAGCGTACAATACCCCGCTCGAGCGGACTGTAAAACAGTGAGAGATGCTGGGAGCTCGATTTCCTCGCTCGAGCGGCACTTCCCCCGCTCGAGCGAACGACCAAAATCTGGAAAATCCAGATTTGAACTCCAAGTTCAAAACCAAGTTTCAAAGCATCAAAATCGATCCTCTTGGGCTGAATTTCTGGAAAACTCTTGTAAACTCATAATATTACATGATTCCAAGCTCAATTTATAAAAATCAAAGCCCAAGGGTAGCTTAATTAAACTCATTTAAAACCAAAGTTCAAGAACAACAATTCAAATGTGACATGCAAGGCTTTAATCAACTTCAAAGCTCCAAAGCAAGTTCAAATGAGTCTAAACTTCCAAAAACATGATGAAATCATGGACTTAAACATAAATATGAGCATGCATGTAACATTTGCCATGAAAACAACTTCAAACTTATCAATACAAGCATGCATGCATGGAATGGGCTTCAACTCAACACTATTGAACCAATTCATGCCTTAGATCACTAAAGACCCATGAATCATGCAAGAATAAACTCGAATGCACAATAAAGAAGGTCAATGATCTACCTTAGGTCTTCAATTACAAGTGTAGAGGTTCAATCAAGCAAGAACTCCCTTAATCTTCATAATTTCTAAGCAATGTACAAGATGAAGACCAATCTTCTAAGTCCCTCTCTCTCTAAATTCGGTGGTGTGCTCAAAATGAGCTGATGAAATGTTTGCAAATGAGTATAACAAGGCTCAAATATGTTATAATAAAGGGCCCACTAACATGGCAATTCCGTAAATAATGCAACTCTTTGATTTAGTTTATTTTAATCTAATTTAATCACACCAAATGGATTTTCAGATAAACATGCCATAAAATCACATTAATTATGAGGAACACAGAACATCAACCAATTTCAGATTTGGCCGCCGATAAGGCCTTCAATTTGCAGTTTAAACATACAAATTTGAACAGATAATTAAACAGTCAAACAGATAAACATGCAATTGAACAGATACGGTCAATCGATTCAGTTTCGGATCTCAGTCAGTCAGTTCAGTATTTCAATCAATTCAATTATCAATAATAATCGGTCTCGGTTTAGCAGTAATCAGTAACTTATCGGTAATCAGTGTTGAGGGTTATTACAGGAATTGCCGACTACTCCAAGTAAGCCAAGATGATAACAGCCACGCCGACGCGTTGGCCAACCTGGCAAGTTCAGTACAGACTGGAAAAACAAGGACAATTATGATTGAATATATGTCGGGCCCGAGCATAGAACCACAGAACACAGAGCAGGAAGCAATGTGTGTGGACATGGGGCCAAGCTGGATGGATTCAATTGTTACATTCCTAAAAGAAGGAAAGCTGCCAGAAGATCGCAAGGAGGCACACAAAGTCAGATTGAAGTCGGCAAGATTCAGTCTGACTGCGGACGGACATCTCTACAGAAGGTCCTTCACTGGACCCCTTTTAAGGTGCGTACACCCTTTGCAGGTTGAAGATTTTTTATATGAAATTCATGAAGGAGTTTGTGGAAGCCACGCTGGGGGCAGATCACTAGCCCATAGGGCCATTACCCAGGGGTATTGGTGGCCCTACATGCAAAAAGATGCAGAAGCATACGTGAAGAAGTGCGAACAATGCCAAAGGTTTGCACCTTTGATACACCAGCCAGCTGCTGACCTGAATCCAGTATCCAGCCCTTGGCCGTTTGCCCAGTGGGGCATGGATCTTGTTGGACAACTTCCCCAGGCAACTGGGCAGAGAAAATACTTGCTGGTAGCAACAGATTACTTCACGAAGTGGATAGAGGCAGAATCTCTTGCCAAAATCCGAGATGTGGACGTCAAGAACTTCATATGGAGAAACTTCATCACCAGATTTGGCATTCCAAGAGCCATAGTTGCCAACAACGGAACGCAGTTTGACAGCAAACTCATTAAGAACTTTTGTGCGAAATTCAAGATCAAGAATTACTTTTCAACACCAAGTTTTCCCCAAAGTAATGGGCAAGCAGAAGCATCCAACAAAGTAATTTTGGATGGAATAAAGAAGAGGCTGCAGGCAGCAAAAGGAAAGTGGGTAGATGAATTGCCCAACGTACTTTGGGCATATCGGACTACGCTGAGAAGATCAACAGGGGAATCCCCCTTTGCCATGGCCTATGGCACAGAAGCAGTCATCCCACTGGAAGTCGGCATCCCAGGGATTCGAACCCAGGGAGTTGAGAATGGGACTAATGATATACTCTTAGCCCGAGATCTGGATCTTTTAGAAGAACGAAGAGAGAAAGCTGCAATTCAGCTCGCAATATACCAGCAACAGCTTGCCAGAGCTTACAACAAGAAGGTTAATCTAAGGGATTTTCAAGTCGGTGACCTAGTCCTGAGAAAAGTCGTCGGCAACAAGAAGGATCCCAGAGAGGGCAAGCTTGGCCCAAACTGGGAAGGACCCTACAGAGTCACTTCGGTATTAGGCAATGGAGCCTATCGACTTGAAGATAATGAAGGCAAAGCATTGCCTAGACCATGGAACACTTGTAATCTGAAATTTTACTATCATTAGATGTTCCTTGTTATTTTTTCAACGTAATCAATAAAATCATAGCAGAATTCCTCTACACTGATAAAAGATGTGCAATATTGTTTCTGAACAATGAGAACCCAAGTGGAACTCAGGTTCACATTGGGGGCAAAGAGAAGAAGAATATGCTTAACACTTGTTGAAATTTGTAGCAATTTACAAGTTGAAGTTAAGCCGAGATTATTCCTTATCTTCACTTGTTGAAATTTGTAGCAATTTACAAGTTGAAGTTAAGCTGGTTCCTTATCTTCACTTGTTGAAATTTGTAGCAATTTACAAGTTGAAGTTAAGCTGATTCCTTATCTTCACTTGTTGAAATTTGTAGCAATTTAAAAGTTGAAGTTAAGCTGATTCCTTATCTTCACTTGTTGAAATTTGTAGCAATTTACAAGTTGAAGTTAAGCTGGTTCCTTATCTTCACTTGTTGAAATTTGTAGCAATTTACAAGTTGAAGTTAAGCCGAGATTGTTCCTTATCTTCACTTGTTGAAATTTGTAGCAAATTACAAGTCGAAGATTAAGCTGATTCCTTATCTTCACTTGTTGAAATTTGTAGCAATTTACAAGTCGAAGTAAAGCCGAGGTTATTACTTAAACACTTATAACAATCTACAGGTTGGTTAGATCAGAGAAAATGCTTAACACTTGTTGAAATTTGTAGCAATTTACAAGATAACATTAAACCGACATATGATCATCTGTTGAAATTTGCAGCAATTTACAGGTTGAAGTAAAAGCTAAGTATATTGTTTAAACACTTGTTGAAATTTGTAGCAATTGTAGACACCCCATTTTTGACCATCCTCAAGACTTGGACGTCACCGTTGGAACACTCGGTGATTATCCATGTTTGTGTTCGTTTGGAGTTCCCGGAGTTCTTGGCTCGCGCGCCTTGCCTCAGGACCTCCGAACTCGACCGTTTTGTGTTCGGTTTTGCACCAAACACTTGTGTTTTGCCTTGGAAGGGCAGGGAATGCTTTGTGAGGCATCCCCACACACCACCGGCACTGGCTAGAGGCCACCGGCTGGATGGTGTTGCCACCGGCACTATTTTGTGCCGGTCGGCACTTGTTTTGGCAAAATGACCATTTTGCCCTGCCGACCACTGTACAGCTGCTTTATGAGATATTTTTAGACAGCTGTTTAGCTTTAGCTTCCCCTCCATACACGTGTATGGAGGAGATGAGCCTTTGGTTGACTTAGCTTGTAAGCTTTGGTGGCCTATAAGAGAAGGGCTTCTCTCTTGGCTCAAGGGTTAGAAAAAATTGGAGGGTTAGACATTTTAGATAGAGGAGGAGCTCTGGTTTTAGGTTAGAAATTCTATATCTATCCTATCTCTCTTTTGCTCTCTTGTTTGTACACTAGGTGTTTGTGCCTTACTATTGCACATCAACACCTAGTGTTTCACCTTTCCTTGGCTACTAAGGTTCCAAGAGGTTGTTCTTGAGGTTCTTGGCTGGATTGGAGCTCAAGGAAGCAACAACATCATCTTGGTGAAGGAGATCATCAAGGGTAAGAAACTACCCCTTTTTCCCCCATTCTTGTATTCCATTTTTGCCTAGTTTAGAACTGTTTTTGTGCTTAGTCTATAATACAAAAAAGTTCTGATTTTTAAGCCTCTTTATTGTTTATTAAGAGTGCTTGGTGGTTTGGGTAGGTTTGACCACCCTTAGGCCTTGAAAAGGCCACTTTTTGTGCCATTTTGTGAGAGATCCGAGACTTTGGTGTTAGGATCTCTTCACCACTAAAATCTCGAGGGATTTTAGTGGTGAAGATGATGCCTTAGAGTCTCAAGAAGGAGAGGGCCACCCCCTCTCCTTGATGTCCTTGAAAAGGGCAAGTTTTGGCCTCCAAAGGAGCACCATGTTTGGTTGTGTTTTGAGCATGTCTTGTCTGCGTTTCATGCTTATTATGCCATGATATAACATGTTTCTAAGTTGGTTTTAGCACTCTTTGCATGTTTTGCATAGATGCTTTGTAATGCCTTGTATTGCCTTAACTTGCTCTAGGTTTGTATGCCTTCTTTCTAGCATGTTTTAGGCTTAGATCATGAAGCTTGTATGCTTATTTTGCCATGAATAAGGTCTGTCCATGCTTGTTTTGGTCGGCCATGACTTGCATTACATAGCTCCTTTGTATTTGGCTTGTTGGCCTTATGAGTTTGAGTGTGTAGCATGCCTTGCTTGCTTTATTTTTGATGGTTTGGAACCACTAGCATGATATTTCAGTCCCTTTGGTGTGCTTGTATGCTTACCTTAGTCGCCTCTTTAACGCTTTGAAAGCATGTCTTGAATGCCCCCATGTTTTGGCCATTGTGTATGCCTTAGGGTATAAGCCTCTTAGATGCCATCTAGGTACACCCTTGGCCTTGCTTAGGTCTGCCCTTGACCTGTTTTGAGCCCCCTTAGCCTTGTGAGGCTTGGTGGACTTGGCCTTGGTTCAAGCCTACATGGCTTGCCCCAAGCACTTGGCCCCTTTTGCATGCATTTGCTCATCTTGTTTAACATGCTTTGGCATCATTTTATAGCATGATTTTAGAGCTTAACTTGCATGCTAATTGTCCATGTTTGGTCTCTTCGAGTGTGCTTAAGAGTTGCCTTGCTTATGCCTTAGGTTTGGGCCATAACACTTGCATGTGTGTGTGTGTGTTTAGTCTCCGTCTCTAGGCATTTTGGCCACTGATTTTAGGACTATTTGAGTTGCCTAATTCATGTATAAGACCATCCTTCCATTGGTTTGCATGCTTACCTTGCATGCTTGCTTGAACCCTTTGCATGAACATGTTGCATAGTCCATGTTGCATGCCTAGTTGACATGTTTAGGGTTGCATTTGTATTGTGCATGTTTGGCCTCTTGAAGTGAAGTATGATGGAGGTTGAGCATCCTTGTTTGCTTGTTTGCATTGCATGCATTTGAAATCAAAGTTGCATTCTTGGTTCTTAGGGCCATCATGCATGGAAATGCGCGATTGGTGGTCCGGGAATCGAGGCACATGCCCCTTTGAGTCAATAACATGATAAGGGATGTGTTTGGTGCATAAATGGCTTGAATTATATTGTCATGCATAGATTTCCCCTCTGCTGCTGTGAGTTGCAGGTTCTGCAGGCATTCAGTGCCGGCCGGCACTATTTAGTGCCGACCGGCAGTCAACAAACAGCCGATGGCTTCTTTTTGTGCCGGTGGCCTCCTTCTTCAGCCGTTGGTGTCCTACCCCAGCCGGTGGTGATCCCCAGTGCCCTGAGAGGCACTCCTGGGACTTTGGCATTTTTCTGAGGAGGAGAGCAGAGGAAACAGAGGCAATCCATGCATGGCAGTGCGGTTCCGAGCCAGTCCCGAGCGCACGCTGCATTTGGCCCTCATCCCGAGGCGATTTACTGTTTAATTAGATTAATTATTTTATTTAATTAATTTAGTTGATTTGTAATATTTTAATTAGCTTGCGTAGTTAATTAATTTGTATATTCTTTCGGTTCCTCCGAGCGAGGGCAAAGTTGTAATAAGTGTGTGTGAGTGGGTGTATGTCTTCCAATCCCCATTTCTTTCTCCCTTTTATTTACCCGCTTATGTTGGTAGATTAGGGCACGTTCAAATTAGCATACCTTATGCAATGCATGCGTGCATTCATGCATTTGTTTACATGCACCGGGCTCGGTACATCATACAAACTGCATCGTACTTTCGATTTCTAAATTGAATACGTGCTACTCGCGCATTTCACATGCCATGTTTAGGGTTACTCGAGCCTACTCTAGATTGCATCTATGCCTGTGTTGCATTAGTCATTTAACATGAACTAGGTCATGCATGTTTTGCTAACTAATTTATTGTTTTGGCACGGAGTACGATGTAAGTTTTTACGCTTTAGCATGTCGCATGCGTGTGAACGTTTGCCATGACGGTATGCTTGCCATGCGGCTAAATGCTTACGTGATAAATTGCTTGAATGCCTGTGGGTAGGGGTTGCAAACGAGCCGAGCCGAGCCGAGCCTTGCTGGGCTCGAGCTCGGCTCGATAAGGGACTGGGCTCGAGCTCGGCTCGGCTCGGCTCGGCTCGATAAATTTTTTTTAATATTATTTATATTATTTAAATATAAATTTTTAAATAAAAAATATTATTTATATTATTTAATATATAAAAAATGCATTTATATTATTATTTATATATATATTTATATATTTTTAATATATAAATAATGTATTTATATATTATTTAATATATAAATAATATATTTATTATATAATTTAATTATAGATAAACGAGCCGAGCCTATCGAGCCGAACACAGGCGAACTCGAGCTCGGCTCGTTAACGAAACGAGCCCAATAATCGAGCTCGAGCTCGGCTCGTTTACTAAACGAGCCGAGCCGAGCCGAGCCCTTACCGAGCCGAGCCGAGCCTGTTCACGAACAGCTCGGTTCATTTGCAGCCCTACCTGTGGGTGGAGGTTGGATTGCGTGAGTTGGAACAACTCATTGAAATCCGTATTTTAGCCTACTTTCGAGTAGCAAAAACCAACACGTTTTTCGAGACAAAACGGATATGCAATGTTTATTTCCAAGTTAGGCAATCTAGTCTATACTTGTTTGCTGCGCGCATAACATAGTAATTCTAGGCTAATAATTGGAATAAGAGCATGTAATGTTTTCAAAATCAGATATCACGGTTAGTAGAGGCCGGTCTTCAGACCGGGCGAAAGGGGGTGCTCATAGCTGACCTTCCCCGATCGTACCCAAGCTCCCGAGCCAAGACCACTTTGGTGATGACGGACATGTGGCCTTCGGCACCGAGTCAGGGTTTCCTAAATTTCCCATTTCAAAAATATTTAGGTGGCGACTCTGTAATCTGGCAAAGCAGTCCATGTTTGGCACTACTTTTCAAAAATCTGTTTTCTCAAACTCTTTGCCGGATTTGGACTCTTTGGTTCAGATTTAGAACCGCAACAAAAAAGGGAGTCCGAGCTGTAGCGCGAGGTCCCCCCGCGGACGTGTTACAGTTTCTGGCGACTCCGCTGGGGAGTTTTAGAGAGCTTGACTCGAACTCGTGATATCCTGTTTTGACTACACTTATGTGTTTCTTTGCATTGCATGTGCATTGGTGCGCCTAGGACACCGTGTTGGCCATCTGCTATTCCTGAGCGGTTTGCTGGAGGCTTGTCTTGTCAAGGCATGTCCGTAAGGCTGACCGGTTGCGGGCTCTGCCAGTATGGGAACACAAACCCCGGTTTTACCGGGGCACCCTTTTTGACCATTCGACCTAGTGCATATTCGGAATCCATAGTGACCATTCCAAACTAGGACAGGTTGCTTACCCGATGTTAGGTTGTTTGAAACCGCTGTGTGCGTAGTGAAACCCTAGCTCCTGACAAAATAGGACAAGGAAACCCTACCCCAATATTGTTGAGGAACCGGTTATATCTGCGGGTATCAGTTTAGTTCTGGGAACAGTGATTTCGGGGAACAGTAATCAGTAGTAGAGATCAGTTGTTTGACTGCGTCTGCGTTTGATCTGTTTTGGGCTGAAATGCTGTCCGTTTTTCCTTTCAGTTCAGAGAATTCAGAAAGTTGATACAGAATAGTCAGTGTTTTTCCCTTGCTGGGGCAGGGTTTGAGATGACGCAGAGTTCAGAAGAAATAGTGGTTATGACAGCCGCGTTGGATCAAGGGATCACCCTACAGAGTGAGGCCGGCGTAGATATGCCGCATCCTCCTAGGTCGCCCGCTACACACCCAATCTGGGCCCCCCAGCTCTATCAGGCTCGCGAGCCCACTACATTCGAGTTAATGGGGATGATAGGTGATCTCCAAAGATCTGTGGTAGATCTCGCTTACGGGATGTCAGCCTCGCCACCGGTTGCACCGTATGCCGGAAATTTTGAGCCCCAAGAGCCCCCGCTACTGGGGCGGATTGTGATCGAGCTTAATCAGCCGGAGATGGCCTCCACATACAACAATGATGTACCAGTACCAACCCAAACCTCTCACCAAGCTGAGGCCAAGGGCAAAGACAAAGCAAAGGCAGATGCCGATCCCGTTGAACAACTGCTGTGGGCAGTCGAGGCTTTAAGAGCCGGGGGGATGAACAAACAACAGGTATCCGCGATGACAACCAAAATTGTGAATGATGCTTTTCCCACTCTACCTGAGGATAGTTCAAGCCAGTCGGAAAATTGGGATAGACCCCGTTATGTTGAAACAGTTTCTCTCACTCCCAACCCCGTACCTGGGAAGGATCAGAAATTCAAGCCCGCACCTGCCAATCCGTTCGCCAGCACATCTAGCAGGAGCACTCAGGCTTCAAAATACCAGCCCCGGGGGCGGAGGGTCTTCCATCCTCTCTACATGCCTTTGTCTAGGGCACTTCTGATTTTGGCCAAAAAGGGGCATCTTCCTTGAGCCTAGGCCGCTCCCCAAACCCCTTCCAGCAGGACATGATGCCACTCAGTACTGTGCGTACCACCAGCAATCTGGCCCCTCCACCAATAACTGCTTTCACCTCCGCCACGAGGTGCAGGATCTGATTGACAACGAGGTTATCCTCCCACCCACCTCAGCTAAATCCGTCACCACTCAGTTGTTGGATTTTGAGGACACCGATACTGCGAGTATGTAATTGGGATTCAACCGCCTGCGGGCAGCACCTCGAATTTTTGATGTGGCGTCTGGCACGCATTTTTGAGCATCCGCGAATGCTACTTTTGTAAATCCTGGCTCGGGTGTCGGGTCAGCCTTTTGTTCTATTTTGAGTCTGTCTCTCTGTCCTGAGTCAGTCCTTTGTGCTTAAGGGTCTGTCTTGTTGTAACGAGTCAGTCCCCCTTTTGTATAGAATACCAGATGACTCTGGGATTGTTGCCTCAAGCACCGTTTTGTTTTGTAATTACTTCTTTTTGCTTTCTTTTTGGGTCTGCCTCTGTCGTGGAGCCAGTTTACATCCGGGGAACCTGAATGAAACAGCCGCGGCTATCGTGTTCCCGTACTATTTGTTTTGGGCTAGTTGTGCCAGAGAATTCGAATGAGGTGACAGCGTATTCCACCCGCTCTTGTGTGCCCTAATAATTATTGTTTTGACCTAAGTTTTTCAAACCCTTTTGAACACTGCGGTGAAAACAAAGAGGGAGGAATTCCTCGGGATTTGCAAAACTTTGATCAAACTGAGAGAAAGAGAGGCGTGCTAAGCCCTTAATGAATGAAATCATGTTTGTTAACGTGAGTACTGAGAAGGACCCTGGCTTGATCCAGATTGGTTCCACACTATCTTCAACGCGAGCGATTTGTCGCTTTCTTAAAAATTTTCAAAAAAAAATGTTTTGCGCGGTCTTGCAAAGACATGTGTGGAATCGCTCTTGAGATTGTGCAGCTTAGGATCGCTCTCAGCCTCGAGACTTGAGTCCTTGCCTTCAAACCTTGAACTTGCATTCAGAATGTTCAACGGTCAACCACAATATAAGGCCTGTGTGGCCCGATTTGAAGCAGCCCTCGAACAAGAGGCACCAAAGTCAGATCAAGAAGATCAGACCTCATCAGAAGAAGCTTGCGAAACTAAATCGGAAGCACCCCTCAAACTAGGGGCAAAAATGTCCGATGTGCTCGAAGAGCCGAAGATGGATCCTTCTGCGAATCAATACAGCAGTCATTTTTCGGGATTCAGATGACTTCAGGATCTCAAAACCATTTGGCATGGACCTGTTACACTTTTACCCTTTGAGAGGCTCGCTGGGTCGAAAACCCAGAAGGGCGACCCAGGCAAAAGTTAGAGCAAAAGAAAATAAAGCAAAAAAATACAAAAAAAAAAGAGAAAAAAAAGAAGAAAAGCAAAAAAGAAAAATGCAAAAAAAAGAAAAGAAAGAAAAGAAGCTCGCAAGGTCGAAAACCCGCATTGGGCGCCTTGGCAAAAGTAAGAGCCTAAAAATAGTGAAGGTTAAAATACCCGAGTGTACCTTAACCGGAACTACGTAAGGCTTGATTCCCATGTTTGGGATACGTAGGCAACTTCATCTGGAAGTCCAGCCCTTAACGCTTTCATAGTGTCTCAGCCCATGTAATGGTTTTGATTACCTATGTTTCCTCCGAATCCGATGTCTCGGTTGCAACAACTGGAGCTGCGTGATCAACTTCCTCTTGAAGTCAAACCACCAACACCTTCCAGGTGACTGTGTCCATATATTGGTTCAAACCGTCTTCGTCTCCCCCGCGTCCGAAGGTCCGATCGTCATCAACAAGGACTGGCTTACAATATGCCGCGGCATTATCCAAACAAGGGGCAACTTTCCGTTGCCTCATATCGCCATAAAGTTGCCCTGAGTTGCTGCCCAAACTAGGGGCAACTTTCCGTTGCCCTCCTTCCCCCCTTCAAGCAAGGGGCAATTTTCCCAAATTGCCTCCAATCCGAGGTTGCGTATCTTGAGGGTAGGTTCTGTGCTTGTTGAGCATTGACTGTTCGCGAAAATAGTTTTTGAAAATTTTTACTGAGGTTGACTATTTTCTCGAAAATTGTTTCGTGTTCCAAAATTGGACCATGTTTGGACCCAAAAAGGAAAACTTTCAGTGCTTACGGCCTGACTTGCATGATTTTCAAATCAAAAATTGAACAAGCATGTTAATCTAACGTTCATTTTGATCAAAACTGTTTTAGAAAGAAAACAAAAGAAATGGTCAAAGTAATGAACTAGGGGCACAGTCGAGTCGGGTATTCCGCCTCTCCTTTGTTATCGACGTACTTGCCAGAAAGGTACCCTATCTATCAGAAGAAATAGCCGTGAGCTAGCTGTGTCGGGCGTGAATCCGCCGCTTCCTATTCATCCATCAATCACCCTGGGGAGGGACGAAAAATGAGAGAATAAAGAATAGAGAGGTGTAAGTCGAGAGGAAAGTGAGCAAGAGGGTTTTGAGAGAAAAACCGAGCTTGAGGGCCGAGTGGCGTGAGAATCACACAAATCAGAAAGGGTGGGAAACCTGCCCGGAGGGATTGGCTCCTCAAGGTCTTTTGTTTTCAAGCACGTCCGTGTGTCGTGTCCTTTGATTCGTCGGTCTCAATTTAGCTTTGAGTCTTTTCCGAGTGTGTCTCGTTGTGTTTAGGTCGTGTGCCTTTTATTTTCTTCACTTGAGTCCTTTCCACTGTGTTCAGTTGTAGGCTCGATGGCCCGTTTGTGAAATCCCTTTTCCAAAGTCAATCGTTTGTGCTCAGAATGCTGTGCCATTCTCTACATTTATGCGAGGCAAGAGAAGAAAAGGAAATTTTGGGACATCCGAATGTGTTTCAACTTCAACTGTCTCAGTTTTTGTGATCCGTCTTGTCAGATTGGGCCAATTGTTCAAAGTTTGCCGTGTACAGAATGGACCGGACATTGTATTGTGAGCTGTGTGCAGATTAATCCCCAGCAGAATGTGGGCTATTTGTTCAGTTTGAGCAGTGATTTGTCTGGGTTGTTTGCTGTTAGTTGGTTGGTTATCCGATTATTACAGTGCAAGTGCTCAATTTTCAGACAACAAATCGTAATCATTTACATTTGAGGTGTAATATGATGCAGTGCAATGCAAAGTACGAGGTATGTAAATAAAATACTTTTCAGATAAAAGTTTGTTTCATATCATTGTCTTTTCAAATACAAAGTTTTGAAGAAAGCAAAATCTGCCTGCGGCAGTACATGGTACTCTATCTACCAAAAAGAGAAAAGTACAATAAAAGAAAATGAAAGAAAAAAAAAAAGCAGCGAAATATCATCATCAGCAGCAACCTCACGCCTGAGGATCTGTCCTGGCCCTCTTCCTGGGCAGAAGCCCAGGAGCATCGCCGGAAGCATCGCTGTCAGAGCCCGAGCCCGAGCTATCCCCGGCCTCCTCCTCGGACGACTCCGCCTCCATCTCTGACTCGCCATCACCTGGAACTGGTGCTCGCGAGCTACTCCCGACATGAGCGTGTCTCCCTCTGGTACGGGGGAATATCCTGCCATCCCGAGTAAAAAGGGGAGGCCCAGCCGGAGGAGCGCCGCCCACTGGCGGAATCGGAAAGGGAGGCTGAAAAATACGAAAAGCAAATGCATCAGAAAGCCGTGAAGCAGTTTATCAATGTATGAGTACAGTGTGTGAATGTCGTGAGCAGTGAATCAGTACAGGATGCAGTGTATGAGTACAGTGTGTGAATGCCGTGAGCAGTGAATCAGTACAGAATGCAGTGTATGAGTACAGTGTGTGAATGTCGTGAGCAGTGAATCAGTATAGAATGCAACGTATGAGTACAGTGTGAATGCCGTGAGCAGTTAATCAGTGCAGAATGCAGTGTGTAAGTATCGTTTATCAGATGCCGTGAGCAGTTTATCAGATTTTGTGTAATGCATCAGTATGTATGGAACAGAGTATGGTTTGAGACTGTGGTCAGAAGAACGTACCGGAAGACTGTAGGCGGCCATGACGTCGAGGGTCCGCTGCAGCATCCCCATCAGGGAGGCACACAGCTCCACCGACTGCCGTGTGTACTCGGAGGAAACCTGCAAAAGTATCGGATGCATTAGTATTCTGCGGAATATCAAATAAACTGAAATGGAATGGCAATGCAAGATGCAAAGTGAAGTAATACGTAGCGGGGGTAAGTCGGGAATACCGGCTAACTCGTGACCAGCCGGGGGAGAAACGAAGGGGATCTGGTAGGTCTCCCCACCCTGCCCCCTGTACGTCAGCATAGTGGGCAGAGCGGGCCAACCGGACCCTCGTCCCCTCTGTACCCCACCTCTGCCTCGGACTCGGGCTCTCCTCGAAGACCCCACTCCTGCTCCTGCCTCTGCCCGAGCCGCCGGCACCGCAGGACTCCCTCGCTCAGTCTGGCGACCCCCGCTCAGAGGCCGCATAATGAAGGTCCGGACGTACTTAGAGTAGTCGCCCTCGCCCCTATAGCCGCCCTCGTCCCAGCCGAGGGTGTAGTCCTCCATCTGCTGCGGAGAAAACCTCTCGGTGTCCCTCATGTGCTCAGGAGGGTGAACCGGAACTATCTGCTCTGGCAACCCGAGGGTCTGGCGCAGAAAACGCTCCCCCAGGTACCAAGCCCAACAGACCGGGCCCTCCAACAAAATCCGGTAACGAGAGGTTTCCTCCGCACCGGCAAACCGATCCTGAATGCCTGCTGGCACTGCAGCCCAGGGTCGCCAGATGATCTGAAATTGGAAGTACAGTTTGTTTGCGATTGCTATTTGAAATACACAAATGCAAAGCAAAGTTTAAATGAATTGTAAGTAAAATATACCTCGGCAGAGGTGATGGTGTCGAAGAATCGGCGGTAGAAGCTGAAGGTATCCCGAGGTCGCCGTGTGCACCTCCCATCGTAGCGGCGCGAGAAAGGGATGACCAGGGGAGTCTCCGTCTTTGGCACTGGCTCCAGCCTAGGGAAGTAGGCATACACCCACAACTGCAAAACAGATGTCAGTATGACCATCAGATAAAGCAGAATGCAGTGTAAAGCAGAAATAACAGAGCCGTGTGTTGTGTAGTGTATTTCGCAGAGTGTACAGAGTGAACGGTGTACAGTCAGAATAAAGCAGAGATAGCAGAGCCGTGTGTTGTGCAGTGTATTGTGCAGAGTATGTGTGTGCCGTGTGTGCAATATACAGTCAGTGAAAAGCAGAGTATGTGTGTGCAGTGTGTACAGTATACAGTCAGTGTGAGCAGTGTACAGTGCAGAATACAGAAAGTATGTAGAGTGGAAATGTAAAGCAGAGAAGAAGACATACCTCCCAAGCTCGCCAGTAGCCTCCGAGCAACTGCCCGCTGCCACGAGAGACTGAGCTCATGTAGCCGTAGAGGGTGGCCAGAGCCGCGCCACCCCAATCAAAGCGCAAAATATCTCTGACATCTACCAGTGCGCTGAGAAGACAGAGGGGCACTGTGTTCGCCTGGTCGGCGAACAGGGTCGTCCCTAGCAAAAACATCAAGAAGCCGCGTGCGTACTGCTCCACGGCCTCCTGGGTCATCGGGGCTGCGTCGATGAGGGTGGGCTGGACCCTGAACTGAACCTCGAACCAGGAATACCTGACAAAGCCAGGGCGCGCCAGAGGCGGTGCCTCGCCAAGCAAGTAGACCTGGGCCGCGGTCCACTCATCCATGTCAATGTCGAAGGGGATCGGATCACCCCCTACCCCGATGCCGGTAAGCATCGCGAAGTCGTAAGGAGTCATCGTCATGTCCCCTGCCACCGACAAATGGAATGAATCAGTGGTGTCCCACCACCTCTCTGCCAGGGCTGCGAGGAGAGGCCTGCAAGCAGTAAGTCTGGACAATCCCCTGCAAAATGCGCCGAAGCCGGCCCGATCGACGATCTGACGGACTGCGTTAGGTAGCTCGGCATACCACTCTCGAGCGACGGTGTTCCCATACCCGCGGATGGCATGGGAACCTCCCTGTTTACAAACAAACAGTTGCGAATCAATATGAAATGTACAGTTTCGAAGAAACAGATAAAGGAAGTACAAATCTAGCATGCGTGCAAGTCTTTCAAGATTCAAACAGAAACCGGGTACCGGTGTGCTTACGGTAAACTACGGCGCGTGATGCGTCAGTGTATTTCGAGTGGTCCAGTGTAAACTTGGTGCACGTGTGCACGTTTTTCAGATGCAAGCAAATGTCAGGTTTCAGTGCACCAGTACGTGGACTACGGCCTGTGATGTGTCGGTACTCCCATGGGGATCGGTATAAACATGGCATGTGTGCGTGTTTTTCAAAGTTCAAACGGATGCCGGGTCCCGGTATGTTTCAGTGAATTACCAACGTGTGATGCGTCTGCGTGTTTGTGTGATTCAGTGCAAGTCTAGCATGCGTGCGAGTTTTCAGATTCAAAGAAGCACCGGGTGTCGGTGAGTTCATGTCAAAAGTGCAATGTGTGCCGTGTGTTTGGGTGATTCAGGCTAGTGCAGTGTGTGTGCATGTGTGTCGGTCCTAAGCAGATATCAGTTGTGAGGTCGACTACAATCTACTACAGCGCACAGTGTATCAGATCTAAAGCAGTTAAGGAATGTAATCAGCTATGGCAGTTGACAGTTAAAGGTCCTACATTGCAGAAAATAAAGTAGATCAAGATGTTACCTCGGAAGCGCCGAAGGACAAGTGAGAGGCCGGCTCGCGCAGGAGAAGCTCCGGGTCCAGTGCTCGGTCGAAGCCGCGGAAGTGGCGGAGTCCATCGGGTGGTAGAATGTGAATAGCCGGCCGGTAGGTCGTCGGATCAAATGGGCGCTCACTCAGCGGGAGGAGCTCAACCCCGGGATCCATCTCGTGATCCGGGGGAGTCCCGACATGTGGAATGTCGTCAGCCATGGCAATGGGGATGAGAAAATAGCCGGAAAAGGAAAACCGAGCAAGAATACGAAAAGTCAACTGGAAAAGTCAACCCCGAGCAGGTCGAAAATGGCCGGAAAGGCCGGAAGATGAAAATACACGGAAGTGTAGAGAAAATCGAGGGGAACAAGTCCCGAAAAGGCGAAAACCGAGAAGAGACACCGAAATGAGTTTTCGATCGGTTGGAAATGTCCGAAACGCGATGAATATCGCGAATCCGACGGTAAAACGAGCGTAAAACGCGAGGAAATCGACGCAAAATCGAGAGAACAAACCTCTAGAGAGAGAGAGTGAAGGTTTTCGGCGGAGGCAAAGTGAGGAAATAGGGTTTCAAGCCCTATTTTAAAAGACCCGAGGCAAAATGGCAGAACTGCCCCCGATCAGGCATTTTGTGCCGGTCGGCACTATTTTGTGCCAGTCGGCACAATATTGTGCCGGTGGATGAGTTCAGGCAGCCGGTGGCAGCCGGTAGCCTTCCCACCCAGCCGGTGGTGTTCCCAAGGCCTTGTTTAGGCTAGAAGAGGGGTTTTGGGTCTTCATAGCTCAAGAAAGTGCAAGAAAGTGCATCTCCGACGCTCAACCGGCCTCCGTTTTGACCTCAGACAGTGTCTTCTGCGTGTGGCACTCAAATTCATGTGATGACTGTATCCTTTTGTATCCTTTTGTCTTTCATAAGATTTAAAAGTTGCCCCGTGTGTGTTGCACGCATTCATCACACTCTCCGGTGCGCCGCCTCGCGCCGTTTTACACGTCCCTTGTGACTTGCACTGTTTACATTTCTGTGTGGCATGCGTGTCACACTTGCAGTGTTTACATTTCTGTGTGGCATGCGTGTCACACTTGCAGTGCTTACATTTCTGTGTGGCATGCGTGTCACACTTGCACTATTTACATTTCTATGCGGCATACGTTGCACACTTGCGTTGTTCTACGTTCCGTATGGCATGCGTGTCATACTTGCACTTTCGTTTTGCATTTTACAATCAATGAGGTATGTGTGCCTCATTTTGCATTTCACTTTGATTCGCGTGAGGTGTGCTACCTCACGTTCATCATTCTGCATCATTTTGCATTTCATCTTGATCCACGTGAGGTGTGCTACCTCACGTGTCTTATTTTACATTTCATCTTGATCCACGTGAGGTGTGCTACCTCACGTGTCTCATTTTGCATTTCACTTTGATTCGCGTGAGGTGTGCTACCTCACGTGTTTCACTTTGCACTTCATCTTGATCCGCGTGAGGTGTGCTACCTCACGTGTCTCATTTTGCATTTCACTTTGATTCACGTGAGGTGTGCTACCTCACGTGTTTCATTTTGCACTTCATCTTGATCCACGTGAGGTGTGCTACCTCACGTGTCTCATTTTGCATTTCATCTTGATCCACGTGAGGTGTGCTACCTCACGTGTCTCATTTTGCATTTCATCTTGATCCACGTGAGGTGTGCTACCTCACGTGTCTCATTTTGCATTTCACTTTGATTCGCGTGAGGTGTGCTACCTCACGTGTCTCATTTTGCATTCCATCTTGATCCACGTGAGGTGTGCTACCTCGCGTGCATCATTTCACATCATTTTGCATTTCATTGCATTCCGAGGTACGCGTGCCTCGTTTTGCATTCCATTTTCCATTCGATGAGGTATGCGTGCCTCATCTTGCACTTTATTGCATTCCGAGGTACGCGTGCCTCGTTTTGCATTCCATTTTCCATTCGATGAGGTATGCGTGCCTCATCTTGCATTTCATTGCATTCCGAGGTACGCGTGCCTCGTTTTGCATTCCATTTTCCATCCGATGAGGTATGCGTGCCTCATCTTGCATTTTATTGCATTCCGAGGTACGCGTGCCTCGTTTTGCATTCCATTTTCCATCCGATGAGGTATGCGTGCCTCATCTTGCATTTTATTGCATTCCGAGGTACGCGTGCCTCGTTTTGCATTCCATTTTCCATCCGATGAGGTACGCGTGCCTCATCTTGCATTTTATTGCATTCCGAGGAACGCGTGCCTCATTTTGCATTCCATTTTCCATCCGATGAGGTACGCGTGCCTCATCTTGCATTTCATTGCATTGCGAGGTACGCGTGCCTCGTTTTGCATTCCATTTTCCATCCGATGAGGTATGCGTGCCTCATCTTGCATTTCATTGCATTCCGAGGTACGCGTGCCTCGTTTTGCATTCCATTTTCCACCAATGAGGTATGCGTGCCTCATGATTCATTTCATTCTCACTTGCATTGTTTTGCATCCCTTGTGGCACGCGTGTCACATTCGCACAGTTGCCCGACCACGCACGGTCCGGCGGGACCAAAAACACGCGCGGTCCAGCGAGACCTAAAACCCGCTTGATTGCATTATCATGCCTTTTATTACGAGCATTGTCATGCACTTATGCTTTGCATCGTTCTCCACACCGGGTCCGGCGGGACCAAAAACACGCGACGATCTAGGAGACCTTAAATCCTTGGAGGGTGCAAGACCTTCGGTACATTAACGTACACCGTTCATTGCATTTGGCATGCATTTCATCGCGCTCTTTCGCGCATCTCATCATCATGCATTACCCCAAAGCCGGTCCGGCGGGACTTTAAACACGCGTGGTCTAGGAGACCTTAAATCCTCGGGAGGTGCAAGACCTTCGGCGTGTCAAGTTGCCCCTCATTGCATTTGGCATGCATTTCATCGCGCTATTTTGCGCACCACACTTGCGTTGCCCCGAAACGAGGGTCCGGCGGGACCAAAAACACGCGCGGTCTAGGAGACCTTAAATCCTTGGAGGGTGCAAAACCTTCGATACATCGGCATGCGTGCCTCATCCGCATTACCATGCATCGCATTGTAAATATCGCATTGTCATGCATCATTGTAGGTAGTGCATATGTCATGCATTTCAAAAAAAAAAAACACATCATGCATCATTTGCATTTTCAGCGAAAAACAAAAAAAACAACATGCATTGTCATGCATACATTTTGCATTCCGGTCTAGGAGACCTTAAATCCTCTGGAGGTGCAATTCCTTCGGTGTTTGTCGTGCCCGAACGACTTCCGTGCTTGCGGTGAGTTCCTAGGAGACCAACGGGGACGGTGAAAACTAGAGTTCGAACGGCTCATGCCTAGAACGCAAAGGTTCGGGATTTCCGAGACTAAAGTCTGGTTTAAATACCCAGGGGGTGTACCCTCGGCTTGAAACCTGTATGGAAGCCCCATAGGTTGAGGCGGCATGTCTACGCCTCAATCCTGGATACTGAACCAACCTAGTATACCATCCCGTCGGAAGAATAGGGAAAGCTGCAATCATGGTCATTGCATCATCTGCATTGTCATGCATTCATTTTGTGAGCATCCATCTAGGTTGCATTTTAGTTGCATGCATCCACTGCATCATCTTCCATCCATGGCTCGCACCTTTCCTTGTTGAGCTTGGTCTGGTATGTGCTCATACTTTTCACGTCTATACACTCATAGTTCTGCGTGCGCTCGCGCTTTGAGGGCTTCGACACCTTTTCTATGTTAGACATGGCTTGTACGTGTACATGCCCTTCCTAGGCGAGATTTGGTTTGGCCCGCGTGCCATATCCATTGTATCATCTATCCATCATATTACATTGTAGTGTAATTGTTGCATCCGGCATTAGGATCATTATTTTTTCCCCAGCGGGTCGTCACCCCACTTATGTCATTCCACCCAATACTTGTTCTTGTGTCTGTCTACATTGTTCATAGTTCTGCGTGCGCTCGCGCCTTGAGGGCTTCAACACCTTTTCTATGGTAGACAGACTTGTTACCTCCATCAATCTATTTGACATTTGTGTGGTTTCGAATCGCTCATGAATGAATCATGATTCAATTGCCTTGCATGTAGTTTGCATATAGTTTCAATTGTATTGCATTTTCATTTGCATTGTTCATACATAGTTCTGTATACATTGCATATCATTTGCATTACATTTAGATTCAATTGCATTGCACTTCATTTGCATTGTCATGCATGTTGCTAACAATATTGCACCTGTTAAGTTTGTTTTCTTTTCAGGCACGATATTGTATGTACGGTTCATTCGAGGCCGGTGAAACCGGACGAGCCGCACAGGTATTGTATCTCCCGAGTGAGATGTATCGAGAATTACATAATTCTCTTACATCCTTTCTGCATTGTAGTGTAGTTTGGCGTATTCTAGCTTAAAACTGTTGCATGCGTGTTTCGTTACAGCTTTCTTTGCATGATCGTAAGTTATGCTCGGCTTCGTGCATTTTCAATTGCATTTTGCCCCTGCCTACGGGCGCATATCTTGCTTGTCTTGCATGTTTGTCCAAGTCTTCGGCCTTGTCAAAAATGGGTCGTCTCTGGGCTTTGACATTCACTCCCGTCATTGTTATGACTTCCGAGTTCTGTCAAAGAGGGGCAACTGTAGACACCCCATTTTTGACCGTCCTCAAGACTTGGACGTCACCGTTGGAACACTCGGTGATTATCCATGTTTGTGTTCGTTTGGAGTTCCCGGAGTTCTCGGCTCGCGCGCCTTGCCTCAGGACCTCCGAACTCGACCGTTTTGTGTTCGGTTTTGCACCAAACACTTGTGTTTTGCCTTGGAAGGGCAGGGAATGCTTTGTGAGGCATCCCCACACACCACCGGCACTGGCTAGAGGCCACCGGCTGGATGGTGTTGCCACCGGCACTATTTTGTGCCGGTCGGCACTTGTTTTGGCAAAATGACCATTTTGCCCTGCCGACCACTGTACAGCTGCTTTATGAGATATTTTTAGACAGCTGTTTAGCTTTAGCTTCCCTTCCATACACGCGTATGGAGGAGATGAGCCTTTGGTTGACTTAGCTTGTAAGCTTTGGTGGCCTATAAGAGAAGGGCTTCTCTCTTGGCTCAAGGGTTAGAAAAAATTGGAGGGTTAGACATTTTAGACAGAGGAGGAGCTCTGGTTTTAGGTTAGAAATTCTATATCTATCCTATCTCTCTTTTGCTCTCTTGTTTGTACACTAGGTGTTTGTGCCTTACTATTGCACATCAACACCTAGTGTTTCACCTTTCCTTGGCTACTAAGGTTCCAAGAGGTTGTTCTTGAGGTTCTTGGCTGGATTGGAGCTCAAGGAAGCAACAACATCATCTTTGGTGAAGGAGATCATCAAGGGTAAGAAACTACCCCTTTTTCCCCCATTCTTGTATTCCATTTTTGCCTAGTTTAGAACTGTTTTTGTGCTTAGTCTATAATACAAAAAAGTTCTGATTTTTAAGCCTCTTTATTGTTTATTAAGAGTGCTTGGTGGTTTGGGTAGGTTTGACCACCCTTAGGCCTTGAAAAGGCCACTTTTTGTGCCATTTTGTGAGAGATCCGAGACTTTGGTGTTAGGATCTCTTCACCACTAAAATCTCGAGGGATTTTAGTGGTGAAGATGATGCCTTAGAGTCTCAAGAAGGAGAGGGCCACCCCCTCTCCTTGATGTCCTTGAAAAGGGCAAGTTTTGGCCTCCAAAGGAGCACCATGTTTGGTTGTGTTTTGAGCATGTCTTGGCTGCGTTTCATGCTTATTATGCCATGATATAACATGTTTCTAAGTTGGTTTTAGCACTCTTTGCATGTTTTGCATAGATGCTTTGTAATGCCTTGTATTGCCTTAACTTGCTCTAGGTTTGTATGCCTTCTTTCTAGCATGTTTTAGGCTTAGATCCATGAAGCTTGTATGCTTATTTTGCCATGAATAAGGTCTGTCCATGCTTGTTTTGGTCGGCCATGACTTGCATTACATAGCTCCTTTGTATTTGGCTTGTTGGCCTTATGAGTTTGAGTGTGTAGCATGCCTTGCTTGCTTTATTTTTGATGGTTTGGAACCACCTAGCATGATATTTCAGTCCCTTTGGTGTGCTTGTATGCTTACCTTAGTCGCCTCTTTAACGCTTTGAAAGCATGTCTTGAATGCCCCCATGTTTTGGCCATTGTGTATGCCTTAGGGTATAAGCCTCTTAGATGCCATCTAGGTACACCCTTGGCCTTGCTTAGGTCTGCCCTTGACCTGTTTTGAGCCCCCTTAGCCTTGTGAGGCTTGGTGGACTTGGCCTTGGTTCAAGCCTACATGGCTTGCCCCAAGCACTTGGCCCCTTTTGCATGCATTTGCTCATCTTGTTTAACATGCTTTGGCATCATTTTATAGCATGATTTTAGAGCTTAACTTGCATGCTAATTGTCCATGTTTGGTCTCTTCGAGTGTGCTTAAGAGTTGCCTTGCTTATGCCTTAGGTTTGGGCCATAACACTTGCATGTGTGTGTGTGTGTTTAGTCTCCGTCTCTAGGCATTTTGGCCACTGATTTTAGGACTATTTGAGTTGCCTAATTCATGTATAAGACCATCCTTCCATTGGTTTGCATGCTTACCTTGCATGCTTGCTTGAACCCTTTGCATGAACATGTTGCATAGTCCATGTTGCATGCCTAGTTGACATGTTTAGGGTTGCATTTGTATTGTGCATGTTTGGCCTCTTGAAGTGAAGTATGATGGAGGTTGAGCATCCTTGTTTGCTTGTTTGCATTGCATGCATTTGAAATCAAAGTTGCATTCTTGGTTCTTAGGGCCATCATGCATGGAAATGCGCGATTGGTGGTCCGGGAATCGAGGCACATGTCCCTTTGAGTCAATAACATGATAAGGGATGTGTTTGGTGCATAAATGGCTTGAATTATATTGTCATGCATAGATTTCCCCTCTGCTGCTGTGAGTTGCAGGTTCTGCAGGCATTTAGTGCCGGCCGGCACTATTTAGTGCCGACCGGCAGTCAACAAACAGCCGATGGCTTCTTTTTGTGCCGGTGGCCTCCTCCTTCAGCCGGTGGTGTCCTACCCCAGCCGGTGGTGATCCCCAGTGCCCTGAGAGGCACTCCTGGGACTTTGGCATTTTTCTGAGGAGGAGAGCAGAGGAAACAGAGGCAATCCATGCATGGCAGTGCGGTTCCGAGCCAGTCCCGAGCGCACGCTGCATTTGGCCCTCATCCCGAGGCGATTTACCGTTTAATTAGATTAATTATTTTATTTAATTAATTTAGTTGATTTGTAATATTTTAATTAGCTTGCGTAGTTAATTAATTTGTATATTCTTTCGGTCCCTCCGAGCGAGGGCAAAGTTGTAATAAGTGTGTGTGAGTGGGTGTATGTCTTCCAATCCCCATTTCTTTCTCCCTTTTATTTACCCACTTATGTTGGTAGATTAGGGCACGTTCAAATTAGCATACCTTATGCAATGCATGCGTGCATTCATGCATTTGTTTACATGCACCGGGCTCGGTACATCATACAAACTGCATCGTACTTTCGATTTCTAAATTGAATACGTGCTACTCGCGCATTTCACATGCCATGTTTAGGGTTACCCGAGCCTACTCTAGATTGCATCTATGCCTGTGTTGCATTAGTCATTTAACATGAACTAGGTCATGCATGTTTTGCTAACTAATTTATTGTTTTGGCACGGAGTACGATGTAAGTTTTTACGCTTTAGCATGTCGCATGCGTGTGAACGTTTGCCATGACGGTATGCTTGCCATGCGGCTAAATGCTTACGTGATAAATTGCTTGAATGCCTGTGGGTGGAGGTTGGATTGCGTGAGTTGGAACAACTCATTGAAATCCGTATTTTAGCCTACTTTCGAGTAGCAAAAACCAACACGTTTTTCGAGACAAAACGGATATGCAATGTTTATTTCCAAGTTAGGCAATCTAGTCTATACTTGTTTGCTGCGCGCATAACATAGTAATTCTAGGCTAATAATTGGAATAAGAGCATGTAATGTTTTCAAAATCAGATATCACGGTTAGTAGAGGCCGGTCTTCAGACCGGGCGAAAGGGGGTGCTCATAGCTGACCTTCCCCGATCGTACCCAAGCTCCCGAGCCAAGACCACTTTGGTGATGACGGACATGTGGCCTTCGGCACCGAGTCAGGGTTTCCTAAATTTCCCATTTCAAAAATATTTAGGTGGCGACTCTGTAATCTGGCAAAGCAGTCCATGTTTGGCACTACTTTTCAAAAATCTGTTTTCTCAAACTCTTTGCCGGATTTGGACTCTTTGGTTCAGATTTAGAACCGCAACAAAAAAGGGAGTCCGAGCTGTAGCGCGAGGTCCCCCCGCGGACGTGTTACAGCAATTTACAAGTAGATCATTGTTTAGCACTTGTTATAAACTTGAGAAAAGTTTACAGTATATGTAAGTGCTTGTTGAAATTTGTAGTAATTTACAAGTAGGTTAGACCGAGATCACTGTTTAAACACTTGTTGAAATTTATGAAAAGTTTGCAGGTCAGTATCTTGCCGAAGTAAAGCTTGCAGTTATTATACCCGAGGTATGTAACCCCGAGAAGATTATACAAAGGAGGCTGAGTATGAAAGACATACAAAATATCCTAAGTATAGAATCATGTGGAAGCAGTCAAGAGAAGACAAAGGTACAAGCATTTAAAACAAAGTTGTGTTGAGGATTCAACAGGAAACAAAGGCACATCGGCCATATAAAAAGCTTGCATTGTTTTAAAACAAGAAGTACAGAAGAGACAAAAAAGTATAGAAAAGAAAAGACATCAAAATTATGGTTCTTCAGCCTCAGGAGCAACTTCGGTTTGGACATCGGCAGACTCCTGGAAAGTTACTTTAGCCGCTTTCTCTGTTGCTATTTCTGCATCAATCTCGGCAAGGGTCTCGTCAACACTCTTGTCGGCCTGAGGAACATCGGACAAAGCCTGCTGAGGAGTAGTCTCATTGGTAACTCCATCACCATCATCATCTTGAGTCAGGTCTAACACCTGCTCATTCGGAGAAGGAGACTTAGTCCCAACGGCCTCCTTGGGTTTTCTGAACAAAGCTTCACCCTCACCTTCCTCCTCAGCTTCAGACTCAGATTCAGAATCTCCCTCTGGTTGACTTGGAGGAGGAGGTGGGGGGAATGGAAGTGGGATAGTGTCGGCATTGCGGAAAGGTGAATCGGCAGGGAGGTCGAGTTTCTTTATCAGGGACATCCAACCAAGGGAGAAGCCCCTGTTGCATGCTTGCCTGACTTGGAGTTTGTAGTCCTCAGTAACGTCGGCTATACCTTGGGCATAAGCCTTTTCATCAGCATCTTTGATTTCGGCTTCTTTCGTAGCCAAGGCCTCCTGAAGCTCCTTTTCGGCCTGGGCCTTTTTTCCCTCGGCCTCTTTTTTCTCGGCTTCGGCAACCTTCCTGATAGCCTCAGCAGATTCAGCTTTTTCTTCTGCTATCTGTTGGGTCTTAGTGGCGGCCTCAACCTGATCCTCCAACTTTTTCATTTTTGCTTGAAGACTCTTGTTGATCTTTTGGAGGGTAGAATACTCCTTCTTCATCTCGGTCAACTTCTCTCGATTCTTGAAAGATTGCATTGAAAACGAATGGGCGTGCTGGATGGCCTGAAAGAAAACAGAAGTGTTAGAAAATATTTTAAGTGTAAAACAGAATGGGAGAAAAAGTACCAAGCAGGAACACTTACTTGAACGGAGTGCTGGAGCATTAGGGCATAGTTCTCATACTCACTATACCCAGTATTCCGCTCCAGATCACCAGGAAGGAGCATCGCTGTATTGAGGGCAACACCGACGTTAATGTCATCGGCGCTTTCACTTGTCATTATGGGCCTATCTTCCAGAGTGATCTGAGGAGCCCAAGGAACATCAGATTTTTTGGACCATGAGGTCGTCGCAGACGATGACCTCGGCTTCTTCGATTGTATAGATGTTGATGGCTGGGCTTCTGCACGCCTCTTCCCAGCAGAGGGTTGAGACTTGTCACTCTCAGCCAGTTTGGATATAGGTAAAGTGTCCTCAGATTCAACCTGAGTCACTTTAGCCTTTGGCTGGGCTTTCTTGGTTCTCTTCAGCTTTGGTGGAGGCATGGTTTGCGTCGGCTGAGCATCGACGTTAGTAGGGAGGTCAGCCAGGAGATCTTCAACAACAGGCTTTGGACGACCCATCTCGGCAGTTTTGACAAGTCTTCGCCGACGTTTTCGTTCAGGTATGGGGATCAAGTATGGCGCCGAGGTTGATGGCAAATCCGCTGGGTCAGACATTGATCCTTGGTCTGTTCGTGATGTGGATGTAGTCTGGGTTGTGGCAGAGGTGTAGTGAGGCTTTTCTTCTTTGTTTTGGGGACGTCGGGCAAAATTGATTTGTATGTTGGGATGAAGTTCAGAAGCAAAGGCGCTTTCCTCTTTTGGACTGGCAAGTCCAAAAGCTTTTTCAAATCCTTGTTAGGGACAAAGGATTGACGAAAGCTTTTCGGTGGCTTACGAACATCTGCAAAAAGAACAGATATTAGAAATAGACATGTAATAACCCGACCCTCGTCTATGATCCTGGTATACTTTCAGCTTCCTTATTCTGTCTATTTATATACTTATTGTGAATTTCCATGTGGAATTATGGCTAAGTCAGTAAATCCCAAGTTTAAAAGAAGTCTATCTGTTTCACAAGAAAATTATCTGTCACCATTAACACGTTTGACTTAGAAATTGGGCATCTTAACGGCTTAATTATCTAAAATTAATTATATATCTGTGATCAGCATAATTTTCTGGTAATATTAGGCATGTTTACGAAATTTCAATTTTGGAATGATAAAACGATTGATTTTTGTCTTATATGCTTTGATATTTTGTTATATATCTAAGTCTTGTTTTGGCCCTAAGATCAAAAACGTGAGACCCTTTTTGGGAGAGAAAAATAAGAGAGAAAATAAGAGAGAGGGGAGAAGAGAATTGGGGGAAAGAAGCAATTCAACAAAGAGCTTGGCAAATTGTTGGTGTTTAAATCAAAGTAAGTTCAAGTTCTTCTTGTTAAGGTAACTTAAGGTTTATAATTGATGATTATGTATGAATCATGTTGCTTAATGAGGGTTTCTCCTCAAGGGGTTACTTTGACACCAAATTTAGGTGTTGTATGAAATTCTACTTCAATCTTTGATTTTGTATCATTACCCCATGGTATTATGTTTATATTTGTTATATTTGGGGGAGATCACCATAAATGTTAAGGAATGAAGCTTGTATGTGTATACCCATGGTCTTCATCTCAATTTCAGGCTTGATCTTGTATTGTTGCAAGTAGATTTTGTTTAAATGGAAATTTAAGTTGTTTTTCAAGTGTTATGGGCCTTGACTCTCCCACATTTGAAGTTGTTTTGCAAAGGAGAAGTTGGAGAGACTCACATTGGGAGTCCAGATTTTCAGAATTTTGCTTGGTCCGCTCGAGCGTAGGAAATCCCGCTCGAGCGGGAAAATCGGCCTTCCAGCAGTTTGGTGGATTTTACAGTCCGCTCGAGCGGCCAAAGTGGCGCTCGAGCGAGGAGGCTTATTTTCAGAAATAAAGTGTGTTGTTTAGCTTTGCGTGCTTGACTCTTTAGAATATTTTCTGATGCTTTTAAAGTGATTATAAATTCGTATGAAGTGTAATGACTCAGGGAATGGTTTCTCACTGATTTAAGAGAGAAAAGCACTAATTTATAAGTTATAATTGTGTACAGGACACACTCCGGGAGGAACCACCCCTCCGCAACAACACTGTGAGTAATAGTACCTCAATGAATCTTTACGCAATTTATTATGTATTGACGTTATGTCTTGATGTTACACACTTTGTTGTCAAACTTGTGGTGATACAAAACATAGCTACACCATGAATGAGAATCTTTATGAAGTTATGGATGTAAATGGTAAAGTTGTGGATAAGAGAACCATTATGAACTTGTGGAAACATCAAAAAGGTTGTGAAGTTATGCACGTCATATGTGAAATCTTGTGAACTTTTGGACTGTACCAAGGAAATTATGAATGTGTGAACCAAAGTGGCCTAGAGCCATTTGTGAACCGATGTGGCCTAGAGCCATTTGTGAACCAATGTGGCCTAGAGCCGTTTGTGAATTAATATGGCTACGAGCCTTTTGTGAAACTATGAGGCCAAGGGCTGATATGTGAAACGTGAATTTGTGAACTAAGAAGTTATGAGGCCAAGGGCTGATATGTGAAACGTAAATTTGTGAACTAAGAAGTTATGAGGCCAAAGGGCTGATATGTGAAACGTGAATTTGTGAATCTGTGAATCAAAAAGGGCCGAAAGGCTGTTCTGGGCCGTAAGGCTGTTATGATAATTCTGGGCCAATAGGTCGTTTTGTTATAACTGTAATATTGGGCCAGAGGCCGTCCTGAAAGTAAAATCATATCAGACGCATTTTTGGGATCTCAATTTGTGAACGTACTGTCATGCATTGTAATTACAATTGGTATTTAAACTGCTTAAGTATTATTATCCACTGAGCTAGTCTCATTCTGTTATTTTGTTTGATTCTGTAGGGAAATCAACTTGGAGGTCAGTCCTCGCACCGTTATCGTATGTCTTTTGTCAACCTAAGGACAACCAGGCACTTGGGGAAGCCTTTTGCATGCTAGGGCAGTTTTGGTAGACCTTGTCATTTTGTACTAATGCTTGTTAGCCAGTTGTTGTATCGAGTATTTTGTTGAATGCCCAATCTCTGGGCTAAACTTGTAGATGTGTATGTAACTTAATCACAGACGCATGTCCACTATGAGTTTTAATTCTGAATCGTGGTCCTGGCATATTTGTAGTAGCTCAATGGATGTATCTGCACGTTATTTTTATTGTTTTAGCGCTTCCATTCAGGCCCCGATTATTCTATAAGGCAGGTTAAGTGTCTGTTTCTGGTTAGGTCATGCCAAAACTTTTAGGGGCAAGTTAGGGGCGTGACAAGACAGCATTGATGACTTGAAAGAAAACAAACAGGTATTAACACTGGGTTCTTACCCTTGCCCTCTTTAACTGTTCGAGGAAGAGGGTAAAGATGGGCATCCTCGTCTGGGGCAAATTCCCAATTTCCTGAAGCAATGACATAGTCATCTCCAGCCCCCTTGTTGGAGTCTAGAAGGTCAGCTACGATTTTGAATTCAGTAGACCTTGGCTTGAGGTAATAGACGAAACCTTTTTCTTTCAGGTTAAGGGCACACATGGTATAACAAAATTGGATGTCGGCAAGGGTGATCCTAACGTTCTCCTGCCTAGCTAAGGCTATAATACAGTTAATCACTCGATAAGAGTTAATGGTAAGTTACATAGGGTTCAACTTATAGTAATGAAGAACTTCACGAAAAAGGGGATTGAGTGGAAGCCAAAGTCCACATTCAGTAAAAGCGACAATGGGAAAGGGCAACATATCATCTGTGGGCATGATTGAGTCGTTATCCCCAGCCAGTCTCAGATGGACGTCGGCAGGAATTTCGAACTCTTCTCTAAAGTATTCGAGTTTGGTCGGGGTATCTACCCTATGTCTCCACATACCCATGATTTCGGCGTAAAGGAATTGGATTACAGAAAGAAGATGTTCCTAAAGGGTTTTTAAAACCTCGGCAAAACCTAGGTGAACACTGATAAAGCTCGTTTCAGTTTTTCCTAAAAGTTGGAAGGTTCTATAGACAAATCCCAAGCCTAAATCTATGAAGACAAAGATTGAGGGCACAGATCTGGAAAAAATAACACAAAAAACAAGAAACAAGAGACAAAGCTTCAGAATCAAGAATAGAGGTGGGGGCTCTCAAAAGCATAAAAAACAAGAGATATAGGCTCAAGAACAATGGGAAGAAATTGGTGAAACAGTGCAAGTGTTCAAGACATGAGCGAAATCATGGAATAGACGCATCCAGAGGAATAGTTCAGTAAATCAAAGGTTTGAATAAAACAGTAACAGCAGCAAATAAGCGAAAGAGCATAGAAGAATTGAGAATGAAGGGAATAGAGGCTTACCAGGAAAAGTGGAGCCGGTATGAAGGTCGTCGAGGTCAGACAACGGTTGCAGACACGACGGAACGGCGAAAGCTTCGCTGGAATGGAAGAATGGAAATAGTTGCAGAGCTTGGAGCTTGAGCAATGGTGGATTTGAGAAAGAGTTTAGAGAGAGAGAAAGCAAGAAAATCGAATGTAAAAGTGAAGAAAAGAAGATGAAAAAAAAGTTTTTGTCAAAAACTTGAAACGGCGGCAAAATAGGGCATTTAATGCACCTGGAGCAACGCACACGTCAGACGGCGCAGACAGATGAAAGACGGCTTACAAGCGCGTCACGGGCACGAGCCAATGAAGACGAAGCGCGTAAATGGAACGGTTGAGAAGTGGTGCATGACAACTCATGCGCGTGGGAGAGTTCATTTGAATTCTTGTTTTTTGAAAGAAGACATGTCGGCCTAAAGTGAATGATCTCGGCTGAGGAGTTCGTAGCCGATGTACAGAAAGAAAGTACCAATATAGGTTCCATCACCTCAGAATGCCGAGGTAATAGAACCTAGGGGGCAGTTGTGGGGATATATTTTCTAAGTACCAACACGTGGCATGGTGACGCTAACGTGTCAGCCGAGGTGCCACGTGTCGTGGTAGTTATGCCGAGGTGATCTCGGAGTTGCCGAGGTTATCTCCGAAGATATCGGAATCCGAGATAAGCGGATAAGGGACGAGAGTCCTAGGATGAAGAAAGACTTCAGGATAGATAAAGATAAAACTCTTAGGGGGTTTATCCTTATCTCTTGAGGAATCCAAAGTAAGCACTGAATTGGAGTCCATAGAAGTCAGGCTTCTAGTGGGACTAGGATTGAGTAAACTATAAAAGAGAGGCACCCCCGTGGGTCTAAGGTACGCAATTTATACTTTGAGCATTAAGTTTAACACTATTGATTATCTTTGAGAGATATACTGACTTGATCATCGGAGTGCCCCCGGGTGGAAGAACCACCGCCGGAGCCTTTTCTTTCTGTGCAGGACAGCTAGGAGCCATCTATTCTGCTTGTGTTCTACAGCTGAATTACTAAGGAGGGCAGTGTGGTTGGAAATTGACATACACAGTAACAAAACAACAAGAACATACACTATACCCATCGACATCAACATCCCTCAAGTTATATAACTAAACATAATTTCATCATAGCTCAACACTAATTTCGTTTACACACACATTCCTCATCCATCATAACGTTATTAAATCTATTTCATTCGACTAACATCATAAAAGTATCAGATTCTCCCACATTTACTGGTCTCAGTATGGAATGACAATTGGGCACCTTTCAATTCTTAACAAAATCGACTTCAACGAGTCATCGATTCCACAACATGATTTGTCGGGCACTAACTGGAAGGAATTGTAACCTATCTCAAAACGCCACATTTTGCCGGTAGATAGTCGAAAGAAAAGCGGAACCTCCATATAGCCCCAACATTTCACATGCTTTACCGAGTGCAAGCTAGAAGCTAAGCAAACCCTATCCCAATGCACCACGCTTTACCAGTCGTTATCCAGAAGGAATGTGAAAACCTCCACACGATTTACCGGGCACAAACCAGAAGGAATCATAACTTACCTTAAGGCGTCACACTTTACCGATCACAAGCTAGGAGGAAATGAACCTTTCACGTCGTTCAATATTTCCCACAATATTCTAAATTTCAAAGTAAATCAACAAAACATGATACACTTACAGCCTATTCAATCAATAAGCACCACCATCCTCCATCGATGGCCAAGGACAAATTCTCTAAACATCATACAACACAACTATCATAAAATTGAAACAAATTCTCATGAAATTCCACAAATTCAATATTATCAAAATGTCTAAATTTTCATCAACAAATCATATTATAGCATAAATTCTATACTTGTTCACATTAATTTCCTTTATCCAATTACAACATAATCAATCCCATGACAATTATTTATTTGCTCAACTTACATAAACACTAACCACCACCTGTTAATTCCAGAACTTAATCCATTTCTTTCTAATCATTATAAAATGTATTTTGAACAAATTTCAAATACTCATTTCTTATTTCTCTTCTCATATCACATTTCTTTTTACAATGATTAAGATGGTTCAAAATCATGAAGCTAACCATTAATCTTATTCCTCCAAGATTATTAAATAACTAAAAATTAGGGCTTTTTATTTAAACCATCATAATCATGTTTCATTAACATCAAATTCTCAAAATCAACATTAAAACATAAGATTCACTATTTTGATTTAAAACCCTAACTCACATCTATATGCATTTCAAAATCCCTTCTCAAATCATGTTTTTCATGTAATAGAAAATACCACATATCTATCTATGAGAGTGTATTGAAGAGAGTCAAGGAAATCCCTATCTCAAGGGAGAAATGGATGAGAGAAGACACACAAGGTGATGTTGAGGAAATCACGATCCAATCAGTTCAAAATGTTGATTTCAACGCGCTCTACATTTTTGCTTTAAGAACTTGGGTGGATTTTTTGTGAAAGTAGATGAAACCTAAGGTGAAAGTCTAGGGTTTTTTGGAAATGGAGGAAGGAGAGAGAAGATAGGAAGAAAAGTGAAAAGATTTAGGCTAAAAAGTGACTTTCAAGTGGCTGATCCCCAACAGACCGCTCGAGCGATAATTGAATGATTACAGTATCTCAGGCCGCATAAAGGACAGACCACTTGAGTGGACAAACCTGCGCTCGAGCGAAAATTCAAACTCTTCGAATCTCAAGCTATAAACCAAAGTACTAGATGGTTCAAAAGACCTCTTGAGCGCTCACTCTTGCGCTCAAGTGAATTGAAAATTTCAGAGTATCACTACTTCTCACCAATCACAATACACCATGCTCCCTGTTATTCCCCAATCACTCAATACAAAATCACAGACCCCACCTCCTCTATCAATCGTAGCACCTACGTGACCATGCTCTAGAACCACTAAATAACTTCTCTGGACAATAGCCTCCTCCCATAACCAACTTTTAGAAGAAGTGGTAAGTTTTAGTTTAAAAAGAGTGGCCAGTTGCTTCAAAACAAGTGATAAGTATTTTTAGAACAAGTGGTAAGTTATGTCATACACATAAAAGAGTGACCAATTGCTTCAAAATCAGCATTTGATCTCTTTACCCACTGAGTTGGTTGGCTCGGTGGTTGAGATGGAGCCAGTATGAAATAAATGGGCTAATGGTCTTCAAGCTATGGCTATTAAGGCTTGGTGATGAATGAGGAGAATAGTGAGAAGACAAGGGAACCACATGAAGATTGTAATTACAGAATTTTGGAATTAGAGCTACTAGCCCAGGAGTTCAAGGACTCAAGGAAAACTGAAGACCTAATTAGAAATCTTAATAAATAAATAAAAAATAAAGGGAGTAGGCTGTCGTTTTAACATTCTCTTTAAGGAAGGGAAACTGGGCATGAGTATCCTAAATAATCATGACCCATTTGCTAAAGGCCCAACAAACAACAGTCTACTGTTAGAGGGGCCCAATAATCAATCTAAAGGAAAAGAAATTATAGGCCAGTATTCTGATGGATTGGTCTCCCCTGGAACTGTAAGTGGGCCTAACAACAAAAGGAGATTTCGTGGTATGACCGAATTGTAAGTGTGTGAAATTAGGTGAAATATAAATATATTTTATTTATATTTCATCTACTTTTTTTCTTTCCAATTTCAAATCTCTTCACAAATCCCCCAACAAAGCATCGCCTAAGTGACAGTCCAAACTTACTATTTTTCATGGAAACTAAAAAGGTAGTTAAGGAGTTGCAACAAATAGAAGTAATAATGCTGGGATACAAACATTTTTGTGAGGTTGACAGTCAAGGTCTAAATGGTGGATTGTAGGCAGTCTGGGATAACAATCATGATGTTCAAATGTTTAGCCTTCAAGATCTATTTATTTTATTGAAAATGATAGATGTTATTCAAGGGGATTGGTTCTTACTCCTCTTTTATGGACATCTAGAAGTGGCTCAAAGAGGCTATGTATGGAACATGTTGGAAAGAAATTTTCATGAATTGAATACCCATTTTTCATTTTATGGGACTTCAATAAAGTAAATCCTAGAGACCGATTTTAGGTGAGGAGTAATTTAACGAGTTCATTTTTCATAATCATCTCATAGATTTCCAAACAAGGGAGTCCAGTATACATGGTGATGGTGTATAATTGAATGGGGGGAACTGTTACTTATGAGTGTTTAGATAGAGTCTTAGTTTCCAATGGTTGTTGGTTCACAAAGTTCAAACAGGCATCACTCCTCATGCTTCCTATCAAGAGTTCAGATCACAATCCCCTCCATTTAGACACCTGTAAATTGCAGATTGACGGCCAATGAATAAAAAAAGGTTTGAAGCATTCTGGTTAACGGAAAAATCATCAGAATACATTGTTTAAAAGGTCTGGAAGGTACAAGTACAAGACTTGAGTAGTTTTTGGTCAATTGAAAGCAGCAATTTGTATTGAGGCATCTGCAAAATTGGAGCAAGCTCTCTAACAGAAGTATACGAGGACAAGTCAATGAGGTTAACGATCGGCTACATTAGAGTCAAAGGCAAGTAACAAGTTCTACTCAAGCCAGCAAGAAATGGTCACTTTGAAATCGCTTGGATGATTTGTTAAATTGGGCACAATGTTCAAAAAACAACAATGGGTGCAACTTGGGGATAGAAACAAGAAGTTTTTCTGCATGATGGCATCTTGGAGAAGACACAAATAGGATCATTTTTCTTCAAAATAGAGATGGGTTAATGATCACGAATCCTAAAACAATTCAACAAACTTTTGTGGAGCATTTCAAGAAATTACTCCAGGAGGAGGGATCTGCTCAACGTACGGCTGACCAACATAATGATCCAGGTGCATTCCCAAACCATTTTAATTTACTATCCATTTTTAAATGCAAATTTAATTTTAAACAACTTGCTATCCTAGAACAAACTTTTCAAGCTAATGAAGTGAGGCAAATTGTTTTCCAAATAGGAAAGTTTAACTCCAGGACTAGATGGTTTTATTGCTGGCTTCTATCAGACTTACTGGAAAATAGTAGGACCCCTGATAACAGAATCAATTCTGACTTTCCTCCGGTCTGGCTTTTGTTGAAACAATTTAATATGGCCTTCATTTGTTTAATCTCCAAAGTTCACAATTCTCTCACTGTCAACAACTACCGCCCAATTAGTTTTGTAATGTAATCGATAAAATTGGATCCAAGGTGCTAGCCAATAGACTTAAAATAGTGTTACCTGGATTAATTTCACTACACCAGAATGCTTTTGTCATGGGGTGTCCCATAGCGGACAATATTTTGCTAGCTCACGAGATTCTAGAATTTATAAAGGAAAAAAAAGAAAAAGGTAAGCAAGCAATCTTGCTTTGGTCTAAAGCTTGACATAAATAAAGCCTATGATTGGGTCAATTGGTCATTCTTGAAGTAGATAATTTGAGGCATAGGTTTCAACGAAAAATGTATCCAGTTGCTAACATAGTGCTTCTACACTGTATCGCTCTCTGTTAATGGACAACAATCACAGTACTTCAAACCCACTACTGGCCTTCAGCAAGGAGACCCCCCTTTCTCCATACCTTTTTCCTTTGGTCATGCAAGGCTTATCAGAAGGGTTTCATCATTTGAACTCACGAGGAATTTGTCAAGGTATTGTTGTTAGTCATCACTCCCCCTTTATTTCGCATTTACTTTTTGCTGATAACTGTTTTATATTCATGAATTTTAAAGCTAAAGTGTGGTGCTTGTCATGGTTCTTGAATGCTTTCTGTGCCCATTTTGGATTGAGACTCAATATCCGAAAATCAGAATACTCCCTTAGTGCCAATACCTTGCCTCAACATAAGGACTTACGATTTCAAATCTTCCAAATCAAAGTAGCCACTAAACTAGATGTTTATCTAGGAGTGGACATAGATCATTCATTTGGGAAGAAAATTGAGTAATTTAAATCATTGGTGGACTGAATGCAACATAAGTTACAAGGGTGGAAGTGCCAACTTAGTTTTGCTGGGACGTGTACCCTTGTTAAGCATGTCCTTCAATCCATCCCTATATACACTCTCCTTTTTGAGGGTGCCTGGGCTATTTCTGAATCAGATTACAGCCATTACAAGAAAATTCATTTGGCACTCAGCGAAGGAAAAGGGCATATGTTGGAAGAAGTGGCAGAACCTGCTGAAAGGGTGGGGAGTGATTTGGGCTGCTTTAATCAAACATTGTTAGTCAAACAGGCCTAGCATTTCGAAGGTGTTATTGGGAAAATATTGTCATTCCAAACAATTCTAATCGTTAAGGTGATAACTGCCTCAATGGGACGGAAAAGTATCTTATGGGGGAGAAACCTAATTAGAGAGGGAGTGCAATGGGTCATGGGAGATGGGAAATCCATAAACCCCTTAGAAGATCAATGGATCCTAACAATTTCAAACACTTCAAAAGGAAGGGGTTTGTCTAGTTATTTTTCTTCTCTCTTGTTATTGCATTTTATTGATGACACAAATCATTGCTAGAGGTTAAATTTATTGAGAGTATTTTTTCCCAATGAGTGCATATCACATATTCTAGAGATCCACTTACCGGCTCATTCATGCTCAAATAAATTAGTTTGGAGACCAAGCAAAGATGGGAATTACATAGTCAAAACACGCTATCTTTTTTGTGATGGGGAGGAAACACCAAGGAACTTGCTCCAGCAGAACGACCAATCGCACTGGAAATGGCTTTGGCAGTTAAAGATTCCCCCAAAATGGACCCTATTCCTTTGGAAGTTCCTTCACTGTATTCTGTCAGTCAAATGGGTGATAATGAAGTGTGGAATTAATCTTGACCCTACATGTCCAAGACGTTCAAATGGCATAGAAACTATTAAGCATCTGTTTTTTTCAATGCCCACAGTCTCAAAGAATCTAGTGTGGAACTTCACTGGGCCTGGATTTCTCTAGAGGCGAACCTATGAACTTCAACGAATAGTTCTGGAGATGGATGGAGCCAGTAATAAGAAGGAGATTGTTCTACAATCGGTCATCATCCTTTGGGCCATTTGGCGACAACGGAATAGCTTTGTATTCAGCACCACGCATTTGTCCATCCCACAAACCATTGCTTTGGCAAAAGAAGTGCAGAAAAGTGTTGTTGATGGGCACAAGTAGTATTTATCATCTAATGAAAATATTGTATCTGATAATTTAGATCAAGATAAAAATAAGTGTATGCTTGTAAATTCTCTCCATGACTTCTTAGATTTTTAGGTTTGGAGCATTGTGACTGGTGGTTCATGGAGACCTGAAGGGTGCAGAGTGGATATTACTTGGATGTGCGACAATAAATTACAGGAGAAAGTGGCAGAGGGCAAGACAAAAGCATCTTTCCCCACCATTGCTGGAACAAGCATCTGCATGTTGGTATGCTATGACAATGGGCAACACATAACAAGCTACGGTGCGTCTCTTTTTTTCACTGATTGCCAAATTTTGATTGATTTTCTCAACAGCAAATGAACTCCAGACTGGAATGTTGCATCAGTTAACAAAGATATTGCTCATTCAGCTATGTATTTTGATTTCTTATGTATTTCTGAAGTATCTAGAAATGTTGTAAAACCAGCATATGAGCTGGCAAAACTTGCTAACAATTTTATTAATTAATGGTATGTGCTTTCTGTTTCTCAATAAAATAAAATAAAATAACTATCCCTAAAATAAACCCTTATATATTCTACTTCTTTTGCTTTTTATCAATTTACATGTGGCCACCAAATAATCAACAAAACTACCCTCTACAATTGTACCAAACAAGATGGAAAATAACTATTACCGAAACCCCCAAGTATTCTACTCCATTTCCTTTTAATCATCATCGAATACCCACAATTTTTTTTTTGGTTTTTAGAATGGGTATCTTCTTCAACTATCATGGTCAAGCATACTCAATCACAATCACCTTGCATTACATGTTTGAACCTTATTTATTTGGAAGATCATGACAGGATTCAAAAATTTATTAACTAACAAGTCCAACCCAGAAAGCTTCTAGTTCTAATTGATGCTTTTACTATCAATGAGTGATGACAATCAAAATATTTGTTTCAGATGCTAAACCCAAAATTATTTAAGAGCAATAGTACTAGTCTAGGCATGATGAGCTGAACCACACTATTTGCATGCCAAAAAAGGCCCAAAACCAGAGAGCGACAAAAGTAATGTACATGCATCTAGCCCTGGTCATTTTCCACTTTAAGTATTTATTCATTTCTAATCCTATTATATGCCAACTAGAATTCTAATTCCCTCAATACAAGTCTCATTTTTTATTGCAACTTGTGTTTGGTTGGGTTGTACCTGAAACAAACACAAGAACTCAACCCCGCTAGTCAGTAAGCTTTAGCATTTTAAGTTTAGGGTTAACCTGGGTTGAGACATAATCATTTCGACCCAACTTGAGCACCACCTGTTGCACACTTATAACATCACAGGTATATTAAAAGGAGAACACTTTGAAGTCCAAGTTTATTGCAGATAGTTAAATATTAGGATACATACTGGTAAACTACATTGACCTCTGTAACAGATGAAAACAAATGTGTCAACATGGCCCAAAACTTGAAAGAGAATTTAAACTTACATTCTCAAGGCAATTCACGGACCAACAAGACCTGAACCAAAAATTTCCTCAACCCAAAACCAGGAATCCCGTGGACATATCAGTAGTGAGATTGGATACCCCCACATCCAATCAAATTTCCATTTTAGTACCCTGCAAATATAAAGGAGATCTCTTTCTAATTGGGTTGGCTTCACGCAAGACATTGCCTCAGACCAACAAGTCACAACAGGTGCAAATTCAACTCTGCAGGTTCCATCCTTTGCTACTGAAACATGCAAAACAACAGCTCAGCTGGAAAGTCCTAAGATAAATTAAATATTTGCACTGGCCAACTACGCTTTCGGCCATCAGGCCCAATCCCTGCAATCTCCAAGGAGATGTCGACACTGCGATGCTGAGAAGCACGAACAACGCTGATGTGTGCCTGCATTTTCATAGCAGGGCACGCCTCAGTACCAACTTCTGCCAATCTGTCAGCATCAAGCTTTCCCAAAGCCATTGCAATTGGTTCCCTGAAGGTGAGAATTGTTTGTAACCAATGCGTTTGGGGAGCATATGGGGATGTGGACAAAACAATCGATTTTTCCTTGCAAAACCTCCTGGTAAAGCCAGTATCAAACCACAAGACAACTCCATAACACCAAGTTGTTTTACATATTAAATCTGTGGAGTAGTTTGTCGGATTATCTAACTGTGGTTCCAACTCGATGCTTGAAGTGAAATCCATTTCATCAGGCGTCATCTTCAGCAAATCAAATGACTGATAGAAGGCATAAAATAATTTATTTTTTTAAAAAAAAGAAGATATTATGCAAATGATACCCAAAATGAAAAAAATCAAATATTGAGGTTAGATAAAGCAATAACCTCTCCTGAAGGATCATGAACCATATGTTCATGGGAAGATAAATCATAAGTATTATTTAAATACCATCAGCTTTCACTAGTACCTTAAGCAATGACTACTGTATTTTTTGTGCATCAGGAGGGATTAGTAAGTCATTCCTGACTAGCCAGTTTTCTAAATCACATTAAATCATCCTGGATAAATGCATAGAATTTTCCTCAAGAACCCTTCCCTTCAATTTTCATTCAAAAGAGAGCAATTTGTCATAGTTCTAACAACCTCGGGCAAAGAAAAATTATATTCAAGACCACAGCAAAAAAGCACATGGGCAGGTTTTATCAATTACAAAGCCAGAAAAGTATAGTAAACCCAAGGCCGAAACATAAAGACATCTTTTTACACAGAATGGAATTTCAGTTTAGTAGTCAAGGCAACATTTTTCTGCAGGCCTTCTATAACAGAATTTCTTAAAGAAGCTGGCTGTTTTCTTTTATTATCTTGTGCTCAACATGACTTAGCTAACCTACGTAAGCCCCCCTTATGTGGTTTTGAAATTCACCTGATGTTAACACTTAATACTAATAGAGATCCAAGAATATCCTGAACGAGTAAAGGATGCCAAATCCAAATGGATGAAATTTCTAGCTAAATAAAACAGCAAAGAAACACGAAAACAATTTTCAGCACAATGGGTTAAGTTAACTTGATGGACGATTAAAACTACCTTAAAATACTTATGTACATTAAATAAATATTGCGTGACTTTCCCCAAATTCTGAAAATTTGGATGAAGTCTCATCAAATAATATTTAAAATATTCCTCTTGAACAGAATTTGACACCTCAAACATAGAAAACAAAAGACATGGGATAACATATTGTGAAACAAAACTAGGTCCCCAATCATCACTTATTGGCTCCTTGTTATCATGGCCTCCAAAGAAATCACCAGAAGTGGCTTAAAGATTGGTGAGTAACAAGCCAAGTATACTAATTGACGTCAATAGGACCATGACCCACTTCCGATCTGCAGATCTACAACTATAGTACACGGAAGTTGGGACCTGTTTTCTAAAATATGGGAGTGCAGATCCTAGAAGATACAATATATTCTTAAAAATTCCCAATACAAATCCTTCAAATTATAACACATTCGCAAGCACGAGACCTATTCTGCTATTCATTAACTATCTAACACTAACAATCTGGAAGCAACTTGAAAAGAAATAGAACTTTTCCACACCACAGGCAACAAGAATCCAACCCAGAATCAGCCATAAATTGTAGAAGCTACAAATAAATTAGATTAATATAAAGCTTAGTTGGACACCATGATTCTCCGAATGGTTTAGTCCCAAGGGGGAGGTCATGAGTTCAACTCTCCCTAAGGAGAAATTGAATTAAGGAGGTAAACACTTGGTACTTTGCAAGGGTGGGGAGGCTAACTCCCATAGGTGCTGATCTACCAACGAAGAATTGACTTTCGCCGATCAAACAAAAAAACATAAAGCTTCCTAGGGGAAAGTTAACACCTCTATTTTGTGTCTTTCCTCATTTCCCATTTAATGTTTTATTTTTATTAATAACATATTACTTTCTTTTGCAAAGCAAAAAAAAAAAAAAAAACTAAAAATATATTTAATAAATTATTTAAAGATAATAGTAGTTGTGTGTGCTCACGCGCGCACACATCCACATTCGTACATGTATTAGAAATTTTCTTAGGCAAACATCATGGGTTCTGGATAAATTTAGGATTTTATAAAAGATTTGCCATGCCTTGTGTAGTAAAAGACATGGCTACATATATTGAGCACTACAGATCCCCCAAATTGGCAACAAAGTTTACCTATCTGTGGCATTATCACAATGAAAGAGAAACCAAATAATTAAAGAGCCGATCTGATATTCCTCGAAAATAAAAGATGACATTGACAACTAACCTGGAGAACCACAGTATTTGTTACTATATCACAACCATCAACAACATCAACTATAGGAACCCGAGCGGCATCTTCAACAAGTTCCTTGCCAATGCAAGACATATTGAAACCATACACATTTTCCCAGAATGGAATACTTGTACCACCTCTTCCAAATCCAGCAACAAACTAAAAAGGAAATTCCAGAATGTGATATCAATAGCTCCAGCAGAGAAACCATATCAAATAAGACAAGAATGAAAAGCTTTAGAGAACTCACCATAGTAGCTGTGTCCGGGAGAATGGCACCACCAGGCTTCAACCATCGATCCCGTGCAAAGAGCACAGAGCTAAGCATTGACTCATAAAGTAGGCAATAACCCATCCATTCACTCAGTAATACGTCGATACTGTGGGGTTGAATATGTGTGGAATTATCAAGCTCTTCAACCATACCCTGGACTACTCTTATTACCCCATTACTGATTCCTTCATTTGAGCTTCCACTCCAAAAAAGGCCATTATCTTTCGCAATCTTCACTTATCCAAACCAAAATGGTTTCTTTTTTAGTTTTAAAAATAAGGCATAAAGATCACAAAGGTGAAGGGGCCAGAAAACAAGTAAAGGAAATAAAGATTTGAATTAAACAGCTATAAAATTGGGAATGTAAATACCTGAGTTGCCACTGCAGCCATCTTGTCACTGGCTTCAACTGCAATTACACTTGAAGCCCCTGCTTGGGCAGCAAAGAGACTAGTACAAACAGGAATAAGAATAAGAAATAGTACATACATATTGTAAAGAATCAACATTCAGAACAGACAAATCAATTTTAATAAACTAACAGACAGATCATTCAGTTTGAACAATGAATGATGTTTACCTATTTAAAAAAAAATTAAAAAATCCTATCTCCTTGCATTCTCTCATTTAACAAAAAAAAACTTCTTTGCATTAGGTATTTTCTTTCTTCATCATTGTTTTTTTTGTCCCCCATCATTTTTCAAGAGTCAGTCCTGAGTTATTATGATCCATGTTATGTTGATCCTTCAACTAGAACTAGCCTAGTCAAAGTTCCACACAATTTCGATGGTACATCAACTCCTAGTGAATTTTTTGATTGGTTAGCAGATCCCGAGGATTGTTTTGCTTGTCACAGTTCTCCAGACTTGCTTTGCATAAAATTTGTCACAATGAAATTAAGAGGTTCTGCTAATCAATTTTGGCAAGAAATTAAGAGTTGACAGTGTTTAGATAGGCCACATATCACTTTATGGGATGAAATGAGACAATATTAAAGAGAAAATATGTGCCTTGTTCCAACAAAAATTAAATTTATAGCCAATGGCGTGCTCTTAGGCAACAAACATCTAGTGTCTCTGATTATTTTGAACAATACAACTTTTTTAGGGAAATATGGGACATTAATACTAAATCAGAAATTATTGTATAAATTGTAGGAACAATTTCTAATTAGGTTGAAACATAAAATTTGAAGTGAAATGGTTTGCCTCATATAGCAAGGATGCCTACTTATATAGCACTTTAGAGGATGCTTTTGAAGATGCTTTAGAGATTGAACATTATCTAACTAGAAAGACTCGCCAACATAAGCCAGTTTCTTCCAAGATACTGTTAAGTTACCAATTTTCCCAAAGGCCTAAGCTATTAGGAAATGGGCCCAACAATGTATATCAAGCTATCTAACAGCCTTCCTCACGTGCAACCCCGTCTTGCATGTGGAGAGACAAATAGAGAACCAAATAGAAGGAGAAGTAGACAACCAAACAGTGAAGAAAAATTCAAACGGGGACCGAATATCAAATGTCAATAGAGAGACTTGAATCCGAGAACCCTTTCAACTAGAACTCTGATACCGTATTAAGTTACCAATTTTCCCAAAAGCCTAAGCTATTAGGAAATGGGCCTAACAATGTATATCAACCTATCTAGCAGATACCTAGTAAGGTCACACACTCAACTGTTGTTGAACATTCCCATAATCTTATTAGTGATACATCCCCTAACCCAGTGGTGTTATTAGGAAAAGACTGTTGATCAGGTTCGCAATAGTCATCCCTCTCATTTGACTCGCATCACTTACGAATTTCAAGATCATTTGAATGCTATTCATGTCGTGTCTGCACGTTTTTCTCATCCCAAGGTGACCAGAAATTTAGAGCTTAAGATTGCAATATCACTTGAGAAACAACCTACTGAAAAGGTTACTGTGTGTTGATAAAAAGTTAGAAACATTATCTCATAATGTTGATCTTCCATTGCTCCTGAGTTAGTTGCTTCTAACTTTTTGCATGATATCGAGAGTTCACTTAAGATCATTCATGATCATTCACATCATGCGTTTATCATCAATAATCATATTTCTTTGCCCTATACTAATAGTTCTCTTGAGGATGTTCTAGATTACTGTAAACATCATGGCATTACCCACACCCCTTTGCATCAAGTTTCATATTCTTCCAAATATTTCACTTTGACATCTCATGGATATGTCTTAGCCATTATTGAATATGGACCAATTTTTCTCTGAATATTGACACTGGTTCAATTTTCAAAGCAAAGAATATTAGGGGTGCACAAGAATCCGACCCACCTATTTTACCCATCCAACCTACTCAACATGAACTGCACAGGCATAGCTTCAAAAGTAGGCTTACCCATTTTCGATTCACTACTATCTTAATGTTTGCCATTGATTGCATTTATTGATCTCTTGAATTATTGAAACCCTCCTTATTGGTGGTATCTCATTTACCAAGAAAAAAAATCTAAAAGGCACACCCATCTCTCTCTCTCTCTCTCTCTCATTGCATTGATCTCCTAGAAAGTTGAAAGCTATCTGTATCTCATTTATTTTGAGAATTTTTTTTTTTTTTTTTTTTGAAATCAAAATTTTGAGAAATTTAAAAGCCACGATTCTCTCCCTTCATCCTTTACAATTTCCCTATTGCTTGCATTTAACCCTACCTATCTATATCTCATTTACTTCAAGAAAAAAATCCAAAAGGCACCTTTCTCTCTCCATCATTTACGATTTCATTGTGGAAATCCTAAACTTAGGCTAAATCTTCATTCCTCGCAACGGCCATTGACAACGGAGAAGACACCAATGGAGAAGACCAACAAAGAAAGATGATACCCAATCTGCAAGCCTTCGTGACACCATATATTCAGAGCTTCAATGTTGTTGCCTCTTAGCCATTGTTGTTGCTTCGCCAAAGCCCTCTAAAAAAACAATCCTCTACTTCGCCTGCTGCCAAGCCAGAGATCAATGGCTTGTTTGGTTTGTATTTGAGAAACATGTTTTGAGATAAAAAGTACGAAAATTTATTTGGTTTGGTTTTTTTTCAAAAGATGTTTTGGAAAATTATTTTGAGAGAAAGTTTTGGAAAAAGTGATTGATTTGATGTGTATGAGAGAGAGATTTGTTTGGAAAACTTGTAAACCAAACAAGTTTTGAGAAATTTTTTTGGGAAAATTTGTTTGGTTTGATTACTTTTGAAAACTTATTTGTAGAGAATTTTTCTCAAAAATTTTTGGGAAACACAAACCAAACAAGGCCCAAATCTCCTTGTCTCTCATTCTTCCCCTTCACTTCTATTTCTCACCACCCCCTTCGATATAATTTTCGGGTTTTAGACATTATATTCAAGTTTGAAGGGTACTTTTTTTTGTTCTGAAAAAATGTTTTAGGATTGAAAGATTATTTTTTGGTTTTTGAAAGATGATTTTGTTCTTGAATGATGCTGAAGGAATTGAGAAAAAAAGATGGTCGGTTTCAACCACTGACCAAAAAAATTTCAACCTGATTTGTTCGGTTTTGAACGAGTGGTCAATCAACATCAGTTGCCTTATTCTTCAACCCAAGATGATCAGATCAAGTAACAGGTATACAACAAACCCGATCGGACTCGACCAGTGAACACCCCTTAGAGGATGTGTTACTTGATCGAGGCACCTCAAAGCCTCATGTTTTGTTTGATAGTGTTTTTGTAAGAGTTCCAACATGTCCACCGCCAGCTCATACGCTTGTTCAACTCAATAATTTTGTGGATATTAAATTATTGGCGTTTTCCTTGAGAGTCAACATTAATTTCCAACATTGGAGCTGCTCGAGATCATCTCGTAGAGGAAGTATGTCATCAATCACACATAATATTGGATGAAGAACAATTTCGCTAGCACAAGCTTTCAATGGACTGCTTTTATAATCACAACTCTTCGGAAGAGAGTTTCTTTCAACAGAGGAGAAATTATGGGAAACCGAAAGGCATGGACAACAATATTTACTTATTTGGCAGTGTTTTATATTTATTGGATTTTATTACTTTATTAGGTTTTATTGTTTATTTAGAATTATTATAATGTTTTATTTTTCACAACTTCAATTTAATAAGGATTTCCTATGTTGTTTACATGTATGGCCTTATGTAATATGAGAGGGAGATTTCATAATCTGGCTTTGGGTCGTGGTAATGGCCGGGCTAAAATAGGTCCGAGTCTGTTTGGACCGAGCTGGCCTAGGCCGATCTAGGGGGAGTTTGGTCGGTTAAAGTCCAGGCCCCATTTGGCCGGGATGATTCTCTGCCAGCCCGGTTCATATTGTTTGCTCGTTTAGATCGGCGAGCAAGGTCCTCCGCAGACCGGCCCAACCGAGCAAGAGCTCGGTCACAACGGAGGGCTACTAAGCTTGGTCACAACGGAGCTCGGCTAGGAGCACTGTGTGTTTCAGAAAGTAATACGGTCGCAGGAAGCTGGGGTAGCGTCGCCGGGCTGTCCGTTCGTGCCAACGCCGTTTGGTGGTTTGATTAGGTGGTGTTTAGCTGAATTTGCGCTGACACGTAGGAGAGCGTGATAAGAGAGCAGGTCCACGCGTCAATAGGCGAGTAGACGCAGAGGTGAGCGCAGAAAGTATATAAACGTGACTGCGCCCCCCATGCTGCAGATGGAACATCAGCTGGGGAGAGAAACTCTTGCACATTGTCTTCTCTTCTCTCTCTTTCTTTCTCTGAGTGCATGCTAACTTGACCGTCGGAGGGGTTTTCCGGCAACACACCGCCTAGTAGCTCACCTTCGCTGTGTTCACAGGACGATAGGAGGAAGGCGCAGCTTGGACGCGAGGAGTACGGGTGGTGTCGAATATTTCCTCTCCATACAATTGGCGCAGTCTGTGAGAAACTTTGAGCAGACACAACCTTGCCCTCCAAGCTCATCGGATCACCTTCCATGGCAAACAACGACGAAATACCGTTGTCTGCCATTGATGGTATTACCCCAGAGTCAGTCCAACGGAGAGACGGACTTCCCGCCGTTCCAAACATTGCAAGCCTGGAGACTTCCCCGGGAGGACTTCCAAGAGATGCGCGAGATAAGCGCGCCAGGAGCTTCGGTCACTCGCCCAGTCCAGACGGGCACCGGTGGCGAAGAGGGTCGCATGCTCAACGCCTGGAGCATAAGTTGAGGGACCAAGACGCCGTCATCCAGAGAATGGCGGCAGAGATGGAAGCTCTCAAACAGCAAGTCAAAGGGAAGGGTGTTGCTGGAGTGGGAGACCACAGTAAGCGCACCCAACCCCGCCGCTCAGGCAGCCAGAAGCAGCGGCACACGCCCTCCCTTTCCATCACCAGAAGCTATGGGGCCGGAGACTCAGAGCCGCCTGCAGAGAAGTCTAGCGCGCAAGATAGTAGCTACCATCCCTCACGTCCGCCGACGACGTCGAGATATTCCTACTCCGCTCGTTCGAAGGACTTGAGGGACGTCTTGAAGGAATGAGCTTGCCAACAGGAGGTTCAAAGGGTGCCGGCATTCCAGCAGTTATCCTACGGAGGTCATGCCAGTGAGGAGGTCATAATGCCGCGACCCCATTCAGCCGTGCCTGTCCCTCTAGACAAAGATTTGGCGAGATTGAACGCCACCCCCTTTTCCCTTGAGATAGAGACCACACCGCTCCCAGCGGGCTTTTACCAGCCCAAGTTTACGCTTTATGACGGGAAAAGCGATCCGTACATGCATGTAAACCACTTCCGGCAGGTTATGGCTGGACACAGGCGTAATGATGCTCTCGTGTGCCTTATTTTCCCATCGAGTTTGGGCGAGTTGGGCTTGAAATGGTTTGAGAGGCTTCCGGAGAAAAGCATCAAAAGGTGACAGCAGTTGGCGGAAGCATTCGTGACTCGATTCAAAACCAACACCAAAATGCCAAAGGAAGTGGACCACCTCCTGAGCGTCAAGATGGAGTCGAGCGACACCCTCAAAGCATACAACGCCAGGTATTGGGAAACCTTCAACGAGTTCCTAGATTGCCCAACCAACCTGGCAATCACCCAATATAAGCGCGGAATCCCGGTCGGACATAGACTGAGGGACTCGCTCACGATGAACCAATCGACTTCCATGGGGCAGCTGATGAAACGCATCAATAAGCACATCCGAGTAGAGGATGATGCGGCGATGTCTACCGCGAAGACAAATCCAATGGCAGCAGACAAAAGGGTGGCTGGAAAAGTACACACGGTCGGACAGGAGACAAACCGTCCGAGTGACCGCGCAAGGGAATCCGACCGTGGTCTGGATCGTAGAAACCGAGGTAAAGGTCGCCGAAATGACCGAGCAGAATATCCCAACGATGACGCAGCAGAAGCGAACAGAAAGTTAAACGCTCGGACGGGCATCACCACTGTTTTTAAAATTCCAATCTACCGCATACTTACTGAAATCCGCGACGAGGTTTACGTTTGGTTTCCCGCTAAGTTAGGCGATGCGCAAAAGGGCTTCAATCCATGGTACCGCTGCACATTTCATAGGGAGCGAGGGCACCGGACAGAGGACTGTTTGTCCTTGAAGCAACACTTGGAGGAGTTAGTCGCAGCCGGTCACTTGGACCGTTACATTGACGAGGGCGTCAAGACCGCGCACCACGCACCGGCTGAGCCAACTGGTTCGGATGACCTAGAGGCATCCACCCAAGAAGTGGTCAATGTGATCCACGGTATAGTAGAGCCGGCGCGGGTATGCGAGCTCCGAGGGATGATCAAACAGGCAGAACATATGAGGGAAGTTTTGTCAGTCCAGCTCGCGGTCAAAAGAGGCAAGGCCGAGGAGAAAAATGTGATTAACTTCTCAAGTAGGGATCTTGAGCTCATTCAAACGCCGCACAATGATGCCCTGGTGGTCACCCTTCGCGTCAAGGACTTCGATGTTAAGCGCATCCTAATCGACCAAGGCAGCTCGGTCGAGATCATGTACTACGACGAATCCAAGCAGCTCAAACTCCGAGATACAGACTTGGCTCCGGCAACTTCGCCACTGGTTGGTTTTAACTCACAACCGAAGTGGCCATTGGGAAAGATAATCCTACCGGTCAAAGTAGGATCCGTGGTCAAGTAGGTGGAGTTCTGGGTATTGAAGGTACCATCCACATACAATTTGATCCTCGGTAGGGGATGGCTTCACGCCATGCAGGCGATAGCGTCAACCTACCACCAGGTCATAAGGTTCCCCTCAGCTACGGGGGAAGTTGAGGAGATTTGGGGCGATCAAGTCATGGCGAAGCAGTGTTTTGTGGCTCTAAATGGGAGCCGAGCAGCCAAAGGCTTCGTGCAAATGGTCGAAGGTCCGAAAGACCAAAGTGTCCTGGATGACGTGGGCACTACGGCCAAGGAAAAGGCTGTTGAAGGGTTGGTGGAGGTGCGGATTGATGCAGAAAAGCCTGACAAGTTCTTTCTGCTGGGATCTAGCCTGACCGCCCAAGAGAGGACTGAGATGGTGGAGTTCTTGGTGGCGAATATCAAAGTCTTCGCATGGACGCCATATGACATGCCTGGCATTGATCCAAGCTTTATTTGCCACCGATTCAATGTCTTCCCAAATGCGCATCCTGTCATTGAAAGAACGAGGAGATCAACCCTTCATCACACCGAGGTAGTCACGGAGGAAGTCAAGAACCTGTTAGAAGCTAGGGCAATCCAGGAAGTGCACTACCCTCGGTGGGTTTCGAACACGGTCGTAGTACCCAAGAAGAATGGGAAGTGGCGAGTTTGCTTTGATTACAAGACAGTCAACCGAGCTTGCCCTAAAGACAGCTTTCCTTTGCCCAGAATAGACCAGCTAGTGGATCTTACAGCCGGACATAATCGGCTCAGTTTCTTAGATGCCTATCGTGGTTATCACCAGATCGCCATGCATGCACCCAACTGCGAAATAACCTCTTTTACAACCCCAAGGGGGTTGTTCTGCTATAGAGTCATGCTTTTTGGTTTGAAAAACGCCGGGGCGACTTTCCAGAGGATGGTGACCAAGATGTTCGCCCCTCTGTTAGGCCGCACAATAGAGGCTTACATTGACGACATGGTGGTCAAAAGCAAGCAGCAGACCGACCACTTATCTGACCTAGCCGAGATGTTCGCCATTCTTAAACAACACAAGCTTCGCCTGAATGCGTCAAAGTGTACCTTCGGCGTGGGATCAGGGAAATTCTTGGGCTTCCTAGTCACAAACCGAGGCATCGAGGCGGACCCCTCACAAATCAAAGCCATACGAGAGTTAAAGCAGCCCAATTCGGCAAAGGACGTGCAACATCTTGCCGGTATGGCAGCTGCGCTTAACCGATTCATAAGCCGGTCATCAGATTGTTGCCGCCCTTTCTTTCAAGCCTTGAAGTCCAAGTTTTCATGGGACGAGGAATGTGACAGGGCCTTGGCCGAGCTCAAGACGTATTTGTCTTCCGCCCCACTCGTGGTGACACCCAAGCTCGGCGAAGAACTCTACCTTTATCTGGCAGTTTCTCAACATGCAGTTAGTGCAGTGCTTGTTCGGTCAGAAGGCATCCAACATCTACCTATCTTTTACGCGAGCAAAACCTTGCTACTGGCAAAGTCGAGGTACTTGCCGCTGGAAAAACTTGCTTTGCCGCTAATGATGGCCTCTAGGAAATTGGCGCACTACTTTCATGCTCACACAATCGTGGTGTTGACCGAATTCGCTCTGAAAGCCTTATTTGAGTGGGTGGATTTCTCCGATCGAATTCTAAAGTGGGCAGTCGAACTGGGGCAATTCGACATTAAGTTTCAACCCCGAACTGCCATCAAAGCCCAAGCCTTGGCCGACTTTGTTGCTGAATTCTTGCCTGGAATTCACCCGCTATGCCCGGTGGATCTTACCGCGGCAACCGGGGTGGCGAATGTAAGCCCAACGGAAATTGCATAACAGAGTGATATTGGTGACGCGGAACTTGCGCGCCCATCCACAAAACCTTCAGCCGGAAGTGCACCTCAGCCCAGCAATGCGACGATAGACTTGGGAATAACAGATCAACCTGTTGGATCCGGCGCCGCGTCACTGAAGAGGGATGAAGACGTGTTTGTTGAAATCATCAACGGCGAGCTAGCAACAGACATAGCCGAGCAACCAAGCGACCGTGATCCCATCAACTTTCAAGCCTCCCAGGATCCCTCAGAATGTTGGAAACTTTTCATTGGTGAAATGTGAAAACTTTTTGTAGATGGCGCCTCGAATCCGCATGGCGCCGTGCTGGGCATAGTTTTGATCTCCCCAGATGGTCTAACCATCGAACACTCTGTCACACTCGGATTTCCGGCATCAAACAACGAGGCTGAGTACGAAGCACTGCTTGCCGGACTTAAAAGCGCACTCCAATTGCACGCATCGGAGCTGATGGTCTACAGCGACTCCCAACTCGTTGTAAACCAAATATCTAGAGTGTACGAAGCCAAAGATGACAAAGTGGCCAAACACCAAGCTCTAGTGAGAAAACACATCAAGGAATTCCAAGCAATAAGGGTCCAACAAATTGGTCGTGAAGAAAACGGCCGAGCGGATGAGTTGGCCGGTCTAGCTTCCATGTTCGACAGTTCAACTTCCAGTCCTCTCCTAATCGAGTTTCTTCCAAGGCCTAGTATTGAGGACTCTGAGCAGATGGAAGTACTCTGCACTGAGCTTGGCCCCTCTTGGATGGATCCTATCATTCTTTTCTTGAAAGAACGAACCCTTCCGGCCGATAAAAAGGAAGCACATGAAGTCCGGGTGAAGTCAGAGCGGTTTTGGTTCTCTCCATCTAGCGCTTTATATAAGAAGTCATTCATCGGTCCGTACCTCAAGTGTGTTCATCCAAACCGCGTAGAAGCTTTCCTTTACGAGATCCACGAAGGCATGTGCGGAAGTCACATCGGGGGGAGATCTTTGGCCTACCGCACTATTTCGCAAGGATACTAGTGGCCGAGCATGCAGGCAGACGTGCAGATATATGTCAGAAAATGCGAAAAAATGCCAAAAATTCGCCCACCCAAATTCACCAGCCGGCCAGAGAACTTCTCCCCCTCACAAGTCCTTGGCCTTTAGCAATGTAAGGGCTGGACATAGTGGGACCACTCCCAACAGCGCCAGGCAACTGGAAGTTCTTCATTGCAGCGATAGATTACTTCACCAAATGGGTTGAAGCCGAGCCCTTAGCGACCATCAAAGAGAAGGATGTCAAGCGGTTTGTTTGGCAGAACGTGATAACGCGGTTTGGCGTCCCCAAGGCTTTGATATCTGATAATGGCACCCAGTTTAACAGGCGGTTGTTCAGAGGATTCTGTGAGGACTTGAAGATAGAATTCTACAATTCCACCTCGGCCTACCCTCAGTCCAACGACCAAGCTAAAGCATTGAACAAGACCATTCTAGATGGGTTGAAGAAGAGGCTTGAGAAGGCCAAAGGCAAATGGGCCGAGGAACTCCTTAGTGTCCTCTGGGCATATCGGGACGACCCCCGATACGCTCGACCAGGGAGACCCCTTTTGCCCTGGCATATGGCATGGAGGCGATCATTCAATTGGAGATTGGCATGCCCACCATCCGTAGCGAAAATTTTGAGCTCGAGCTGAACTCTGAAGCCATCGCCCTGGAATTGGACCTAACTGACGAGCGCCGAGAAAAGGCGCTAATCCACGTGGCCGCATATCAACAAGAATTGTCCAGAAAATACAACAAGACAGTGCACCCTAGACCGTTTAAAGTCGGGGACTAGGTTTTAAGGAAAGTGATGGGCAACACGCTGGTGCCGGGCGAAGGCAAGCTAGGGGCAAACTGGGAAGGGCCGTACAAGGATAGTCGATCTGGCGGGCAAGGGGGCATACCACTTAGAAGACTTGGATGGCAAAAGCGTACTCCGGCCATGGAATGCGGCCAACCTCAAACTGTACTATTTTTAATCTTCATCTTTTGTGTGTAAATTTTTGTGAAGGGGCAAGTTTCCCCTTTATTTCTGAATGTAATACTCCATTTGCCAGTGTAATAGAAATGAATTATTTCTGCTTAGGAAGTTTGTTGTGTTCGAAGTAATGTAGTGAACGAGGAGTAACTACCTCTAAAGCCAAGATGATTTAAAAGAGTTGATGATTTGCTCAACTCCGAGGTTATAGCCAAGATGTTTTATACCGGCTAAAGAGTTGATGATTTGCTCAACTCTGAGGTTATAGCCGAGATGATTTACCCCGGCTAAAAGAGTCGATGATTTGCTCAACTTTGAGATTTTAGTCGAGATGATTTACCCCGGCTAGAGAGTTGATGATTTGCTCGATTCTGAATTTTTAGCCGAGATGATTTACCCCGGCTAAAAGAGTTGATGAGTTGCTCAACTCTGAGATTTTAGCTGAGATGATTTACCCTGGCTAAAAGAATTGATGATTTGCTCAACTCTAGCTTTAGCCGAGATGCTCTACCTCGGCTAGAATAGCGCAGATTTAGTTAATCGTGATGTTTTATCTTGGCAACTGGGGTTGGGAATTTGTACAACTCTTGTATTTTTGCCGAGATGTTTTGCTCGCTCTATTCGACTGTCACATACCGGGCAAGAATAGCACGGTTGCAAGATGAACAACAGCAGACATTAACAGAACTATTAAGTGAAATGTAAACTTTTCATTGATGAAGAAATGTAGTACATATGGTGGGGCAGGCAAGCCTGGTTACATTCTAAAAAAAAAAAAAACTGAACTAAACCAAGGGAGAAAGATTAGCGAAATCGTCTCCGGTGCCCTCCGCGGCAGCCTCCAGATCAACCGTGGAGGAGATTTCTCGGGCGCCCAACTCAACCTGGCCGGCCTCTTTTGGGCGGCCTTTTTCCTAGGCATTCTCCTTGGCGTCATGCTCGACCTCTTCCTCGGCCTCCTCTTGCAGCGCATTGAAGACTTCGCTCGCGTATGGCACCATGTAGGCTGGAAGGAAGGCGGCGGGGGGAGAGGTAAACACCTCGGTTCTAGATCCTTGGCCAAGCTGTTCACAAGCAGCCTTCCAACCGGACTTAAAGAATATGTCCTTGGTGGCCTCGACCTGTTTGGTGTAGCTGTCTTCGGCCTCTATGAAACCGAGATTGTTTGCCGCGTCCACTTCATCTTTCCTTGATTGCTTTAATGCTTCCAGCTCGACCCGGAGAGCATCTCTTTCCTTCTCGGCGGATCCAAGTTGCCCGAGCAATTTGGAGTTGTCTGTGTTGGCAATCTCCAACGAAGCCTTTGACCGCCCCAGCTCAGTTTCCAGATGCTTGACCTGATTAGCAGCGTCGGTTACCTTTTGCCGGAGTTTATGAATCCGGTCATCACGAGATGTTTCTGGATGGCCTGCAAGAGGACGTGTTAGAGTTCAGATAAGAGTAACCATGAAAACACTTGAACAAATTTGAATAAACGTGCGGAGTTCTTACCCGGGTCATAGATTTAACCAAGGACTTCACGAGCCGGGTGTCGGGCATGTGGTCGCTGCCGGTCACGTCACTCGGTAGAAGTAATGCTTTTGTCAGGTCAAAAGCCAGGAGATGTTCTTTATCCCCTTTGACTGAGGCGTTGGCCGGGATCTCCTTACCCCGGTGCTTCAACTGTGGCTGCCATGGGGGCATTGGCTTAGATGCCTCCGCTGGTTGCTCGGTGCTCAGCTCTGCAACGAGCTCGGTTGTTGGATCGGTGGACCAAGGCCTTTTTTCGGCTCAGCGACTTTCCTTGCTGGTTTGCGCCGTAGTCAGTGTTATTAAAAGCGATAAGCGCACCAAGGCGCCAAGGTCTCTTGAGGCCTTAGGCGCAAGGCGCAAGGCGAGGCGCAGGCTTTATCGAAGTAAAGCGCACTATGACAAGTTAAAATAATATAATTTAATACGAGACATATAAGCAAATAACTAACTGGTATAACATAAACAAAATGCAATATTGAACATTTAAGATGCCATCTAAATCATAGAAGTAGAGGATTCAGAATTAAAAAAATTAATTTTAGTATATTTTAGTTGAACTTGAACCATAAACAGAGCACAACTAGGAATTAAATTAAATCTGAACCATAAACAGAGCACAACCATAAACAGAATTAAAAAAATTAATTTTAGTATATTTTAGTTGAACCATTAATTTTAGTATATTTTAGTTGAACCATAAAAAATTAATCATAGAAGTAAAGAAATTAAAATAAAAATCAGTAAAATAATAAAATATGTTAAAAAACATTAAAATAATAAAATAATGATTTATTATAAATCTTATTATATTTTTTTTATTATATTTGATTTAATTAGATTTATTATATTATTATATAACAAATTATATTATTTATATAACAAATTATGTTATATTATTATATTATTATATTATAACAAATTATATTATTTATTATATATTAGAAACGGAGGGGGGAAGGCAGCACAGAGCTCGAACGAGAGAGAGAGAGAGAGAGAGAGAGAGAGAAAGAAGAAGAAGACGCAGATCGAAGGCGATGGCCATGGCGATCGACGGCGACAGCGAAGAGGAGTAGATCGCGAGCAGATCGCGACGCGAGGGCACGACATACTGGAGTCGAAGGTTTGTCTTCTCACTCTCTTCCTTCACTGTCTCTCTCCTAGGGTTTTTGTTCTTCACCAACGATCCCATCGCGATTCCTACACGTTTCTTCCTAAGAAACGCAGAATCGAAGATTCGTCTCCATGTAGGACGATTCCTGCAACTAAACCCTGAAATCTTGGTGGTCCAATCTACATGAAAAAAAAAAAAAAAAAAAAAGCCCTCAAGGCCTGCGCCTTGGGCTTAACTGAGCGTAGCTCGAAGCGTGCGCTTTAATCGCGCCTTAGTGACATCGCCTCGCCTTGACCACTGCAAGGCGCAAGGGTGGGGCATAGCTGGGCTTTGCGCGTAGGCACGCGCCTAGGCGCGCTTTTAATAACACTGGCCGTAGTGGTCGATCCCAATGCGATCACGGTCCCAGATGTTTGGCCGGCAGTCGGAGCATGGGAGGGGATGCTCGGCAACTTGGTGGATGTGGCGGGTGATGAGATTCTTGATACGGCTCCGTTTGGCCATCTCCTCTTCCTCGGTTAGCCGGATTAGAGGCACGTCCGGGAGTGTTGGATCAAGCAGTGGGAATGATGCTCGTAGAAAGTCTGTGACTCTACTTCTGCAGGGAGCCGAGTATCGGTAGCTCGATACGTAACCGAGAAGGTCCGTGGCAATCTTGGTGATGATACCGCAGCACGACTCTGATGGCAGCCTCGTTTGGGTTGAAGTAATTCGCTTGCAAGGCTTCGATAGCTGCAAGGAAAAAAGCCATTAGTACAAAATAGTAAAGGAAAGTAATTTGACCGGTCAGTGAGCACGGCTACATGTCAAACCGAAGTTCTTGCTGATGTACCAGCCGGGAACATCGGTCGTCTCATAATTCGTAGACACCCAAAAAAAGTCATCATCATGCATTTCTTTATCTGGGGTCCCAGTTACAAGCTTTTCCTTGCCCGATCTAATCTTCAAATAATAATTAAACCCGTCGGCGGTATGCCCGAGGGTGTATTGGAGTAAAATCTTGGCCAATCCTAGGTTCAGGCCAAGCCGGTTGTTCAGCTCGGTTACCCCGTTTATTATTCTAAAGGTATTTGTTGAAACTTGTGCCAGCGCTAGCCCGGTATGTCTCAAGAACTCACACATCAGAGGCTGAACCGGGAAGCGTAAGCCTCCCTCGAGTATGGACAGCACGGTGAAGGGGCATTGGTCCAGTCTACCCCATGGGGTGGTGTCCTCTACGCCGAGCTCAAGGTGGACATCTGCAGGGGACGCCATATTCCTTCCGGAACACGGCTAGTACGCTTGGTGTGTTAACGAGGAAGCGGTAATGCCCCATGTGAAGCCGGCTGGTTTTAGCACGGCTATGTTTGTTTGGCAGAGTTTCGTGTGATGGTCGCTCGGCCTCTGAGAGCCCGGGTGTTGGTGTCTTGTCTCCTAGGACTCTACAGTAAAAGCCAAGTGTAAGTGGCAGCGCGGTTGCGCAAACGAGCTTGACTTTAGCTCGGTTACAAGAAATGTAGCAGCATCTCGGTCGCAGCAGTATACCCAGAAGCTCGGTCGCTCAAGCAGACCAGATATTAGCCCGGTTGAGCGGTCTAGCATTCTGTTACCTCGGTTCCCACACAAGTCTTAACAAACTTATAACTTGCTCGGCTCTATTATGGTTTGGGATCAAATGAAGACCAGGATCTCGGTCGGTCCTAGATTTTGGCACCTTCATCACAGAAGATGATGAACAATTCCAAGGATGGTTTTTTGCGATTAAAGTGGGAAGGAGCCCTAACCTTGCTTCATTCGACACCTTAAAACCCCACAATTGTTATGCCCTAGACTCACTATGTGGGATGATTCCTAAGAATGAGAAGGACTTATCAGTTCAGGGACGGAGGACCCTTCCGCGTGATGTTGACGAGTCCAGATCCACCAAGAAGATGCTTCGAGTATGGTTGCAATATAGCTTTGGACCACAGGGTTGCAAGGGGAAGAAGATGAGCAGTAGAATGAGAGAGCGAAGGGGCATACGATATATATGTATGGAAGCAGAGAAGGCACCAAAATTTGAAATTGAAGAGACGGCGTGTGGCGGCTGGGTTGGCTGTTCGAGGCCAATAAATGAGTGACGCGTGTTTGTAATGACGGTGGCGTTAGTATTGAAAAGACAGGCTGGTAAGTCGAGGCGTCGAACCGAGCAAGTCAAGAGACCGAGCATGCGGCTTAGTGCGGCTAATGTCTTGCGGTGTAGGGCCAGGCAGAGGAACGACCCCGGCTGGAGCATGTAATCTCGGTCACGCTAGTGCGGGCGGAATTAAGGGGCAATTGAGAGGGAGATTTCATAATCTGGCTTTGGGCCGTGGTAATGGCCAAGCTAAAATTGGTCCAAGTGTGTTTGGGTCGAGCTGGCCTGGGCCAATCCAGGGGGAGTTTGGTCGGTTAAAGTCCAGGCCCCATTTGGCCGGGATGATTCTCTGCCACGCCCGGTTCATATTGTTCGCTCATTTAGATTAGCGAGCAAGGTCCTCCGAAGACCGGCCCAATCGAGCAAGAGCTCGGTCACAACGGAGGGCTACTAAGCTCAGTCATAACGGAGCTCGGCTAGGAGCACTACGTGTTTCAGAAAGTAATACGGTCGCAGGAAGCTGGGGTAGCGTCGCCGGGCTGTCCGTTCGCGCCAATGCCGTTTGGCGGTTTGATTAGGTGGTGTTTAGTTGAATTTGCGCTGACACGTAGGAGAGCGTGATAAGAGAGCAGGTTCACGCATCAATAGGCAAGTGGACGTAGAGGTGAGCGCAGAAAGTATATAAACGTGACTGCGCCACCCCATGCTACGGATGGAACATCAGCTAGGGAGAGAAACTCTTGCACATTGTCTTCTCTTCTCTCTCTTTCTCTCTCTCTGAGTGTATGCTAACTTAATCGTCGGAGGGGTTTTCCGACAACACCGACGGGTAGCTCACCTTCGCTGTGTTCGCAGGACGATCAAAGGAAGGCACAGCTTGGACGCAAGGAGTACGGGTGGTGTCGAATATTTCCTCCCCGTACATAATAGTTTTAGGAACCATACCTTCTTTTTTTTTTTTAATCAGCAACATAAGTAATTTTATTAAGTAAAAATGCAAAACAGTACAAAGGAGGCCAGAGAGTACTCAGAGATCGAACAAAAAAAAAACGAAAAAAAAAACTAGCAAAAATCACACAAAAAACGAAACAAAGATAAGAAATTACGTGTAACAAACAGCTATCCAAACTTTAGAGATCAAGAAAAGCAAAATCCCTTTAAACAGTAGAGTTAGGGACAAGATTATTGAATATCATATTGATTATTGAGATTGAGGTATTCTTTTGGGATTGTATTTCATGTTTCTAATTGTTTTTCTTCTGTGGTTTGGCCTCGAGCACGTTACCCCGTGTCATTTAAAAATAGCCAAAGACCCCTCGTAAGATTTTGAGGGTTTTGCACTTTATCTCCCTCCTCTTTGTTAAAAATTCCATCCAAATTGACAGAACGAGTGTTATTTGCACCTATTTTAAAAGTGGACATGAAAAACTATAAAAATTCATTATCAAATTTTAATGTAAAAAGATATAGCCATAACTCTTCTTTCTAACCTACTAAGAGCCCTAACTCTACACCACCAGCCACCTTTCCCATCACCCTCACCACCCCCTTCGTCCTCCCCCGCCATCTCTGCCACCCCTTTCCCTTTTTCAGCACCCCCACCCCTACCACCCCTCTCCATTCCCACCACCTCCAACCCCTCGTGCCACCTCTTTTTCCCTCCTCAGCACTAGCAATCAACCTTTCTTCCCTCTCCCACAGCACGCCAACACCCATTTCCTTTGCCCTGCCCCTACCACCCTCTTCCTCCTTCATTCTCACCACCCTCCAACCTCCCCAACCATCATGCACCACCCCCATTACCTCCCCAAACCCTATAGCCACCCTCTCTCCCCTCCCGCGCCATCCCCTTCCTTCTTCCTTGTGATTGCGCAACCCCTCAAGTTATGCCTTCAAATTTGTGTTTTGATAAGGTGATTTGAGTTCATGGGCATATGTCTCACAATGGAATGTGTTAGTCGTGGCACTAACGTAGGACCAACAACTAATTGGAAATCTATTCCACCATAACTACCTAATCCTTGTGAAAAACGAATCAACATATATATATATATGTGCCTCCTTTTATATTTATATGATTATGCTAGGGTTTCTAGAGGAACTATGGGAATGAGTTTGGTGGTAAAAGTAGTGGTGGAGGATCACCCGAAAAAAATGGAGTTTGAGACGGATATAAACATATTTTATAAGACACGTTAACCAAGTTAGGGTTGCATTTTAATCCAAAACCATGTGGGGGATATTTGGCTATTTTTAAAAGTTGAAGGGGTAAAGTGCTTTGGGACCATACAACAAAGAGGTAAAACAAATTTTCCCAATAAAATATGGAGGAGGTAGCAACCCCCCAACACAGCAGGCATCAACATTATCACCAATCACGAGTTGCTCCACACGATAATTCAAACAAATAATTAAACTAATTCAATATATAGCACTTCTAACCTTAGTATACCAGTCCCACATCCTACATCCAGAACAGCAGCATCTCTCAGAAGAGAAGGATTATTCATGATGGCATGTCTATAAGCATCAGTTCTTACCTACATAACCAGATTCAAATGATTTGGTGAATGCTAAACACTGGGAGCAAAGTTGCATTTTTCCAAACCATCTTTCATCAATTTACATAACTAAAAATTCATTCCTACAGTAAATGTAAGATTCAATTTGATACCTTATCACTTAGCATCTCCCTATGGATCCCAAATGAACTGTACGACCCAAAATAATTCTTATCCACCTTCTTGATTTCATTTGCCACAACCTTTGCAAAACAAACTCTCAAATTCTTATCTTTCGACTTTCTATCAGAAGAACAATCAGATTCTTCTATGTCAACACCATTGACTTTCACCTCCTGAGAAGGATTTGTCATGTTTAAACAACTATTGGAAGTAGAGGCAATCTCCTTTTCTCCATTCTCAAAAGAAGTGTGAAAATCATATAGATGTCCTCCTAGCACATCATCATCATCAATATAAATCCTTTCAAAATTAATCTGATCATTGATATTTTCAACGGATGCAGTATCCTCGTCTTCAACTTCATAATCTTCACCGAAGCTGTATAAAAGTGGATCCTCTTGCATGAAGGGTTTTAGATATTTTTCATCACCCCAAGGAAGCACAACTTCTTTGAAACTAAACGTTTCATGTAAATGATTCTGTAAATCTTGCTTTGACTGAAAGGTAAGCCCACAACTCCAACATCTGTTTTCTGCTACCTGGTAAAAATGAAGACATTAAGCAAAGGTCAAGCCATTATCTTTAATAACCTGTAATTTTCTTGCACACCTGCATCCTGAACTTACTTTTTTCCTAATTAAGAACTGCTAATGCATCTTGACATGACAATAATATTCAATAAAGACTCTTAATATGCTTTATTCTCGTCACTAGATTCACGAGTGCAAGAAAATACAAAACCGGCTGCAGGAAGTGGCAACAATTGTCTTTCCAAGTATCAGCCACTGCCACTGTTACTAAGTAAAGTATGGTAATAAATTCAATAAAGGGATAATGAATAGGATCAGGTAATCATCGAACTGCATAGATATCAGTGAGGCTTAGATAGTCACAAAGTGAAAGTGTGCTGTGGGGGGCTTGAATAGGGCACCTAACTTTTTGCTTTACCGTCACGCATTGTTTGGACCTCTTCTTTGCTTAAGTCAATCTTTCCATATTCTTGATCAATCACTAACCATTTCTAAATCAAACCTAGTTGCATATGATTTAGTTAATTACTTAAATTTTCTACTATCCTAGTTTCAAGATCATGTGATCGAATTGTCAAATTATTCCTTACAATTTGTCCGTTGCGAGCACAGGATTTATCACTACTTTAGCGGCCTGGCCAGTTACTCAAGATTCTAGATTATTCCAATTCTAGATTATTCCATTTCCTGATGTTAGGCATTTTCTTCTCGAGACCAATAATCAGCAGATTAAGTACACATTTCAGAAAGTCAGAGAAACAAATGGGCACAAACTCCATTTGGTTGATGCGAAAATCGAATAAATATTTAAAAACATAAATTTAAAATATAAATAGATAAAAGTACCCTGAACTCAGTCAATCTAGAATTTCCACTCTTTTCATGAAGAATTTTTTTTGTTTGTTTACCTGAGACCTGACGTAATTGATGAGCTTGAAGGAACCATAGAAATCCAAGCACAGGGTTTTGCGAATAGCATGAAAATCGAAGTGGTGGGTACATGTACAGTGCTGGAAGAGTGCGTCGATCGAACTGTAGTTGGAATCGCAGAACAAACAGAGTAAATCCGAGTATAAATCATCTTCTGCTTCTTCTTCGTCGTTTGCGTTCCAATCTCCCCACTCTTGTTCTTCTTCTTCCTCTTCTTCTACTTCGCTCTCTACCTCTGCATCGTTCACTTCTTTGTTCCCTGTGAGGTTCGTCGCCATTGATGTCACAAATATGGAGAGGCCACCAGAGAGAAACGGTTCAGGCTAAACCCTCTCTACAATTTAAGCGTCACGCAAAACCCTAAACCCTACCTATTCGCTCATTTTAAAGCACTAGTATTGTTTTTGAATTTGAATTAAATTGACAGTTGTACATAGTATTTTTTATTAAAATTAAAAATAATTATATTTTACTAATTTTAAATTTGAATTAAAATTAGATACTAATATATATATTTTTTATTAAAGTTGGAAATTTTAAGGTTGTGTTTGGTTGTGATTTCAAAACGTGATTCTACACCATAATTTGAGTATGATGTTTGTTTAGTGTTTTGGAATCACGTTTCAAACGCTCTGCAGAGAGCTCTATCTCTGCTCTGTCTCAGCCGCGCATTTCAGCATTTTTTTTTTGAAAATTTTGCCTGACGGGATGTCCGGCCGGTTGACCGAAATAGTGATTTTTTTTTTTTTTTTTTTTTTTTGCAATTGATTTATATAATCGAAAAAAATATTTTCTAAAATTTTAAAATTTTTTTATATGCTTTAAAATAATTTTGAGTTGTATGTTTAGTTATGAGTTATAAATTTTTATATCACATATCAAATGTCACATCAATAATTCCCCACTCAAATCAAAACCCTTTTCAAAACTATTTTCAAAACTCTTTACCAAACAAATTTTCTATACTCAAATCATAATTCTACAACACACAAACTCAAAATACAACTTATACTCTCAAATTACATTTACAAAACTCTACCAAACGCTACTTAAATTTCTTTCATTTTTGTTTGTCATTTGAATTTGAATTAAAATTATATAGTAATACATGTTCTTCATTGAAGTTAGAGAAAATTGCATTAAAAAAAAAATTCATTTTTTTGGTCAAAGTCATTTTATGAAATCAAACTTAAAATCTCACTCACTTTAACATTTAAGTAATCTCTCCAAAACTACTTGAGCAATTGCTTGAGGTCTTTTTACACTTTATCTTACAATATAAATGAGAAGGTTGAGGATATAATCATAATGGTTGCTCAATTCTCCATCATATTTTACTTTTATGTATGTACCTATTGATATTTTGGTTTTATTTTTGACATGTGGTTTGTAAAAGTTATGTACATAATTTCTACAATTCTATCAGAAATTTGCCCTATTCACGTGAATTGAGTACTTTGTGTGGATCCCGAAATTAGTCGAAGTGTACGTAAATTGACCCAAACACCGGGCATAAAAAAAAATTGTAAAATCTTTCTACTCACTTTTCGCACTCTCCTCACATGTTTGACATTTTATTATTATTTATTTATAAGGCTATGGCGTTTTTATGTGCTTCCAATAATATATAATTAGTAGCAACTATTGTTAGACAATTTTCAAAGTATTCGAAGAATTAAAGAAATGAGAGAAACTGTTTGATTACAAAAATCAAAACAGTATAAAATAAAATAAAATAAAACAACAGATTCTTACTTTGTTATAAAAACAAAATTAGAATCTAATAAAAATAAATAAAACAGAAAGTAAATTAAATATTTACCTTATTAATCTGTCGAACAAATTTTTGATCAAGCCTAGTGTTTAACACTGTGTCCTTAAGACAAATTCGTCCTCTCAACAGTGCTTTTAGATTGTGGATGTCTATATCCAAGGATAAAATGATCAACAGTGAATAGTAGCAGCACTACAAACTATTAACACAACGAACACATTTTGTGTTTACACTCTTTCTCACAGGAAAATAATGCAGCAAAATGCAGAGAGCAATAGTGTGGACTTGTCTTTTTCGCGTCCCCTTTCCGAAGGTTTGAAAAGAAAGGTCTCACAGTTCGGACTTCCACGGTTCTGAATCTAATCTCACAAGTACAATGTGAAACTGATAAACACCAAAGAGTCCAAATCCGGCAAATCATTTTAAAAAATCGATTTTAAATCAAATAATACCAAAATTAGACTGCTTTGCCAGATACAGAGTCGCCACCTGAATATTTTATTTTTGGGGAAATTTAGGAAACCCTGACTCGTGCCAAAGGCCACGTGTCTGTCATCACCAAAGTTGCCTCGGCTCGGGAACTTGGGTACGAGGAGGGAAGGTCATGAATTGAGCACCCCGCTCCCTCGATCAAAGATCAGTCTCTACTAACCATGATATGATATTTTATAAACATTACGTGTTCTTGTTCCGGTTATTAAGCTAGCTTTACTATGTGATGCGCACAAACAATCATAGACTAGTTTGCTCAATTTAGAATAATTCAACACATGTTTGTTTGAAAATGGTTTGAATTTGCCACCTCAAGTGGGCTTAAAGATACGGACTTGCCACCAAACATAGGGGGTTTAAAACATGATTTGCCACTCAACAAAGTGGGCTTAAAACATACATTCGTTGAATTGTTCCAATTTAAACAACAAGCTTTTATCTACAGGCATTCATGCAGTTTAGCATTTAAGCACATAGCTTCATGGCAAGCATGTGAAACATGGCAATATGGCAATCACACTTATGCAAGTATGCTAAAGCGTAAAGACTCACCGAGAACTCTAAGCCAAAACAGAACTTAGTTAGAAAAATGCATGATCCTAACTATACAAGATGTCTAATACAATGCATGCAAAGAATGCAATTTAATAGGTTCGGCTACTAATATGGCATATGAATTGATTCGAACAACATGCGATTAAACAAGTATTCAAATAAGATATTGAAATGATAATGCAGTTTGAATGATACGCCGAGCCTCGGTGCATGCAAGACAAGATGAATGGATGCAAGCATGCGATATGCTAACTTGTAACATGACCCTAATCTAACCATCAAAAGCGATTAAATAAAAGGGAGAAAGACGTGGGGTTGAAAAACATACACACATGCACGCACACTTATTACAACATTATGTCCTCGCGAAGGAGGGTTCGAATGAATAAGAGCTAACTAGCTACGCTAATTAAGCTAACTAATTATTACAAACCGAATTAATTAACTACTTCTAGCTAATTAATTATTACAAACCGAAATTGAATAACTAGTTAAACTAACTAATTATTGAAAACACTTAATTAGTTACAACTAATTAATTACAATATACACTTGATCTAACGCTAATTAAACTAACTAGCTAATCCCAAGAAACGAGGAATGCATACATGCTAGATCCTTCACCTGAAAAAGCCACTGCTTGTTGCTGCGAGCCTCTGTTTGCACATATGATCACTGAAAATTGTGCCAACTTCCGGAACACCTCTGCTCCACCTCAGGAACACATTGTACAAAAAAATCACTGATGGCCGACAAGGGGGACAAGAGGCCGGTCGGCTACCAATGGTGGCCGGTCGGCTACCAATGGTGGCCGGTCGGCTACCATTGGTGGCCGATCGGCCACTGCTAGTTCACACTTGTATGCTGCAACAGAGAGTAAAACAGAGCAAAACAGTGTATTCTCACAGGTTGTCTGTATTGTTTACCCTCCTTATCATCACACAAGCTCAAAGGAGAGAAACGCTTGGTCCTCAAACTATCAATCAAGCAATTTTCATGCATGATGGCTAAGGGACCAAGTTTGTACAAGTTCAATAAATGCACAAACAAGACCAAAATGAGCACCACCTTATCATGCATGATCAAAGGCAATGGTGACCAAGGAAAATGACACATTTCATCACTTTGAGTATGAAATGTCCTATTTTCCTTGTGTTCGAATTAACGTCCGATTCGAACACATGCAATGCAACACGAAAGATGCTTATCTTGCACACTTTTACTTGTCAAATTTTGTTTAGTCATTTTAGTTACCAAACCATTCTTTAGTCAATTTGTCCATTAGTGAGTGTCTTCTAAAGTGAAAGAAGTGTCAACCAAGGGGTAGTTCAAGGCATAATGGAAGCTTTATGTCGTTGGTAATGAACCCTCAAAGGAGGATTAAACCATTAAGCATGAGCCTTAACCTTGAGCTTAAACAACCTTACGGTTGAAACAACCCTCAAAACAAATGAAAAAATGAAGAAATTAGAGGGTTGCAAAGATTGTATGTGCTGAAAATGAGTAATAAAAGCACTAAAAAATATACAACCAACTCACACCAATGATGGTTAAAGCCTTAAAACACTAAACTAGTGAAGGAATTAACACTGTAACTATGCAAAACAAGACTCAAACAAGCTAACTAGCCCAAAACAGAGCTAAAATAGGTTATTTTAGAAGCAAAAACATGTTGGAATTAAGCTAAGTTAAGCTAGAAAAATATGATAGCATGTGAAGCTAACTAGGCATACAAACAAGACATGAGGAAGGGAGGTTAACCTCTCCAATTTTGGACTTCAAAATAATTTTTTGGCCATTGAAAAATCTCTGAAATTCAGTGGTTAAAAGGCCCAAAAAGGTTGATTTGAAAGTGATGAATATAGGCACAAAAGCTTAGCAAACTAGTAAGCAAGAAGGGTGAACCACCCTTAACTAAAAGAAAGGCTCAAACCACCACTTTTGAGTCACAAAAACAGAGGTTTTTATAGGTCAAAACCAGGCCAAAAACAATTGAAATAGATGGCAAAACAAGTATCTTGAAACAAAGTAAACAAGACAAGCTTTATACCTTTGAAGCAAAACTCAACTTTAGGCACCAAACCAAGCTAAAACCTCTTGCTAGAGCTCAAAGAGGGTCCTGAAGAATCTCAGCTCAAAGGTAAGGAGATTTGGTTTAGGAGGTATAGGCAAAAGCTAAGGATTTGTGAACAAATGCATACAAAATTGCAAGAGAGGAGAGAGAGAGAGAGAAAAATCTAAAGAGAGAGGGAGAATTTTGTTCCAAAATTGCTAACCTCTTAAAATGGGGGAAGAACCCCCATATTTATAGAAAAACACCCTATAAGCTTGGAAACATCCCACCATACACGTGTAGGGAGATACAGCTTATTGTGCTAACAGCTAGCACAGTTATCAACAAATATTCAAAAAAAGGCATTGGTGGTCATCGGCCACCACTGGTAGCCGACCGGCCACACTTCTGGCCGATAGCCATTATCCATGGCCGACAGCCTATGGTGGTGGCCGACAGGTCACCAAAAGGTTTCAGACTCAAAAACAACAAGGATTGGTCCAAAACCAAGCACAAAACATATAAGGTTTCAAGGCTCAAAGGCAAGGCACTCCACCGAGAACTTCGAGCACTCAAAACGAACACATGCGATCATAATCATCAAGTACATAAGCGATGACGTCCGAGTCTTGAGGACGGTAAAAAATGGGGTGTCTACAAATAGCAGATTTTTGGACGAAAATTTTGAGTACAAAACCAAATGAAGGACGTGTCTATTTATAGGTTCAATGGTGGCTTTTCAGTTTGAATTCAACAGGTAGTAAACCTGTTTGAACAAGACCTATTCGATTTTGAATGAACAGACACAGGTTTGAATTTTGAACAGATAAAGAACTGTTTAGGTTTGAATTTGAACAAATTCGAATCTGTTTGGACAGATATGGAACCTGTACCGAAATTCTGAAGAGGTGCAAACAAATTTGAATTTTTCTAACCAAAATTTGAAATTAAAACTGGACAGATTTTATTTTACCAAAAAATAAAATTAAATTCAAATGTTTTTGGCCAAAAAAGACAAGTATTGGACTGGACAAGCCCAATCCAACCTCACACCACGCACCCGCGCCCAAGCCCAGCCTAGCCCAACTTAGCCCAACCTAGCCCACTCACCTGACCAGACAGATGGTGGCGGCGGCGCACTCATGTACTTATTTTGGGTCTAATGGATCTAACCCACTTTGCCCATAACCTTTCTCTCTACAAAACTTGAGTGCCTTGGGGGCCTACCCCAAGTTCCAAATTCAAGCCTTATAAACCCACTCAAAGTTTACCCACCAAACCAATGTGGGACAAGCTTTAACTCAAATCTTTATGGAAATTCCACCGAAACGCCATTTTCATGGTGTACCCGATAATGGTTTTGAGCAACCAAATATACTATGTGAATCACAACGCGGCATAGAATGCGCTACCACTTAAACTCGCCAACTTTAGCGCATGGGTCCCACCTAAAAATTAGACCAAAGTTGAGGAAAAATCTGATTTTTTCAAAACCATTTCTAACAATCCCCCACATGAATGGAATTTAATGACAACGAAAATGCAACAATATGCATAAGTCGTCGAAAGAGTATAAATCGAAAATATCTTGCATTAGGATAGGTAGCTTTTGGCCTTGAACCTTCCCTAGTGATAACCTATCGGACTTATTAGCTAACCAATGGGCGCAATGCCTTGAATTGTTTAGCCATTTGTGTAAGCCAAGACAATAGATTTCACACAAAATATCTTCTGACACATCGTGGTTCTCACGATTATGTTCATTATGGCCTTGAACGCTCATGGTTGTTCATGAGTGCTTCTGGAGAATTTAGCCTCTTTATTCTCACAGAACTAGCCCCAGTTCGACACTCATATAGGTGATTCTTATTGTGAATATCTCTTATACTCGTCTTAATTTTTATGCCTAAATCAAGATATAAGTAATCATTAAAAGGAAAGCTTATCCTTAAACCCCTACATACAACACATGCTGCAGATATCACTCTCACCATAGGAATGGATAGGGAATTTTAATCCCTCGGTGATTTCTGGTGAGCCACACATAACTTTGTCCCTTTGAACTTAGTTCTTGGGATCTCGAGTCATTTAAGTAGGGTTACCATTATGATGACTCTTATGTAATAGGCTTCAATCCCATTCCCTTCGATGAACTATACACTTGTTCTTTTGTCAAACCTTTTGTTAACGAATCCACAATATTCTCCTTAGATTTTATATAATCTATTGAGATTATTCCATTTGAGAGCAATTGCCTTATGGTATTATGTCGACGATGAATGTGTCGTGACTTATCATTATACATATGACTCTGTGCCCTGCCTATTGCAGATTGACTATTACAATGAATGCAAATAGCTGGCACAGGTTTGGGCCACATTGGAATGTCTTCTAGGAAGTGGCGAAGCCATTCTGCTTCTTTTCCTGCTTTGTCTAAAGCAATGAACTCAGATTCCATTGTGGATCTTGCGATGCATGTTTGTTTCATGGATTTCCAAGAAACAACAGCGCCACCCAGAGTAAAGATATATCCACTAGTGGATTTTGAATCTTTAGTATCTGATATCCAATTTGCATCACAATAGCCTTCCAGTACTGCAGGATATCAAGTAAAGTTAAAACCATGATCACGGGTAAATCCTAGATATCTAAGAACTCAAATGATTGCTTTTCAATAGTTTTCTTTGGGTTTACTAGTGTATCTACTCAATTTACTGACAGCATATGCTATATCAGAACGAGTGCAATTCATTAGGTACATTAGGCTTCCAATGATTTGGGAGTATTTTAGCTGAGATACCGCATCACCTTTATTTATAATAAAGGCTGATTTCTATAGGTGTTCTTGCTACATTCATCTCATCCTTGATATATTTACCAAGAATTTTCCTAATATAATGAGATTGAGATAATGTATATCCATCAGATGTTTCAGTAATTTTCATTCTTAATATTACATCTGTGATCCCCATATCTTTCATATCAAATCTTTTGTTCAGCATTTGCTTAGTTAATTTGATCATATTTTGACTACTTCCAATGATAAGTATGCCATCCATATAAAGACAAACGATAACATAACATTTGTCAGTGTTTTTAACATAGACGCACTTATCACATTCGTTTGTCTTAAATCCATTAGTAAGCATAGCATGATCAAATTTTTCATGCCAATGCTTAGGTGCTTGTTTTAATCCATAAAGAGATTTTACAAGTCGACAAACTTTCTTTTCTTGCCCTAGCACTACAACCCCTTCGGGTTGCTCCATATAGATCTCTTCATTTAGATCACCATTTAAGAAAGCTGTCTTCACATCCATTTGATGTATCTCTAGATTATACAATGCTGCTATAATAATAAGCATGCAGATGGATGTTATTCTTGTCACAGGGGAATATGTGTCAAAATAGTCCAGACCTTCCTTTTGTCTATAACCTTTTACCACAAATCTTACTTTATACTTATCTATTGAACCATCTGCTTTCATTTTTCTCTTGAATATCCATTTATATCCAAGAGGTTTAGAACCGGGTGGAAGATCCACCAATTTCCATGTATGATTTTGCATAATGGATTCAATTTCATTATTAACAGCCTCTTTCCACAAAGGTGCTTCAGGACCTGTCATTGCTTCCTTAAAGCTTTGAGGTTCATTTTCTAACAAGTATGTCAGAAAATCTGGACCAAAGGATTTTGATGTTCTTGCTCTCTTACTTCGTCTTGGTTCATCATCAGTTAAATCCTATTGATCGAGACCATTACTAGTCTCTTGTGTTTGATTGTCATTAATCTCTTGACTTTGTGTACAATCATAAGTTCTTTTATGTGAACTTAATTCTTGTCCTTTCTTGTAAGGAAAAACATGTTAAAAAAACACAGCATTCCTTGACTCTATAATAGTGTTCACATGCATATCAGGTATTTCTGATTTATAATTCAGAAACCAATATGCACTACTATTTTGAGCATAACCAATAAACACACAATCCACTATTTTTGGTCTTATCTTAGTCTTTTTTGAAACAGGAACTTCTACTTTTACCAAACACCCCCATACTTTTAAGTATTTGTAGGAAGGTGGTCAACCTTTCCACAATTCATAAGGAGTATTGTTAGTTTTCTTGTGGGGTATTCTATTAAGAACATAATTAGCAAACAAAATTGCTTCCCCCCACAAGTTCTGCGGTAAGCCTGACTTAGTAACATGGCATTCATCATTTCTTTAAGGGTTCTATTCTTCCTTTTAGCAATTCCATTTTGTTGTGGAGAATACGGTGATGTAGTTTGGTGAATAATGCCATGTTGTGCACAAAATTCATTTAAAGGTGCATCATATTCACCACCCCTATCACTTCTAACGATTTTAATGGTTTTACCAAGTTGATTTTCAACTTCAGTTTTGTAGAGTTTAAACATTTCCAAGGCTTCATCTTTACTTCTAAGTAAGTATACATAACAATATCTTGTGCAATCATCAATAAATGTTATGAAATACTTTTTACCTCCTCTAGTTTGAACAAATTTAAGATCACACACATCAGTATGAAGTAATTTTAGAGATTCGGTTTTTCTTTCAACCGATTTAAATAGAGCCTTAGTTAGTTTTGCTTCTACACAAAGATTTAGAGATGATAGAAAAAAATGTTGTTCTATCTTACAACTCTAAACCGGGCCAGGTTTAGAGTTGTAAGATAGAACAACATTTTCTGCTGCTATCTCTTAAACTCGATGCCATTAATTTTTTTCCCTTTTTCTCCATGATTTATTGGAACTTGAACATGGTTTTGGATAGGGACCAGAGTTGTTGTAGCAATTGGAGTACCACTTTCAGTTGCAGTAGCCATAATATCTGATTGCAAAAATTAGAAAAACCAAAACACAAATTAATTTTCTAGTTACTAAAATCAGAAAATAAATTATAACACAAAATAATTTTACTTTTCTAGTTACTAAAACCAGAAAAATAAAATACTATACAATAATTTTCTGTAACACTATTATACAAATTAATATTCTGAAATTGTTAATGACAAACAATATATGACTACTATTTGTTAAAGAAAATAAACAGTATATTACTACTATTTATCAAAACAGTATATGACTATTATTTGTATTTTTCAACCAGAATATTACTTTGTAAAAGTACAGAAAATTAATACAATGAAGACACAGAAAATGAGTTTGTCTTAAGATTGTTGGACGATCTTCAAAGTATTCGAAGAATTAAAGAAATGAGAGAAACTGTTTGATTACAAAAATCAAAACAGTATAGAAAAAATAAAATAAAACAACAGATTCTTATTTTGTTATAAAAACAAAATTAGAATCTGATAAAAATAAATAAAACAGAAAGTAAATTAAATACTTACCTTATTAATCTGTCAAACAAATTTTTGATCAAGTCCAGTGTTTAACACTGTGTTTAAGACAGATTCGTCCTCTCCACGGTGCTTTTAGATTGTGGACGTCTATATCCAAGGATAAAATGATCAACAATGAATAGTAGCAGCACTACAAACTATTCACACAACGAACACACTTTGTGTTTACACTCTTTCTCACAGGAAAATAATGCAGCAAAATACCAAAAGCAATAGTAGATTTTTAGACAAAAATTTTGAGTACAAAGCCAAATGAGGGACTTGTCTATTTATAGGTTCAATAGTGGCTTTTCAGTTTGAATTCAACAGGTAGCAAACCTGTTTGAATAGGTACAAGGCTTGTTCGATTTTGAATGAATAGATACAGGTTTGAATTTTGAATAGATAAAGAACTGTTTGGGTTTGAATTTGAACAAATTCGAATTTGTTTGGACAAATATGGAACCTGTACTGAAATTCTAAAGAGATGCAAACAAATTTGAATTTTTCCAACCAAAATTTGAAATTAAAATTGGACAGATTTTATTTTACTAAAAAATAAAATAAAATTCAAATGTTTTTGGCCCAAAAAGATAAGTATTAGGCTGAACAAGCCCGACCAAACCTCACACCCAAGCCCACCTAGCCCGACCGGATAGAGGGCGGCGGCGGCGCGCGTGCGTGTGTGTTTATTTTGAGTCCAATAGGTCTAACCCACTTTGCCCATAACCTTCTCCTCTACAAAACTTGAGTGCCCCTTGGGGCTTACACCAAGCTCCAAACTCAAGCCTTATAAACCCATTCAAAGTTTGCTTATCAAACCAATGTGGGACAAGCTTTAACTCAAACGTTTATGGAAATTCACCAAAACACCATTTTCATGGTACTCACTTTGGCTTCAATTTCCCATTCACCCAATAATAGTTTTGAGCAACTAAATATACTACGTGAATCACAACGCGACATAGAATGTGTTACCACTAAGACCCGCCAACTTTGGCACATGGGTCCTACTTAAAAATTAGACTAAAGTTGAGGAAAAATATGATTTTTCCAAAACCATTTCTAACAACTATTATACAAATAGATAGAAGGCAAACAAATAAATCATATATATATATACACATTATTTTAACCAAAAGAAACAATAATAAAAAATTGCAGAAACATTTTATATTTGAGAGACAATTAAACATGCAAATTATGAATAAAAACAAAATTGCATTGAATTGTTAAATTTAAATTGGCATACACAAATTTTCAAATATCTTAAATGTATTGATATATTCTTAACTCATGTTTAAAATGATTTATTAAGAAGTGCATGGTTAAAATTAAACCATAGACTAAGTTCCATGCAAACTTATAACCAGAGTTGTCTAATAGGAAGTAGGTTGACAATTTATTAAATTATAGTTTTTATTTTCTTTTATTTTATTTTTTTGGTGGATTTTTGGATACTGAATTATAAATAAAAAAAAAGAAAAAGAAATAAACGGTTCTTTTTTCAATCTATAATATATGTCCTTCAAAAAGAAATCTAACACAGGCTTATAAAATCCAAATATAACTGTATAAATAAATTTTGAGAGAAATACTGAAGGGAGGGAGAGAGAGAGAGAGGAAAAAAGAACAAACAATTAGAGGCAAGCAGTATTGTTGTTATATTAGTTACCCAAGATGAAAAAAATGTTGTGTTGCCCTTAAAGGAGTGTTGCATCCCTTGGAGGCAAACCAGTGTGAAGAAATAAGCAACGTTAAGAGATCTCAACCTGTCAATTGCTTGTATGTTTGATTGATAATTATATATATATAACCAAAAAAAATCTCAACCTGTATTAATGTGATTGGCAATTTAAAAATTATAAATCATCATAAAAGGGTGTTTTAGTTAAAAATAAAATGAAGATAAAATGGTCACATCTTGGTGTATAAATTTTTTTTTTTTTTTATGAAATTTATATTTGCATATCATTATCCTTGTGTTATGTTTAATTCACTGAAACAAAATAAAATGTTCATTTCTTAGCCTTCCTACAAAATTACCATCCACTTACCAAGGTAAGTAATGATTCTATTTGCAATATATTTTTTAATTGAACCAAATATGAAAATGGACATTCTAACATAATGATAATTTCATTTCACATTCATCCTAATGAACCAAACACTATTAAGAAAGGAAAAAAATAGTATTTGATTTACATACCTCGATTGCTCCTCAATATTAATTATATATTGGAACCTATACAACAAAAGTGCAATCTTCATGACTCTATCTAAAATTTGGGATCTTTTCTAGAGAAAGAATGGCTTTGAAATTTGAAAAGATATATATGCACAAAGATGAACTGTTTTGTGAAAATTGTTTTCATTACGAATTGTGGGAAATGAAACACATTTAATGGAGAGAGATAGGATTGCAAACGAGCCAAGCCGAGCTTTGCTGAGCTCGAGCTTAGCTCGTTCACTTATCAAGCTTGTTTATTGAGCTCGAGCTCAGCTCGATAAGGAACTAGGCTTGAGCTCGGCTCGGCTCGGCTCGGCTTAATAAATATTTTTAATATTATTTAATATATAAATAATATATTTATTATATAATTTAAATAAAGATAAATGAGCCAAGCTTGACGAGCAGAGCTTATGCGATGTAACGCCCTTAAAATAAACCCATAAACAGACATTCATGATACAAGAAAGATATATCATATTTTATAAATCAGAGTATTTTTACAGAATGTATTACATGTTGACAACAAAAGTAAATGCCCCATGGGCTTACAACTTTCCAAGACAACACTTGGTTACAAAAAGAGAGAGTACTAACTCCAATACATATTAAGCCCGTGACTTGAATTTACATGTAATACAACAAAAGATAACAAAAAAATAAAAATAAAATAAAAGAGTCTTCAACTCCCACAACCATCCAAGCTAAGACCTCGGAGGCGGCATACTACCTGAACCTGAAAATGATGTCCCATATAGGGTGAGCCAACGCCCAGTAGAGATATGCTAAACAAAATATGAGCAATAACTAAAACATGGGCATTAGATAAATGTTTAACTCACATAAATCAATTCATAACCCATTTCTATTATTACATGACAAATGTGTCCATGTTTCATTCCATTTTCCATTTCTTATCTAATTTCTCAATTCACAACCCTGGCTCAGAACTTGGCCATATACTTTAAATGGGATTACATCTCATATCAATAGTTCTTCTATTTCAATTGAGATACAACTCATATTAAACACTTCTTACTTTACAATAGATACATATATTTGCTGTATCAATCTCAAACAAAACACTTCCGTACTTCATATATGATACACAGATTTGCTGTATCAATATTTCAATAGATACACATATTTGCTGTATCGAAGGAGTCCATCCCTTATCTTCTCCCAAACAATATCCGGTTTAGGAGTCCATCCCTTATCTTCCCCAAAACCGTGGAGTACATCCCCTATCTCCTCCCACACAACACAACGTATATAAACATATATCATATACGTAATCAATCAATACATAAATTTGATGTATTATCCCAACCATCATATACGATGACATATTCAATTGATTAGTTTCGGTTTGCTTAATCGTCATGCATTGTCTACAACAATCAAGACTATCCTCCACCGATAGCCCAAAGCAATTACTTTCTAAACAGATAATAAATGCATCAACAGATATATTATCAATATTTTCAAAGGTGAGTGATTAATGATTCTAACTCCACCATTTCATCTCATAATGAGCCAATTTCATTATTTCTACCTCAATTTCATATTTACATATTAATTGTCATTAATTACACTAATGAACCAAATATACCAAAACATGACATTTTTCCCCATTTTCTCAATATTGACCCAAAGGCTCAAATATTATCAACAACATCAATAATCGCTTTTTAATACCCAAAATGTACATATATGAGTCAAAAGGACAAAACCCCTCTTTTCTATATAACACATTACAAACCCTAACTTCCCAAATCAAACCATTTATACAAAAAGCTCAATATTTAGGTTAAAGCACATAAAAATGAGTAGGAATCCCTACCTCAAATTCGGAGTTTAAAGGAAGAAGATGATGAAAACTCGAAGTGCTCCAAATCCCAAGATTTTCAGATTGATAGGAAGCTCACACCAAGTTCTACACTTTTTGTAAAGGCTCAAGGGTAGGGGATCACTCTAACTAGATCAAATCCTAGAGAGAAGGTGAGGTTTTAGAGAGAGGAGCTCTCCAATGGTGGTTTTCGAAAAGTAAGAGAGAGAAAGGAAATCAAAAAGTGATCCAAAAAGGTGAAACTCGGACTGATATAAAAGTCGCCCCGCTCGAGCGTCAGACACAAACTCACGCTCGAGTGTCAAAAGCGCCGCTCAAGCGTCGATTGCACACCTGTAGAAGTTTTGCAGACATGGTCCCCCGCTCGAGCGGAGGAACAAAAACAAAGGGTCACGCTCGAGCGTCAAAACTCCCGCTCGAGCATACGAAGACCTGCAGAGAAAAGTACTGGGAGATGGAAATTTACGCTCGAGCGTCAAAACACCTGCTCGAGTGTCAAAAGCCCTGCTCGAGCGTGAAGGCCAAATTCTGGGCATCAACTTTTGGTTTCAAAGCACAACCAACCTATTTCAAACCTGCCCAACACAACCTTAGACTCAAATACAAAGAGTAAGGGACGGGAATGAGAATAAGACAACAACACAGCCACGGAACCAAGTCCGGAATACAATATACAAAGGAAGGGAAAATTGGGATCGCTATATGCGAGCTCAAGCTCAGCTCATTTACTAAATGAATCGAGCCGAGCCAAGCCAAGCTTGTTCATGAACAGCTCGGTTCATTTGCAGTCCTAGGGAGAGATATGTTTGTAAGCTAATGCTTTGTGTTCGACCGTTATCATTGAGGGAGAGCATTGACATTGTGGCAAAGTGTGAAGAGCATTGACATGTCCAAGGCTTCTCTATTTTATAATAGTAGTAGATTTTCAACAAATTATTGAAAAATAACTAATAAGGGCTGCACATTGGTCGATTCGACTCGAGTTGAACCACCAACCGGCAACCGATCGAACATGTTAGGGTTGGAACATCTCAGACTTGATTTCGATCGGTTAATGATTCGAAACCATCCGTTCAAGACAATTGGGTAAACGGTCGGGTACAAACGATTTCATGGGTTGGGCTGTAATAGTAAATTTAGTTGGGTTAATATAGTTCTGGGCCTTCAATATTACTAATTTTTATTGAAAAAATAAACAATTTCCATATGATTTTTATTACACAATTAAAATTTTAGTAATTGTAAAAAGGGGGAGTTACGTGTAGGTCCTAATAGGTGGACTTATTGTTCGATAGGCCTTATAATAATTAATGACATTTTTCATCAAACACTATTAAAAAAGTCAGTAATTATTAATTTTCAGTGATGGTTTGAAAATTTTGTCACAAAAAATGTCACTAATTATAAGTTTTAACGACAGTTTAAAAAATCATTACAAAAAAGTCACTAATTTTTAACTTTTAGCGACAATTTGAAAAATTCGTTGCAAAAAAAGTCACTAATTGCAAGTTTTAGCGACAATTTATAAAAATCGTGACAAAAAATAGTCACTAATTATCAATTTTTAGCAACATATGCAAAAAAAGTAACAAAAAATTATTTTTAGCGACGATTTTACTCTGACTTATTTTTAATAGGACTTGCAGAGAATTAAATTCAACTGTTAGAACCTATTGCTAGTTTACCCTTACAAAAATAGCCCATTTTATAGTAGAAACTTGAAAGCATACTCAGCAAAAATTATTAAATTTATAAATTAACAATTCTAAAAATCTATTATTGTAAAAAGATTTATTTGTTAACCAAACAAACAATAAAATCAATAACAAAAATAATTAACTATGAAATTTCAAATACAACTTGTTTTAAGTCCATTTACACACAAACAAACAAAACAAAACAAAATAAAAAAATAAAAAATAAATAAACTTCAAATTAAGATAAAAAACAAAATTGGTTTGAGCGGCACACAAACAAACAACACAAGCAAATTTCAAACTGCATTAAAGCTTCAAGCTTCTATAGTAAACAAATATGCGAGGGCGTTGGAAGTCTCCAATTGATAAACAAAAATAGCTAACTCAAGTCAACTATAAAGTTTTTTGATTGGCAATAGCATCAATATCACCCATCAACTATCATGTTCATAGTCAAAGCACAAAAAAAAAATATAGCTTCACTTAGCTACTGCAAAAAAAAAAATTCACTACCACTTGCCAACCAAAAAACTTCAAAAAATAAAGCAACCAAAGTATCAAAGGTACTGTAAGTCTGCAAATATTTTTAGTGATTAACTACATTCATCCACCTATAGAACTGAAGGAAGATAATACTAAATAGAGTAGAATGTGAACAGCTTGGATAGAAAGGATGGGCAGAAAATAGACAAAAAAACTATCTTCAACAGTCTGCCATAACAAAAATGTGGTATTATCAACAGGTATCAACAACCTACAAGGATAAACTATAACGCAGTTGGCCCCAAAATATCTAACTCAATAAATCTTTTAATGCTTCAAATCCAATCGTCACTAAATTGCTCCGCAATTGAAAAAAAAATTAATTCGGGAAGTATACAATACGACAGGAATAACAATACTCAGATAGAGAATAAATTAACAAGAATCCAACAATTTACGACATTGTACAAACGAAACGATAATCAAACAATTTACCAAATTGCACAGACAAATCCACTCAATATATGATAACTTGCCCATGACTAATTACCCGGTTTTACTTAGTACATGATCAACGACCAACCTCACCCAACTCATCCAAGCACAATCGTTCATTTGGGCATATTGGTGCAACCTATTGGCAGGGTCCACTCAATCCATGTATGGAGAATTTTCAAGTCATTTAGTCAGACAAATCAACATTTTCAACATAGAATAACTTCACAGAACTTATCAAATGACCAGAGTAATCAAATGCATCAACGCAGAATAATTTCATAGAATTTATCAAAATGACCAGAATAGTCAAAAGGATTTTCAAATTGAAGGTAATTAAATTGAAA